>CM038669.1:701159955-701651382 GCA_021605145.1 Aegilops bicornis
TTTGAAGCAATGCACATTTGAAGAGTAGAATCATGGAATCTCCCCTATATCTTGTAATTCATACGCATTTAACATATAGAATGAAGAATTTGAAATGCATGATGAAATATGGTGACTAATGTGATTGACATGCATGCATAACATTAATGAGGAAATAGCATGCGAGAAAAATAGAGCAAAAGTATCAGGTTACCATCGGACTTAAGTTTACAACTCAATCAACAAAAGCTTGGAAAGGCGAGAGTTGCAACTAACAAAAAAGCCCATATATATAGACCGGCTTGAAGACTAACTCAAATTTCTCCCCTTTGTCATCAAATGACCAAAAGGGACGAAAAGTGAGGACTAACGCCCCTGAAGAATTTCTTCACGAAGTCGATGGAGGAGCGTCAGTGTTGTTGGGGTCGTTTGTTGGAGAAGGGCCTGCCGCAGTGTCGTCCAAATCTTCATTTTCATCAGTATCACGGGATGAGGAAGATGAACTGGGCACCAAAGGGGGAACTGCAACTTTCTTGAATTTCTTCGGTGGGGGCTTAGCCCAGCCGAAGTCCTGCTTGAAGCCCATCTGCTTGAGATCCTCATCACCGTAGAGGTGAGACAGTATAGCCAGTGCGATCAAACACTTCATTAAGGTAGTAATGGTTCTTCTTCCTGAATTATATGTGGCGGTCATGTTGTGAAGAATTGAACCAAAGACGTTTACCCATTTGTGATTGCGATCCACCTTTTGATGAAGACCGAGGAGAAGCTCACAATCATCACCCTTGGAGCTGTTGCACGAGGACTTTGCTTGGATGCATTAGCGGCAAAATCATGAGTATGAGTCATCATTGGTGGAGTATGAAGCAGCTTTTGGCTGTCCATCCAATGGTGAATGCCTCATCAATAACAGCGATGGCCTTGCCCTTTTCATCAGCTAAGAAAATGTCCGTTTGAGGACTTCAATTGGGGCAAGTAGCTGCCATGGTTGAGTGTATCGACTTTGTAGTTGAGTGAAGACCTTGATCGAGGAATCTCATAATCCATGGAGCATAAGGCTTCAACTCAAATGGGGACATCGCAACGTTTGCCAAAGTCCTCATGAAGAAATCATGATAGTTCACGGGAATACCGTGCATGATGTTGAAAAGCAGACTCTTCATGATGCCAACGACTTCTTCATCATTCGAGTCGTGGCCTTTGATTGGACTCAATGTCTTCGTCAGAATGCGATAGATGGCACATATTGCAATTCCTTCACGAGAATTTGGTCCTTGAGGCTTGTCCGAGGCTTCAATGGCTTCATCAAGCACTTGCATGAATTGATCGACAGCTCGGTTTGAGTAGATCGACGTGCACCTTACGGGGGAGGGTAGCGGGCATGGCAAAGCAATTCGATTGCGGTGCCTTATAGTGTGTGTTCTGTCATCCAATCCAACACCCAAGAGTTCACATCTTCAACATTGCACTGATGTGTAGCGTCACATAGAATTGAAGAATGAGTTCTTCATTCCAATCGCAGATGTCGGTCTGAGAAATTGAGCAGGCCCGGCATCATGAATGGCGGCGAGGGGTAGCACGAAGCAAGCGGTGATTCCATATCTAAGTGAGGAATATGCTCATGGTCGAAGACCTTGTCCTTGTTGAATAGCACTGAGGAATAGAAATTGGCTTGGCTGGCAGTCGAGCGCTTCCTCCTCGAGACGGCGAATCATATGGATTATAGTCGATGAAGAATACATGCTCGTTGAAGAAAGCATTAGCCTTGAACTTTGGGGTCTTGGAGAATGGATTCTTTGGTTGAGAGTGTCGATTTGAAGAATAACCACGGAATGTCAATCTACGGAGCAGCGGTGAGGAATATCTTCTGCTTGATGGCAGCACTGGGCCTCCATTTCTTCAGCATTTTCATCAGCACTAGTGGCTGGAATCTCTTCATGAATGGAAGGTGTTGCATGAATTTCTTCAGATCCCATTTGAACTTGATTGGAGAGCTGGGGACTGAGGAATTTGTTGAATCGGTGTGAACAGAGGAGAGTTGGGGTGTTGGCTATCCCAAAAATCATCGTTCATCACTGGAGTTGTGTAGCCAATGTCCACATCCTCATCCACTTCCATTTATTCAACGCCGACCTCTTCAGTAGTAAACTAAGGCATTGGCAATGAAACTTGGGGAGTTAAAGTGATAACATCAACTTCAATTTCTTCATCCATCTGCTCTGAGAAACAGAGGGATCTTCTTGACAGATTCTTGAGAATCGATATTCTTCACCATAAGGAACAAGTTCCTTTGATGGCATGCTTGCAAGAGGAACAACATCAATGGGATTGTCCATTAAACTTGTCAAAATCTTCGCCTTCTTGGGGGCCTAAGATTGATGGTAGCTGATGCTTTCCTCTTCTTGAGCAGCACGCTCCGCAGCTTTGTTTTCTTTACTTCGGACGGAAGGAAGAACTGGGCTTGATGTTGGTGCGGCGGAGCGATGGGAGTTGGATCAATTTCTTGAGGCCCAAGCGATGCAGTTGGCACTGTTGTAGTTTCTTGAGCGCAGAGTCTTCAGGCTGGCACAGCAAATTCTTGAGCGCAACACTAGTGGTTGCCACTGGCGATTTCTTCGGGGCTGGAATTTCTTGACCACAGTGCTTGCAATTTCATCGGCAGCCTGATTTTCATCGGCCAGGCTTGTAATTCCTTCGATGGCTTGAGCAGATGCTTGACTGAGTGGCGTCAATGTGCAGGAGCAACAACACTTGAAGTGAATTTCTTCGTCGACACGAATCTGACTTTGGCACCTGCCATTCAGCCTTGTAGGTGTTGAATTCATCATTGAGCTTCTTGATATCAGCTTGCGGTGCAATGAGCTGCTTTCGAGGCGAAAGACTAAGGACATTGTCCTTTAGATAGGCTGCTTCTTGTCTTGCGCTTTCTTAGCCACTCGGCTTGGTCATACTTCCACTTTTCTTCAGCAATGAACACCGTCACCACGTGACTTTGTCCAGGAGTGAGGCCCCACTCTGACATTGGAGCATCGGGATCCTTGTGTCATAGATCGATGAAATCGAGGATTTTCTTCGGATCGAGTAGAAGGGGCACAACACTCCCTTTGGCTCTAGCGGCCCGCTGCTGTCTGTCCATGATGATATCAGCTAATTCATCATCATCAGCTTCATCATCAGATGGAGTTTGAAAGACCACACCTTCTTGTGAGGACTTGGTCTAGTGCCTCGTCGTGATGGCCTTGGTCTTCAGATGGGACTGGTTGATGAAGGGTGAGTGAAGAACTTCTTTGAAGCTCCCGAGGCAATTGATATGCCGGTGGTCCTTTGTACGTGGCGAGATGCACAGTCTTTGAGGACTTTCTTTGGAGGAGAAGGTTTTGAAACCCGAGGAATTTGTGCGACTTGAGGAACTGGGATAGCTTGAGGAAATTGCCTTGGTGGCACGAGGAGATTGGCCGTGAGGGCATTGAAGAAGAACTTGGCCGTGAGGGCATTCTTTGAGAAGGTGGTTTCTTGCACGGACTTCTTTGGCATAGCCTTCTTGCTTGAAGAAGCCTCGGCCTGGCGGCAGCTGACAGAATCCTCATTAAATTTCTTCAACTGCTTCTTTGGCACCTTGGCCAACAGCTTACCGCTGGCCCACTCATTAGCATAATCCTCACCACGTTTAAGGCTTGTTGCTCAGCCAATTGGCTAGGTGCAGGAGGTCTTGGGCATGGAGGGTTGAGAGCGAATTTCTTCATGTATTTGGGAGTGACATACCTGTACTCCCTCCACTCTCTTGCCCGTCTTCTTACTATCCTCTGAATGCGCACTTTGTGCTCATTCTTCGTTTCCTTGCCGTGAGTTGGCTCATTAGGCGTATAGTACCCTGCATAGATATCCGCAGGGATCTCAAAAGCAGTATTAACCTCAATCTTCTTTCCTCCTTTCTGAGGCCTTTTTCCATCTGCCATTTTCTTCAGCTGAGGAATTTGCACAATCGAGTTCTCTGAAGAAGTATGCAGCTTTTCTTCGAGGAACGCTGCAAATGAGTTAAGTTGATGAGAACCTAGAGATTCAGCAGACATGTGTACTGTGAACAGAATATAGGTCTGCGAAGAATTTGGAGAGGTCATATCGTTCTCGAAGGTTTTGTAAATTGAACAAGTTTGAGGAAATTGACCCGATGTGTCTTGAAGAATTTCACTAAGCGTTCTTTGTCTTAGGTTCGAGTTGCGGATCGTGAGATTCACACAATTGAGGAATCATGAAGAAAAACGTCACTTAGAGAAACAGATCAAGAACTGAAGATTTGTGCTAGGTATTTAGAGTGTGGAGGTTGAAGAATAAGCACCTTTTGAAGATTTGATGAAAATCATCAGTAGAATAAATCCGGTAAAAGTAACTTTTAATTACCCTTGATGAAGAACACGACGAACAAGAGGTGTAGATTTAGAAGTTAAACTCGGATCTTCCATGCCTTAACTTGGAGGAGGAAAGGCGTCTCTGGCGGTGGCGGAGGAAGATTTCATGACGGCGGTAGCAATCTGACGACGAGGTCGAGGCAGTGAAGCTCTTCATCACCGGCGACGATGGAGGTAGCGGCAGCGCTAGGGCTTGAGAAGCTCGAGTGAGGGAGTTAGATCGAGCGGAGTAAAAGTGAAATGAGGAAGGGAAGGGGGTATTTATAGCTGAGGTGAAAAACTGTTCGCCCGAAGAATTTGGACGAACGTGCCCCTGACCCTTCTCATTCGCGCGACATGTGTCACCCACGTACTGAGAGGTGGAGATCGTGTGAGATCGTGGGTGAGTAGATAAGTATACTGTGGAATGCATAACGGTTTGAGCGGCAAATGCCAAAAATTTCAGATACGAATATTTTAAAGTGTCGTTCGCAATTTCTTCAGCTAACAAGGACACAGTGAAGAATTTGAACGAGTTTCAAATAGAACGCACATGAAGAATTTGTGAACAGACTGGGTTGAGTTTAGCATAGAGGGGAAGGTACGATCACATTCACTTAGCAAAAAATCAACTTGAAGAATTAGCAATAAGTGAATCTTTGTAAAGGACATAAACTCATATATATATATATATAATGAAGAACAACGGAAAGAGTGAAGACAATGCAAAGTTGAAGAATTTGAAAAGCGGAATTTCAAAAATGAAGAAAAACTCAAATTGAAGATTTTCAACTTTGGTTGGTGGTGTAACCCACCGTATAAGAAAGGTGATTTCAGACACGCGTACAACTCTCGTAGGGTTACGAGAATCAATTTCTTCATTAATTTCTTCACACTTAGAGGTTAGTCTTCATTGAGTGAAGAAAACGTTACTTCATCTGCACATGTAAGTCATCAAGTCAGCATAAGTGTTAGGATGTGTGTCCTTTTCAAAGAACATTCAAGATTCTAGGATATTTAGCTCACACAACTTGCTAAATCTCTTCTCATCCAAGGGCTTTGTGAAGATATCGGCCAGCTGGTCTTCAGTATTTGCGTGGTCGATGGAGATGTCGCCCTTCAACACATGGTCATGAAGAAAATGATGACGAATTTGGATGTGCTTTGTCTTCGAGTGCTGAACTGGGTTCTGAGCAAGCTTGATAGCACTCTCATTGTCGCAGTAGAGAGGCACATTCTTCACGTTGATGCCATAGTCCTTGAGTGTTTGCTTCATCCATAGTAATTGAGCACAGCAAGATCCAGCAGCAACGTACTCCTGCGATTGGAAGTGATAATCAGTTCTTCTTGAGGACCAACATACCAAGGATCATCCAGGAAATGACATGTGCCTGACGTTGACTTGCGGTCCACCCAATTGCCAGCATAGTCAGAGTCTGAATATCCAATGAGATCAAAGGAAGAGCCCTTGGGATACCATAATCCAAGTGTTGGTGTGTGTGCTAGATATCGAAGAATATGCTTCACAGCCTTATGGTGTGATTCCTTGTTGTAGCTTGAAATCGGGCACACATGCAAACACTAAGCATAATATCCGGCCTAGATGCACATAGGTACAATAAAAAGCCAATCATGGGCGGTATACCTTTTGATCAAAGTCTTTACCATTTTCATCGATTGCATAGATGGCCATTTGTGGGCATAGGAATTTTGACACCTTTGCAATCTTGCATGCGAATTTCCTCAACACATCCTTGAGGTATTTCTCTGAGATATGAATATGCCATTGTATTGTTGGAATCTGAAGACCTAAGAAGAATTTCAATTCTCCCATCATAGACATTTGATATTCTTCACTCATCATATAGGCAAATTCATCACTTTATGCTTGGTTAGTACAGCCAAAGATAATATCATCAACATATATTTGGCACACGAATAATTCATCATCATATGATTTGGTGAAAAGAGTTGGGTCAAGTGAACCGGGTTTGAAGCCTTTCTTCATGAGGAATTCCTTCAGTGTGTCATACCACGCCCGAGGTGCTTGCTTGAGGCCATAGAGGGCCTTGTTGAGTCTGTAGACGTGATCTGGAAATTTTGGATCCTCAAAACCAGGTGGTTGAGCAACATATACTTATTCCTCAAGCTTACCATTGAGGAATGCACTTTTCACATCCATTTGATGTAAGATGATATTATGATGGTTAGCATAAGCAAGCAATATCACGAATAGCCTCAAGTCTAGCAACAGGTGCAAAATTTTCATCGAAATCAATTCCTTCAACTGTGTAGCCTTGAGCTACAAGAGCCTTATTCCTCACCACGAGGCCATTTTCGTCTTGTTTGTTGCGGTAGATCCATTTGGTACCGATGATGTTGTGCTTGTGTGGAGTGCAGTCGCTTGACAAGCTCCACACATTGTTGAGCTCGAATTGATGCAATTCATCTTGCATGGCTTGAATCACTCAGATTCCATGAATGCTTCATCTACTTTAGTGGGCTCTGTAGAGACAAATGCAAAATGCCCACAAAAGTTAGATAAATGTGAAGCTTTTGGTAGCGTGAGGGACACTGGTGCACGAATGCCATTGATGATCTTCTCTACTTGCACTTTGTTTGCATTGCGAGGATGTCGGGTTGTGACTTTGCTTAGGCCCAGCGGTTTCTTGAGGACGGTTTCTTGGCTGACACCGGCATGATTTTCTTCACGATCGAGGAATGACTTCTTGACAAATTCTTGGTAGGGATGGCGTCCTCGGTAGCTTTGAACTTGATAGATTCCTCGGTTGACATTTCATCCAGCACGGAGGTAGGTGCTCTCTTTGCGAGCCATTAGTTTCATCGAACTGCACATCTGATTCCAACAACTTTGTGGTGATTGATGTTGAAGACTACTGTAGGTGTCGAGTCCTTTCGTAACCAAGCATAAAACCCTCACGTGCTTTCGGTGAAAATTTAGAGTGATGGTGAGGATTTCTAATCCAGCATTTAGCACCGAAGACTTTGAAATAACTTACATTGGGTTTCTTGTCAGTGAGGAGTTCATATGAGGTCTTTTTGAAGAATTTGTGAAGATATACCCTGTTGATGATGTGGCACGCAGTATGAATTGCTTCAGACGAGAAGCGTTGAGGTGTTTTGTATTCATCAAGCATAGTGCAAGCCATCTCAACAAGAGTTCTGTTCTTGCGCTCCAGGACGCCATTCTGCTGAGGAGTATAAGGAGACAATTCGTGAGTAATACCAAGCATATCGAGATATTCATCGAGGCCAGTGTTCTTGAACTCGGTTCCATTATCACTCCTGATATGCTTGATCTTCACACCGAAGTTAGTGGAAGCCCTTGAGGAAAATCGTCTGAAGACTTCCTGCACTTCATTTTTGTAAGTGATGATATGCACCCATGTGTAACGAGAGTAGTCATCAACTATGACAAAGCCATATAAAGATCTGAGAACTAGTGAGCGTGGCATAATCGTAGGGCCAAGTAGGTCCATATGAAGTAATTCAAAGATGCGAGAAGTGGTCATGATAGTCTTGGCGGGATGCTTGGCTCTCGCGATCTTTCCAACCTCACAAGCCCCACAAAGATGATCTTTGAGGAATTTTACACCCTCGATGCCAATGGCGTGCTTCTTCTTTGCGAGTGTATGCAAGTTCCTCATCCCGGCATGACCAAGTCGTCGATGCCATAACCAACGATACGAAGCTTTTGCAAGTAGACAAGTGGCGGTGTGGTCCGCGGAGAAATCAACAATATACAAGTCTCCTTTCTTAAAGCCTTTGAAGACTTTGGAGTTGTCAGATTCCATTAGCACAAGGCAGCGAAATTTGTCAAAGACAACAACCATATCAAGATCACAAAGCATTGAGACAGACATAAGGTTGAATCCTAAGGACTGAACAAGGATGACCTTGTCCATGTGTTTATCCTTTGAAATTGCAACCTTACACAGACCCAATACCTTGCTTTTGCCTTTGTCAGCATAAGTGATATGCTTCAGATGAGATGGTGACAAATCGGTGTCCATCAACAAGCTCCTGTCACCAGTCATGTGATTTGTACATCCACTTTCGAGGACCCACTCAGTAGCTTTGGGTTGTTCATCCTGCAGATGAATTAGTGCAACTTACGAACCCATATACTTCATCAGTGAAGAATATGATATCAATTTCATCAACAGTAACAGATATAGCAATATGAGGACGTGAGAAATGAATGATTCATTTCTTCATGATTAGCTTGCATCCTTTCAAGCACATTCAGGTCACCAGCAAATTCTTCAGACGATCAAGTTCGTCTGGAGACCTGACCCTGCATAAGAGATTAGTTCTTTTTCTTCACCACCCACATCCGGAGGGTGGCAAAGAGTTCATCATTCTGCGAGCTCCATAAGAAAATGATGGCATAGAAGCCGATGCGCCGTTTCACGGAAGAGTGGTTAGGATAAGCATATGAATAAGTAGAGAAATTCTTGAGGACTTATGAACATAATGGTTTGAAGAATAATGCACATATTCATAGCCTTTAGACTTTCCTGCGAAGCGAAGTGTTAGCGATGATGTTCATATGAGGATTTTGATCCGCGTGAGAATTTGAACCACGTGAGGAATTTGGTCCATATGAGGACTTGGATCCATATGAAGATTTTGATCCATATGAAGAATTTGATCTGGGGTTCCTATTCTTCATGGGTGGTGTCATGATGACATTCACACGAAGATTTTCAAGGCACCTTTAGGAACCCAGATTTTCTTCATAGGGGGACCGTTCCTGCAGTTATTTCCAACATATCGAGCAAATACTTCACCGTTCTGATTCTTGAACAGTTTATAGTTAGAGTCAAATGACTCATCAGAGGAATATGAAGAATCAAAGGTAAAGCCAGGTAAATTGCATGGGTCTACAGGAGGTCCTTTCGCAGCAACCCATGAGGTTTTGGTGTACTGCTCAGGTTTCCAGTAGGTCCCATCAGCATTGAGTTTCCTCTCAAAGGTAATACCCTCTTTCCTAGGGTTCCTGTTCAAGATCTGCTTTTTGAGCACATCGCATAGAGTCTGATGCCCTTTGAGGCTTTTGTAAATGCCTGTCACATACAATTCCTTTAGCCCTGCATTATCGTCAGTGATACATGTGGTATCCTCAGATGATGAATTTGTAACCACAGAGACAGTTGAAGAATTTGCAGCAATAGAAGCATTTGAACATTCAGGTGATGAATTAGCAGATTCACGCTCAATGCATTTAAGACATGGTGGAATAAATTCTTCCTGAGCAGAACTGATCTGTTGAGCAAGCAATGAATCGTTTTCCTTCTAAAGATCTTCATAACTCGCTTTTAACTTCTCAAGATCTTGCTTTCTCTGAAGAAATTCATAAGAAAGCTTTTCATGATCAGATAAGAGAGTGTTGTGATGATTTTGAAGGTTGTCAAACCGAGTTTGAAGTCTCTGAAGATTATCTGTCAGAGTCTTAGTTTGATTCAATTCCTCACCCAACAGGTCATCACTTAGTCTAGTTGATTTTGAATCTTTTCTAAAGCCTTACATTGTTTAACAGCAATTTTGCAAGTTTTGAATAGCTAGGCTTAAGATTTTCATCAGATTCATCCTCACTAGAGTCGGGAGAAATGTTTGAGTACCTTGGCACCTTTTGCCATGAAGCAATAGGTGGGGCGTAGTCACCGTTGCCCGTGTCGGCCAGATTCGGAAGTCATTTTCTTCTTGATGTTGAAGATGGACTTGGCGGCGTAAGCGGCTTGAGGGCTAGGCTAGCCACACCAGAGTCAGATTCCTCAGATTCCTCCTCTTCCACATTATCCTCAGATTCCGCTTCAGAGTCCATTTCCTTGCCAATGAATGCCCGGGCCTTCTTGGAACTGCTCTTCTTATGAGATGAAGACTTTGAGGATTTTGATGATGAAGACTTTGAAGATTTCTTCTTCTTCTTTGAGTCATCAGAATCATCATCTTTGTACTTCTTCTTCTGATTCCTTTTCCCACAGAGGACAATCAGACATATAGTGACAAGGTTTCTTGCATTTGTGGCAAGTTCTCTTTTTGTAGTCACGGGACGAGGAATTATCATTTCTTGAAGACTTTCCAAAACGGCCGCGGCGAGAGAACTTTTGGAATTTCCTCACGAGCATTGCTAGCTCTGGCTCAATTCTTGAGGATCACCAAAGGCTGCTACGGAATCCTCGACGGACTCGGAATCTGCCTTGGCCTTGATTACGTGATCTTCCATAGCTCGGTCCATAGAGATCTCTCTTCTCAGCAAGCTGGAACTCATGAGTGTTTAGCCTCTCGAGGATATCAGCGAGATCAAGTGACCTGTAATCAGCTCGTTCTTGAATCATCAGTGCGAGGGTATCAAATGAGGTGTCAAGTGATCTCAGCAATTTCTTCACCACCTCATCATCGGTGATGTCAGTGGCACCAAGTGCTTGAAGCTTATTTGAGATGTCAGTGAGGCGATCGAAGGTTTGCGGAACATTTTAGTTGTCGAGTCTTTTGAAGCAGTTGAAGAGAATGCGAAGAACATCAACTCGGGAGTCACGTTGAGTTGAGACTCCTTCGTTGACCTTGGACAGCCTGTCCCAAATCACCTTAGCAGTTTCCAGTGCACTCACTCTGCCATACTGACCTTTGCTCAGATGGCCACATATGATATTCTTTGCTTGAGAATCGAGTTTCTTGAATCTCTTCACATCGGTAGCATTAGAGGCGAATTGGTGAGGAGCGCCATTTTCCACAACGTACCGAGATCGTTATCAATTGCCTCAAGATGCATTAGCATCTTTTGTTCTTCCGATAGGGGTAGTCCGTCCCATCAAGGTAGGACACCCTCTTGAGACCTTGATCATACTACTGATCGACATAACTAAAACTCCGGTGGTTAAACCAAAATCACGCGAACAAGGGAGTACCTTGCTCGATACCAATTGAAAGTCACGTTATATCGACTAGAGGTGAATAGGCGATTTTATGAATTCTTCAACGAGGAATTTCGGTGAGGAAATTCCTTAGCGAAGAAATACTTACGTGGAATAAGTACTCGAGTAAGCATATGATTACAAGCATAGTCATCATGATGAAATGAAGACAATCACAAGTCTGAAAAGCGTAATCACGAGGATAACACAAGATGAAGACAAAGCGGTGAAGAAATTGAGGGAAATTGAGAAAGTCTTGATCAAAGTCTTCAAACACGATATGACAAACACTCAACAGTAATGAGGAAATGAAAGGGTTGAGAAATAGAACCCGATTAGGTTGGTGAAGACAATGATTTGGTAGACCGGTTCCAAGCTGCTGTCTAGTTATGCGTCTGGTTGGAGCGGTTGAGTATTTAAACTCGAGGACACAGTCCGGACACCCGATCCTTGAGCCGCAGCTCGGGACACCTCCTCACCGTATTCTCCTTGAACTAAGGTCACACAGACCTCGTCAATCACTCGTGGTAAGTCTTGACGACTTCCAAACCTTCACATACTTGGTCACCGGCAATCCACAATTCCTCTTGGATGCTCTAGACCTTAGCCTAACCGTCACGGAAGAAGCACGTCTTCAAAAGGTAACAAGCGTGGGATCCACCTTGAGGATCAATTTCTTCGGTGATGCTCAATCACTTTGGGTTTGTTGGGGTTTGGTTTTGGGTTTTCCTCACTTTTGGGTTTTCCTCACTTGATGATTTTAAACTCAAAGTCCTCGGAGGATGGGTTGCTCTCAAATGACAAGTGTCAAGTTCTCTCGGAGCAGCCAACCAGCTGAGTGGTTGTGAGCTATTTATAGCCTAGGAGCAGCCCGACATGATAAAGACATAAATGCCCTTCAATGATATGACCCGTTAGGTGGATAAGATATTTTGGGACAAGGCATGACACGACATGATCGGAAATTTGACTCTCAAATTCTCGAGAATATCATGTTCCTCACTGTGTAAGCAATTCGCCTTTGGCGAATTCCTAACTCCTCGATCGAACAAATTCCTCGGTGTTCGGAAGAGCTTCGTCTACATCCTTTGAAGAAATTCTGAAGCTGTATGAGATTTCAAAAGCTTCACTCGAAGGATTGGTAGGTGTAGGATTTTGAGTTGAGCATCAAATGGAAATTTTCCTTAGTATTTCCTCGACCCCTTTAACGTCGGTGTTTCCTATGACTCAAAGAAAGAGAAAATGAAACTAGAAAACAAAAGTCTTCACTTCATGTTCCTCAAATGAATACCAAGTCTTCAAGGTCACACCAATTTCTTCACTTTCAAAGTCTTGAAAGTCTTGAGAATATCAAAGTCTTGATGAAGAAACCATTTTTAGAAATTAGACTTTTCTTTGTAAATATCAAACTCCTCATAGACTTATAGACCTGTACACTCAAAAGCGCGTAGTTACTTAACCTATAAGTCTTCAATACACCAAAATCACTAAGGGGCACTAGATGCACTTCGGTGAGCAGTTCCAATATTGAGGGCATCTTGAGAAAATGGCACCTCATAGAAATGAAAATATGCCCTAGAGGCAATAATAAAGTTATTATTTATTTCCTTATATCTCATGATAAATATTTATTATTCATGCTAAGAATTGCATTAACGGAAGCTATAATACATGTGTGAATACATAGACAAAGAGAGTGTCACTAGTATGCTCTCTACTTGACTAGCTCGTTAATCCGAAGATGGTTATGTTTCCCTAACTCCATAGACATGAGTTGTCATTTTGATTAATGGGATCACATCATTAGGAGAATGATGCTGTGATTGACATATTGCCATTCCGATTAGCCTAGCACTTGATACGTTTTAGTATATTACTGTTATTGCTTTCTTCATGACTTATACATGTTCCACCTTTAACTATGAGATTATGCAACTCCCGTTTACTGGGAGGGAACACTTTAGGAATTGCTACCAAAGCGTCTAGCGTAGCTGGAGTGATTATAAAAGGAATTACTACTGGTGTCTCCAAAAGGTACATGTTGGAGTTGGCGTGTTTCGAGATTAGGTTTTGTCACTCCAGATTGTCGAGGAGAGAAATTATCTGGGCCCTCTCGGTAATGCATCATCTTATAAGCCTTGCACCAAGCAATGTAGCCTAATGAGTTGAGTTGCTGGAATGATGCGATTACACGTGCTTGAGTAATGGCGACTTGCGATTAGCTTGATTGAACTAGGTATTGGATACAGACGATGGGAATCTCGGGCAACCGTAAATGTATACCGATGACAAAAGGGAACAAAAGTGATATGTTGTTATCGCGGTTTTGACCGATAAAGATCTTAAATGAGAATATGTAAGAACCAATATGGGCATCCAGAGTTCACGCTATTGGTTGTATTGACCAAGAAATAGTTCTAGGTCATGTCTACATAGTTCTCCCGAACCCGTAGAAGGTCCTTGCAACAAGAGTTTAGATGTGGTTATATTATGAGTTTATGAAGTTTTGATGTGCCGAAGGAGTTGAATCCCGGATGAGATCAGGGGGACATAGCGAAGGAGTCTCGAAAGTAAGGTCGAGGCGTAAAAGATCGATATATTGGACGACTATATTCGGAGTTGAGGAAGAGTTCCGAGTGATTGAATTATTTTCCGAGATGCAGGAGATTCTGCACGAATTCACGGGGAGTATATGGGCCTTATTAGGGCCATACAGGGAATAAGAGGAGAGAGGCCAAAGGGAGGAGGCCTGCGCCCCCTCTGGTCTGGGTGGGCCGAGGGGGCGCAGCCCACTTTCCCTTCTCCCTCTGCCTCTTTCCCTTCTCCTACTCCAACAAGGGAGGTGGAATCCTACTAGGACTAGGGAGTCCTAGTGGGACTCCACATGTGCGCGCCCCTCCCAAGACCGGCCTCCCTCCCCTGCCACTCCTTTATATCACGGGGAGGCAGGGGGCACCCACTCACACCTGAGTTGATCTGCGGATCGTTCCTTAGCAATGTCTTGGTGCCCCCTCCACCATATTCCACCTCGGTCATATCGTAAATCCAGCGGGCTTAAAGCTGAAGCCACTGCGCCCGGTCAGACATCATCATACGTCACCACATAAATGGCCCGTCGTCTTGTGGAGACTCATCCCGGCGGCTGTTCTTTGGATCGGAGACCAGGGGATCGTCATTGAAGCTGAGCGTGTGCTTCGAAAACTTCCGGAGGAGTGCACGTGCGTTATTCGGTACTTGGATCGGTCGGATCGTTGAAGACGTCTGACTACATCGGCCAGCGTTGTCATAAGCCTTCAGCTTCTACGGTCTGCGAGGAATGCGTGGACAATACTCTCCCCCTCTCCGTTGCTATGCCACCATCACCATGATCTTAGCATTATCGCGTAGGAAATTTTTGAGAGTACTACGTTTCCCCTATGAGTGTCACAGTCACGGGATCATGCATTCTGCCCAGAATCACCAGTAAAGTGACTTCTTGCGATAGCTTGAAGACTAAAGCTTGAAGAATATTGGGATACCGGCGATCGAGTCTCGGGCAAATAGTTATACCTGGCGACCGAAGGGAATAACTTCTGCAGGGTTGCTTGAACCCCTCGACATAAATGGTTCATCGGAAGTAATAACATCGAGGGCGATGTAGGAACCAACATAGGTATCGAGATCCAGCTGTTGGTTATTGACCGGAGAGCGTCTCGGTCATGTCTCCTACATATCTCCCGAACCCGTAGGGTCTACACGCATAGGTTCGGTGTAGCTACAAGGAGTTAATAGGAAGACTTGTATGTGATTACGAATGTTGTTGGTCCGGATGAGATCCCGGACGTCACGAGGAGTTCGAGGAATAGTCCGGAGGTAAAGGATTTATATATGGGAAGTCATCAAGCGGACACCGGAAAAGTTTGGTCATATCGGTGTGTATGGAGAGGTCCACCGGAAGGGTTCCGTGAGGACCACTGGAGGGCCACCCCTTCTGGGGGGCCACTTGGGCTGCGTGGGAGGCAGCCAGCCCCTAGTGGAGCTGAGGCGCACCTCCCCCCTGGCCCATGAGCCTAGGGGTTGAGGGGGAACCTGGCTGGGGGGCATGCACGCCCAGCTTGCCGGGCAAGCCCCCTCCCCTTAACCGCCGCATGCCCTCTAGATGCATCTAGAGGGGCCGCCCCTCCTCCCTTCCCTATAAATAGAGGGGTGAGGGGAGGCTGCATACACCATTGAAAGGCGCAGCCCCTCCCCTCCCCAACACCTCCTCTCCTCCTCCGCGTGAGCTTACGGCAGAAGCACTACTTGGGAATCTGATCCCTCAATCTGCATCACGTACTACCGTCGTGCGCCATTGGAGTGATCTTTCCTCAACCTCTCCTTCCTCCTTGCTGGATCAAGGCGAAGGAGGCCTGGCCGATAAATCCGCACGTGTGTTTGAACGCGGAGGTGCTGTCCGTTCAGCACTTGGTCATCGCGTGGTCGGAATCACGTTGGGGAACGTCTTCATCATCACCACTCCCTCCGGCCTTCCGCATACCACGATCTACAAGTGGTATGTAGATGCAAACTCTCTCTAGTAACTTCGTTGTAGATGAACTCATAGATAGATCTTGGTGAAACCGTGAGAAAATTTTAATTTTTCTGCAACGTTCCCCAACACCTCGGCTTGACCACCCTAACGGTGAAGGGGAGTATCGGCTGGGTTCTACGCTCTGGAAGACTCCATGCCTATGGCGGAAGGATCTCATCAACCTTCCGAAGCCCCTGGACGTCTCCGCCTCCTCCTCCTCCTCCGGAAGACAAGTGGCACTCCGCCTCCTCCACACGCCTCCTCCTCCGGCCGAGTGACGTATCGAGGCACTCGGCCAGCTCCTCTCTCGACGTGGCTACTCCGCCTCCTTCTCCCGCCTTTACTTGGCGAGCAGCCAGACCTCCTCCTTCTCCGCCTCGTCGGCAAGGCGGAAGAGATCCGCTGCCGCTTCCGGCTGCTCCGGACAAGCTGTCAGTAGTCCTTCTCCACCTCGCCTCATGTAAGCAAGGAAAGAAGACATATGCTCACCGTCGCTCTGCCCGGCGTCTAGCATGAAAGACAGACCAAAGGCGGGAGGAGAGCATAGATTCGGTCCTTCTCTCAAGAATCCAGAGAAGATTCGTCACGAGAGGACCAACGAGGAAAATCACGAAGATCGCTGCACGAAGTGCATGACTGGTTTGAAGGGTTGAAAGCAAAGAGACATCCACCTCCGGAGAGAAGGTAGATCCGGTGAAAGCGAAAGCGCACTCACTGGCTACAAAACCACCCAAGTCTCCGCCCGAAAGGCAACCATGGAGCGACACATTGAAAGGCATTTGCCAAGCGGAGAGGTCGGGAAGTACTAAAGTGATCAAAGAATGAAAAGAACGACGAGTTGGGAAACAAATTGCCCAGCTCGGCCCGAACAAGCGAAGCAATCGTGCCCCCGCTCAAGGCAGGCTCCGCGCTAGCGACATCGCCGATCCGAGGATGGTGCCCGTTATGGCAATCCTGAAGATTTACCTGCCCGATGATATACGTTATGATTTCTTGGAGGTGCAAGATACAAAGATCTGAGCACGAGGAAGCCTCCTCACCAAAGATGAAAGCTCTCTATCAACGCGATGATGTGAAAGGATTGCATGATTGGTACATGAAAACCTGCGAGAGAGTGCGAGGAGGAGTACTTGCTGTATGTGAGAGTTAAAAGGAGCATGACCTCATTGAATTGAACAGGCTGTTGCCTATTCCATTTGAGGAGTTCTATCAGTTTTTCAATCAATTGGCCCTCGATAAAGCAACGGTCACTTTGCTACTCTCAGTAAGTAGTACTACTTTTGTCATTAAGTCTCTATATAACTTCCAGCTCTTTCATTGCATGTATTTATAATTATCCTTACTATATTAGTGCAGATTGAAGATGCGCCAAATTGAAGAAAAAGACAAGTGGGTTCCATTGGGTTCTATTAACACATATCTCATAGATGCAAGCGAGCTTGAATTTCATGCAAAGAAAAATACCGAGGCCAACTTGCTACAATGCGTTCTTAATAAATGAACACAAGGATATAATACTCTTTCCTTACAACTTCAAGTGAGTGTTACTGTCTTGTGGCATATTCGGTTTCCCTTATTAGTCAAGGTTATAGTAATGTAATATTGATGAGTCATGAATAAATGCGCAGCTACCACTATATTCTCCTAGAGATTAAGCTTGAGCAGGGGAGTAGTAAGCATCTTAGACTCAAGACGAAAAGATCCAGAAGGAGTATCACGGACATGTTGAAATGCTCGAGAAGTAAATTAAATCGATCATTATCCACCATATCAAGTGACACCCTCGATTCAATCGTACACTAATCATACATCGCATAAATGTGTATGATCAAGATCAGGACTCACAGGAAGATATCACAACACAACTCTAGACACAAAATAAAATAATACAAGCTTTATGTTACAAGTCAGGGCCTCAGGGCTCGAAGACATAAGCTCGAAAACACAAGAGTCAGCGAAATAACAATATCTGAGTACAGACATGAGTTAGACAAGTTTGCCTTAAGAAGGCTAGCACAAAAAGCAACAACGATCGAAAGGCAAGGCCTTCCGCACTGGGAGCCTCCCTAACTACTCCTGGTCATCGGCGGCCTCCACGTAGTAGTAAGCACTCGGCGGTGGCATCTGGCTCTGGGCTCCATCATCTGGTTGCATCAACCGGAAAGAAGAAGAAAGGGGAAAAGGGGAGCAAAGCAACCGTGAGTACTCATCCAAAGTACTGCAAGCAAGGATCTACACTACATATGCAACATTATCAAAGGAAGGCTGTATATGTGGTGAACATTGGCCGAAATGCCAGAATAGAGAGAAGGCCTAGTCCTATCGAAGACTAGCATCTTCTGGAAACCACCATCTTGCAGCAAATAGGGGGAAATAGAGTAGCGCAAAGTAAGGTAGAAGTAGTGTTATCAACCTCGGCCGGAGATCCTTTCTCGACTCATGAGAAAGAAATCCCAGAAACCATACTATCCAGTTATCATCACAATCAATTCTCATCGCAATCCATTACTCATATCCATGTCTCATCTCAAGTATCCAGTTCTAGTTGTATCGATCGGGATACAACTCCAAGTGTCCGTTACCGTAGGACAGGCTATCGACAGATGTTTTCTTCACCATAGGGTGCACCAACTTACCCACCACGCCGCTTAACTCCGGCTGGACACACTTTCGAGGTCATGCCCGCCTCGGCCAAACAATACGCCGCAACCCGACCACAGCTTAATAGAAAGGCCAGACGCCGGACTAAACCTATGCCCCAGGGTCATGCGGCCATGTCCCCGGGAACTCCTGCACGTTATGACGCGGCCGGTGAGCAGACCTAGCTACCTCCTTCAACAAGGCAAAGGCCACGCAGTCCAACCCGGGCGCGCCACTCGGGCCGACGCCTATTAAGCTTCGGCTGATATATACGACGCAGTAACGCCCATACTATTCCCACGTGATGGTTAGTGCTATCGTGCCAGAGGCCCTCGGATCAAATATCCAAATCGTAGTGGATTAGGAACGCGGTAACAAGCAGAGACTACATGAAAGATGTGACCCCGTTGCCCTGCCTCGAGGACTTGCGGCAAGGGCTAGGAATGCCCGGCCATGCCTCGTAATTATCTCATGAGGCACCCTCTGTGTCAACTCCATTTCTCACATCACTCGCAATTAAGCTCAAGCAGGTACCCCTCGAGTCGACCCGTCTTTCCAAGTAACAAGTGGTAAAGTCCAAGTATCCGTGGTGTCCAAACATCAAGGGAAAACCCGAGAAATCACCCCGATGAATTCCACTAGATGTAATCATCAAGGTGAACGTAGAGGAATCACCCCGAGGTTCACACTTGAGGGGTTGCACGAAGTCGTGATCAGAAGTGGTTAAGGCGGAATCACCCTCGATGACCACGAATAATAGCTACACTACAGGTTAACATCAGAAGTCTTGTAGAGGTCTCACCCCCAAGACTCGATAGAAACCCAGAGGTCGAAAGCAACTAAGGGGAAGTGATGTGCGGTGCTGGGCCTGGTCTTGATCCCGCTGATCGAGTCTTGGTGATGAAGCAAGGCAACAAGGGCAAGGTGGGGAGTCCTTGATGGATCTCTAACCAACCTATACTAAGCGGTTTAGGATAAGGTGTAAGGTACAACAATGATACAAAAAATAGGCTATGCATCAGAATAGGAGCAATCAATAACAGTAGCAAAATCTAATGCAAGCATGATAGAATGGAATGGGCGATATCGGGATGATCAAAGGGGGGGCTTGCCTGGTTGCTCAGACAAGAAGGAGGGGTTGTCGGTGACGTAGTCGATCACAGCGGCATCGGCAGCCGCCACGGGGTCTACCGAAGAGAAGAGGGGGAATAAACAATAAATATAAAGCAAGCATAGCATCACAAAGCATAACATGGCAATATGTTGTGCCGGGTGTGATCTAACGCATGGCTACACGATATAGGTGAATGGGGAATTCAACCGGAATGTTTTCGGTTTCTGCACTCTATATCAAGCAGATGACCGGAGGGGGAATGTTCCATGTTCAGCATGCTAGGGGCATGTGATGATGAACGAACCACGATTCGGATTCGCTGGATTTTTCTGAGCAACTTTCATATAGAAAACATTTTCATCCGAGTTACAGATTATTTTATATGAATTTTCTAAGTTTTAAACATATTCTGGAATTATTTAAAATAACAGAAAAGATAAAATGACGTCAGCATGATGTAGGAGTGATGTCAGTAGTCAACAGAGTTGACCAAAGTCAACCCTGACGTGTGGGGCCGTTCTGTCATAGTCTAACAACTAATTAACCGTTTTAATTCACTAATCAAGTTAATTAGGTACTAAACCAAGTTAATTAAGTTAATTAATTACCTATTTATTTAATTAATTAATTAATTTTTTTTAATTTTAAAATACATTTTCTTTTTAAACGTTTTGGGGTGGGCCCCCCCTTTGTCATAAGCCTATCGCTGAGGCGGGCCCTTGGTCACGAACTGAGGTGGAAGGCCGGTGGCCGGCCACCACGACTATCTTACACAAGACGCACGCCAGGGTGAAGCTGTGGTGCACGGCGAGGTCACGAGCAATGTTCGTGGGGTTCATGTCAGTACGGAAGCAAGCAGGCTACGAGTGGGCGGGGCTACCTTGGCGATGGCCACAGCGACCATGGAGCCTCGGGGCGAGCGGAGCAACGTCGGCGGTGACGAACGAGAACGACGACGTGGGTTGGGCAAAGGGATGTGAGGCGCTGATCCGTGATGATGGAGAGAGTAGGGGCGGACGAGGCTCACCTGCTGTAGATGAACGGGGCAGCGTGGCTCGTGAGTCGGTGAGGAGGAGGACGGGACGAGCGAGGGACGGGGAGCGCCGTGGAGGAGACGAGGGCAGCAGGGGTGGCGTCCAGCGTCGAGGCGCTCACCCCAGGCTCAGGGGCAGCTCGGGCGATGTCGGGCTCACGATGGTGGTGGCCGGGCAGAGGGGCTCGTCCTTGGCGGCGTTGGAGGAGCCAAGGCAGGAAGGGTCCTCGGAGGCCAGGCGGAGCATCGAGGGGAGGCGGCTCCGGCGAGGTGCTCCGGGAGGAGGGGCAAGGCGGCGCGGATGGGCGCTTGGCGAAGCGCGGGCGCGCGGCTGCCAGATCCGCGCCTCGATCTGGATCGAGAGGGCGAGAGGGACGTGGGGCAATAAATCGTGGAAGGAGTGGGGTGGATCGGCTAGGGTTTGGTGGTGGGGAGGCCTGGTGAGGCCAGCGGTTGGGCCTGGCCATTGGTTGGGCCACGTGGGTCGGCCAATGGTCGTCCCGCCCAGAGGGGAGTTGTCTTTCTTTTTTATTTGTTTTTCTTTTCCAAAGACATTTTGCCTTTTCTTTTAGCCACTAATGACTTTTGCAAAATTATGCCCTTGGCTAAAACAATTCCAAAGAATTATTGTGCAATCGCAACAAAAAGTTTGGGGCCTACAGGAGTTGTACAAGCATTTTTAGAAAATGAAAAGGACATCTTAAATATTGCTGGACCAGATAATAAATTCCTAGGGGCAATTTGGGAATTCCAAAAATGTTGGCTTCAACATGACAAATATCTAGGGATTATTTGCCATAGGTTCAACTATTTTTTTTTGCAAAAAAAAGAAGAATCAAATATTTGACATGCAATTTGAATTTGAATTTGAAGCAGATTTTGGACAAGTGGCATTTTAGCATGATGATATGACCTTCATTAGGGGGAGATTACTGTAGTGTGATGCTGGGGATGTTACAAATCTCCTCCACTACAAGAAATCTCGTCCCGAGATTTAAGTGGGGAAGTAAGAGTAACTTCAGGTGAACTGACCCTTATAGGGTGAATTGTGTGGTGAACAATGCAGGGAATGTGACAGAAGTATCTCTCGAGTTGAAATTTAAGAAAACGTCGAGAACAAAATATGAAGGTACAATAAGAAGTTTCTGCTTAATGGACAAACGATCGATACCTGAACAGAGTGTGAGAAGGGTTCAGAGAATCGGGAATAGATCATCTCTCGGAGGATGGCTCGCGATAACACACAAAGCTAAGAGCATAAGATACTTCGGCACCAAGGTTGTACAGGAGAGTCAGGCTTCCATCCTGTGGAACTGTGGTTATGAGCCCACAATGTGGGTTAAAAGTAGAAAGGGGCCAATAGCAAGGCATGTCGATGATAGACCTGCCGGTTATGTTGTCAACAACGTTGGTACCAAGGGCGACAGACGGAGAGAACTATGTTCACCTTTCGTTGAACGAGGCGGACCAATACGCAAAGTTCTCGCCCATCGGTGGTTACCGAATGTCAACAGCAATAATAACAAGGTCTTACTAACAAATTGTACACCGAGGTGTTTACATAAGCCGGGAACTATTATCGCTTAGAATATACGGATCACAAGATAGGTTAAACAAAACAATGGAAAGGAATATGTGATTATTATGATAATCAGACCAATGGAAAGGAAAGATGTTTATACCCAATTATTAGAGTATAACTTTCCCAAAGAAAGGCAGAGCATGATTGGACTCCAAGTATTAAACCGTTTAGACAAAGGGGCAAGGAATTTATGAGGTTTACCCATACAATGGTGTTTGGATAATTGATCAAGAATAGTTAGCATTGCGCTCCCAATGTTCTTGTGATGATCGGAGTACCACACACATGTTTCGGGATAGTGTTCACATGGTCATCAGGGAAAGGTCAGACTTCGGTTACACAAAGGATCCATCGGAAACAACTTAGAAAATAAGTCATACAATTTCAGCAAGGAAAAGATGAGGGTGTGGCCGACGGCCTCAGCAACAATCCATCGACATGTCAAAAAGGATGTATTACCAAAATTATGTGAACAAGTTTGTGTTGGGGAAGGCAAGAATGTTGTCGAAGATAACTTAAATCATCGAGGGGCAAGGATTGTATTTCTCATCATAATTCGATTAATATCCTGGAAGAGCTCAGAATGTGGATGATGATCACGACACATTTGTCGAGAGATTTCATGAAGATGTAATCGATCAGCGATGACATCAAGTCAAAGGAATGATGAAGCGAAAGGTTATTGGAACCACTGGTACGACACAAACTCGAAATTAAGCTTGCTATTCAAGACAAAATGATATGACAAGGAAAGTCGATGTAGGCTTAGCTCATCGTCAAAAATTGTGCTCCGGGAAGAAGGATCAGGTAGCACAGTTAAAAGTTGACATGATAAAAATATAGCCGATCAGGCTAGGAATGATGTTATGGGGTATAAAACTTCCCAATATCAGGTACTAGGTGTAATGCCGGAAGGTAAATCGGAGTAGAGGTTGGACGGGGGAATGATTTGCAGAGGATAAGTATTTTAACTTATCCGGTAAATGGAATCAAGGAGGAAATATGGTCGGAACCACGATTGCAAAGGATCAATTCATAGATACAAGCTGAGCTTGTACCAAAGAAATTATTATTTTTATGAGCAGCTTCCATGATAAGTTCTACATCGGGTCTATGGGCATGAACACAAGGGTTCAAGGTCGACTCCACTTCTTCAATGCATAACCTTTCATTCACTCCTCGTTTTTTGAAGAAAATGTAGTGCAGAGGATTTATCTGGCGAAGTACTAGAAGAGTAAGACTCGTGAGAACTCTCGGGTTCACACGGATTATGGAAGGCATAAGTTCAACCCATCGGGGCATTTTTACGAATCTATACAACCATCAACCAAGCAAAAGATACGAAGTTCAAAAGCGTAGTATCGGAGTCAAAGCAGATGATACAATTTACCAAAGGCAATATGTATCAGGAAGAAGCGCACAAAATTTTGAATATGAAGGAGGCTACGGGATAATAATCCAACAAAGGATTCAGCGGTCCTTAATGGATCCGATGTAGTGTCAAGACTCAATCAGAAGAAGGAAGGAATGCAAAGGCATTGGATTATAGAAACATCTGAATAATTTGATGCTTGAGTACAAAGGAGTTATGATTTCAAGTCGAAGGATCACAAGCAGAGGCTCTGATCAAAAGATGAGTAAGTTGAATAGACTTAAATATGCACCCGATCAAGTCTTGATTGGGCAAGAACCAGCTCATAACCGAGGCGATGTCGAAGCTGGAAAGAAAATTTCCAAGGATTAATTGATGATTGCGAGTATTCGCTCACACGTTGAATCCATAGGAACAGAATGACAGCCACAAAGAATTTTAAAGAATATTGCTAGACATATGGAATTAATTCTAATGCAAGCAGGCAAGGAGAATCAAGAGCAATAGGCTGCAGAGGATTTTCGGAAGATCACATAGTATTTCCAAGTATTTTGGAAAGCATGTGAACAACTGGGAGATGAACGGGTTCAGTAATTATCCGTAGTGCAAAAAAGAAACCGCATAAGGCGTGAAGGCACAAAGGATTCTCGAAACAACGGAGAGTACATCTTGTAATAATAGGAGCAACTGGGTATGAAGGTACAAGCGGCAAGGATGTTATTCACGAGGGATTATTCGTGGTCGAACTGCAAAGGCGGTGAGCACGAGGTCTCGAAAAACACCGAGGAGTATCTGTAGAATCTTCTGTCGAAGCAAGCGATCAGCGGTAATATCGGGGCTCTTCGGGAGGAAGTGGGTACGAGAACCTAATGTCAGAGTTAGTAAAATGTTTAACCCGAATAGACGAGAGATCAGAATCCCAGTAAGGAAAAGGAATAAATGATCCTAATACCACCCAATGGTGACATGGGCCGTAAGCCACACAGCCAAGTTAGTAAAAGTTTTTCATTGACTAGACTCAACTTCGCCAAAGAGTTGGAAGGGGGCTACCTACAGGCGATCGGCTCGATACCAACTTGTGACGCCCTCGATTCAATAAATACGGTAATCATACACGCAAATGTGTACGATCAAGATCAAGGACTCACGGGAAGGTATCACAACACAACTCTAGACACAAAATAAAATAATACAAGCTTTATGTTACAAGCCAGGGCCTCGAGGGCTCGAATACATAAGCTCGAAAACACAAGAGTCAGCGGAAGCAACAATATCTGAGTACAGACATGAGTTAGACAAGTTTGCCTTAAGAAGGCTAGCACAAAAGCAACAACGATCGAAAGGAAAGGCCTCCTGCCTGGGAGCCTCCTAACTACTCCCGGTCATCTGGCCTCCCACGTAGTAGTAAGCATCGGCGGTGGCATCCGGCTCTGGGCTCCGTCATCTGGTTGCATCAACCGGAAAGAAGAAGAAAGGGGGAAAAGGGGAGCAAAGCAACCGTGAGTACTCATCCAAAGTACTGCAAGCAAGGATCTACACTACATATGCAACATTATCAAAGGAAGGTTGTATATGTGGACCGGCTACTGAAATGCGAGAATAGAGAGAAGGCCTAGTCCTATCGAAGACTAGCATCTTGGAAACCACCATCTTGCAGCAAATAGGGAAATAGAGTAAGCGCAAAGTAAGGTAGAAGTAGTGTTATCAACCTCGTCGGAGATCCTTTCTCGACTTCGCGAGAAAAGAAATCCTGAGCCATACTATCCAGCTTATCATCACAATCCACCTCATCGCAATCCATTACTCATATCCATGTCTCATCTCAAGTATTCAGTTCTAGTTGTATCGATGGGATACAACTCCAAGTGTCCGTTGCAGTAGGATAGGCTATCGATAGATGTTTTCTTCCTGCAGGGGTGCACCAACTTACCCACCACGCCGCTTAACTCCGGCTGGACACACTTTCTGTGGTCATGCCCGGCCCTACCAAACAATACGCCGCAACCCGACCTAGGCTTAATAGAGAGGCCAGACGCCGGACTAAACCTATGCCCCCTGGGGTCATGGGCCATCTCCCGAACTCCTGCACGCTATGCGTCTGCGCAGGTGAGAAGACCTAGCTACCTCCTTCAACAAGGCGGCGCCACGCAGTCCAACCCGGCGCCGCCCACTCGGCCAGTCCGACGTCTATTAAGCCCGGTACCGATGTATCTGACGCAGAACGCCCATACTATGCCCACGTGATGGTTAGTGCTATCGGGCCGAGGCCCTCGGGATCAAATATCCAAATCGTAGTGGATTAGGAACGCGTGGTAACAAGCGAGACTCACGGCATGTGACCCGTTGCCTCGTCTCGAGGACTTGGCAAGAAGGGCTAGGAGTGCCCGCCATGCCTCGTAATTATCTCGCGGGCACCCTCCAGTGTCAACCTGCTTCCACATCACTGCAATT
Source organism: Aegilops bicornis (assembly GCA_021605145.1). Classification (NCBI taxonomy): domain Eukaryota; kingdom Viridiplantae; phylum Streptophyta; class Magnoliopsida; order Poales; family Poaceae; genus Aegilops; species Aegilops bicornis. Next base: position 701,185,999 of record CM038669.1, read on the forward strand.
AAGCTCAAGGCGGTACCCCTCGAGTCGAATTCGCCTTTCCAAGTAACAATGGTAAAGTCCAAGTATCCGTGTGTCCAAACATCAAGGGAAAACCCGAGGAATCACCCCGATGAATTCCACTAGATGTAATCATCAAGGTGAACGTAAGAGGAATCACCCCGAGGTTCACACTTGAGGGTTGCCTGCACGTAGTCGTATCGGAAGTGGTTAAGGCGGAATCACCCTCGATGACCACGACAATCGAATAGCTACACTACAGGGTTAACATCGAAGTGCTTTGTAGAGGTCTCACCCCTAAGACTCGATAGAAACCCGATGAGGTCGAGCAACTAAGGGGAAGTGATGTGTGGTGCCGGGCTGGTCTTCGATCCCGTTGATCGAGTCTTCGGTGATGAAGCAGGGCAACAAGGGCAAGGTGGGGGTCATCGATGGATCTCTAACCAACCTATACTAAGCGCTTTAGGATAAGCGGTAAGGTACAACAACAGATACAAAAATAGGCTATGCATCGAATAGGAGCAATCAATAACAAGAGTAAAATCTAATGCAAGCATGATAGAATGGAATGGGCGATATCGGGATGATCAAAGGGGGGCTTGGCCTGGGTTGCTCGCACAAGAAGGAGGGGTTGTCGGTGACGTAGTCGATCACAATGACATCGGCAAATGCCGGGTCTACCGAAGAGAAGAGGGGGAATAAACAATAAATATAAAGCAAGCATAGCATCACAAAGCATAACATGGCAATATGTTGTGCCGGGTGTGATCTAACGCATGGCTACACGATATAGGTGAATGGGGAATTCAACCGGGAATGTTTTCCCGGTTCCAGACCTATATCAAACAAATGACCGGAGGGGGAATGTTCCATGTTCAGCATGCTAGGGAATGTGACAGATGAACGGACCGCCAGATTCGGATTCGTTGGATTTTCTCGAGCAACTTTCATATAGAAAACATTTTCATCCGAAATTCTGATTATTTTATATGAATTTTCTAAGTTTTAAACATATTACGGAATTATTTAAAATAACAGAAAAGATAAAATGACGTCAAAGATGACGTAGGAGTGACGTCGGCAGTCAACAGAGTTGACCAAAGTCAACCACGGCGTGTGGGGCCGTTACATCATAGTCTAACAACTAATTAACCGTTTTAATTAACTAATCAAGTTAATTAGCTACTAAACCGAGTTAATTAAGTTAATTAATTACCTATTTAATTAATTAATTAATATTTTTTTATTTTAAAATACATTTTCTTTTTAAACGTTTTGGGGGCGGGCCCCACTGTCATAGGCCTATCTGGCCAGGGCGGGGCCACGTGGTCACGAACTGGAAAGGGCGGCGGGCGTCGGCTTGGCCACCACGGCTATGTTCTTGGCAGACGAACTGCCAGAATACGGCGAGAATGGCAAGCCGAGGCTACGTGGCGAGACAGGCTGAGCAAGCTGCAGTGGTTAAGGGGCGGGGCCGATGGCCACGGGTGCGACCATGGAGCCTCGCCGAAGCGGAGCAACGTAAAGCGACGGAACGACACGGGCGACGTGGTCGGGCGAGGCCGAAGCGATGGAGGCGCGCCCGATCCGTGATGATGTGAGAGAGGGCGGGACGAGGCTCACCCTGCTTTGTAGATGAACGGGCGGCGTGGCTCGACGGAGTCCGGTTTGGAGGAGGACGGGACGAGCGACGGGGCGGGAGGCCGGGCGAGAGGAGACGAGGGCACGGGTGGCGTCACGGCGTCGGGGAAAGCGCCACCCAGGCTCGGGGGCAGCTTCAGCGGCGTCGGGGCAGCGATAGTGGTGGCGGCCGGGCAGTAGGGCTTGTCATGGGCGGCGTTGGGAGGAGTCATGGCAGCAGGAAGTGGTCCTCGGGCGCGGGCGGAGCATCAAGGGGGAGGGCGGCTCCGGCGAGGGGTGCTCCGGGAGGAGGAGGGCAAGGCGGCGCTGGGATGGGGCGCTGGCGCCCGGCGGGCGCGCGGTCGCCAGATCCGCGCCCTCGATCTGGATCGTGAGGCAGAGGGAGCGAGAGGGACGTGGGGCGAAATAAATCGTGGAAGGAGTGGGGTGGATCGGGGCTAGGGTTTGGTGGTGGGGAGGCCTAAGTAGGCAGCGGTTGGGCAGCTGGCCGGTTGGGCCACGATGTCAAGGCTAACCAATGGGCCGTCTGCCCAGAGGGGAGTTGTCTTTCTTTTTATTTGTTTTTCTTTTCCAAAGCATTTTGCCTTTCTTTTAGCCACTAATGACTTTGCAAAATTATGCCACTGGCTAAAACAATGCCAAAGAATTATTGTGCACTGCCACAAAAATTTGGGGCCTTCACGAGTTGTCCAAGCATTTTTAGAAAATGAAAAGGACATCTTAAATATTGCTGGACCAGATAATAAATTCCTAGGGGCAATTTGGGAATTCCAAAAATGTTGGCTTCAACATGACAAATATCTAGGGATTATTTGCCATAGGATCAACTATTTTTTTTGCAAAAAAAAGAAGAATCAAATATTTGACATGCAATTTGAATTTGAATTTGAAGCAGATTTTGGACAAGTGGCATTTTGGCATGATGATATGACCTTCATTAGGGGGAGATTACTGTAGTGTGATGCTGGGGATGTTACAATCAGCAACTTTGTTCATTTCTGATATCAAGTAATTGTTTTCTTTGTATGGCAGGGTTTGGAGAAAATTTACCAAAAAAGCTCCGGGACTGCTTGAAGAAGCTGCAATTTAGATACCCGAAAGTAAGTACTATAGTAGCATATTCCACGCATCTCCTAGTGATTCAAGCGCTAGTTTCATCAATACCATTTAACATGCTTGCTAATTATCAGTTTGATTGACGTCTATTTCTTGTAAAGTGGTTGTAGCAGGAACAAGGGAATGATTTCTATGGATACTACGTTTGCGAGTCCATCCGCCACACGACCTGTGAGCAGGGCTACTCTGATAAACAATATGAAGTGCGTAAATAACAATATTCACAATTTTATTTTATTACCATCATTTGTGTTGAGTTTCATTCATTCATATATATATGTATTGACCCCTTCTTAAAATTAGATGTTTGGATGCGGGATGAACTACTAGCACCAGATCGCATACGAGCAATTCAAGAGGAATTGGCGGCATTCTTTCTTGACCACATGATCGCTGAAGACGGAGAATACTATGTGGACCACGCGTCCGTATGTTAGGAGATTATATTTGTAAAAGATAATTATTGTATATATGTAGCCGGTAGTGTCGGGTAGATATACGAGAACTTGTTGTTCGACCAATCTCTCGGAGAAGGAGAGGTGGTCGATATCACTTCTCTCTGTATGCATATATGTTCATGACGATCTTCGCTTCCTTCGCTTTGCTTTACTAGCTAGCTAGCGTGTCTAGCTAGTCCTCTCTATATGTATGTATAGTAATGAAGGCGTCGACCAAGCATGGACAAAAGAGAGGACACTTCTCTCTATTAATTAGCTAGCTAACACAATATATGAAACACCTAAATTAACACCCCAAAACCCCAACCCCCTTTAAAAAAAAATAAAACCCCTGTACGTAAATGTCGACAAGATGGATGACTATTGGTCCCAGTTGGTACTACCAACCGGGACCAAAGGCCCTCCGCCTGAGCTCAAAGACAGAGGCCACGTGGAGGCCCATCGGCCCTGGTTCTTGATTGAACCGGGACTAAAGGGCAGGTATTAGTAAACCCTTTAGTCCCGGTTCATGAACCGGGGCTAAAGGCCCTCACCAACCGGTTCAATAGGCCCCTTTTCTACCAGTGGTTCGTTCCTATGTGGCTTAACAACGGCCACCAGTCGACGGGTCCCGAATGACGTAGCTAGAGGTTTTTACTATAGCTCTGTCTAGGGCACATCACACCTAAGTGACTCAACCAAACTAGAATGAAAAAAAGGCAAAAGAAAATGCTTGCACGAATATGCATGTAAAATCAATATTATAAGACTTATATATGTAATACTTAGAGCACATCTAAATGTGCTTTAGCAAAACTGTTTTACTATAACACGGTGAAGATATATACTCCTCTTGTTCCTAAATATAAGTCATTTTAGATATTAATATGAATTACATATAGAGCAAAATGAGTGAATCTACATCCTAAAATACGTCTATATACATCTGTATGTAGGCCATATTGAAATCTCTAAAAAAGACTTACATTTAGGAACAGAGGAGTACAATACAAACCTCTATTTTTGGGGAAATATACAAACATCTATGGAGAACACAAAAGGATATAAAATACGAAAACCAGTCCAAAGATTTTGCAAAAAGGGCAATTGCAACTAGACTTTACACGTTTGCGCATCCACTTTGTACGCGTCTCCTCCTCCTATTCCTATGGCTACGTAATACTCTACTGACTCTACCTTTTCTCTAATTAATCAACCATTAAAAACCTAGCTAATAGATAATCTTTCCTTGTGGTTTGGCTTTGTTTCTTGTTTCTTTAGTTCTGGGTTTTGGCTGAGCACAAAGTAACCTGCACCGGCAGCAGATGTCAATCCACCTGTGTTCCGTGTCCTGATGAAAAAGGACACGGCCTCGCTTCATCCGCACACGTCCACTTACGTGCTCCAGTACTTCTGCGTACGTATACGAGCTAGTTGACCGACCCGATCCATCTCATCTCCAGCAATTATATATTTCCTGACGATCCCTTGATTACCACTTAATTTGCTTTCATTTTTATCAAGCTTCCAGTACTCTCTCCTTTCTCGAGAATGAGAGCCAAAGCTCTATATTCTTTTTTAGACAATCCAATATTACAATGTTTCTTTTCCAGGAAAACACCAAATCTATTCATCAACTCTTAAGGTAGTACAAAGAACAACAAAAGTAAAAATTGCAGCAATATCTATAGACCACAAAGCAACGTGTACAAGCACTGAAGCGAGCTGAAGACGTGCCGCCGTCATCGTCCCTCCTTCACTGAAGGCAAACATTGTTGTAGTTGACAGTCGGAAATTCGAAGGAAGGTAAAAATTGGACAGCCAAGTGTGTCTCCTCGAGTATATAACAAAAAACTATCACAATTCATGAAACCGCGCTCACAAACTATCACTTTACGATTTTGTCGAAAACTACCACTTTCTCGCTAATATGTGACTAAAATCTATCACGTCCTAAAAAGAGCCCGATTTGCCTCTTTTAAACACGTTTCTGACTGGTTGGGTCCACACATAAGCGTTGGCGTGGCACATTAGCCAAATCTGTTTGATGGCGGCCGAGGAGCTCATGGCGGAGCGGGAGGTGGCGGCTCCGGCTGGCTCGGTGGCGACCCACGGCGACCAGCTGGCTCAAGGGCCGGCAAGACCATGGCGACTCAGCGCCGACCCGTGGATGAGCGGCTCCAATGGCGACCAGCTGGCCAGCGGCGACTCCAGCAAGTGAAGGCAAGTGAGGAGTCTTGGGCACGGAGCCGAGGCGGGCAGCGAGCGTAGCAGTGTGGTGAGCTGCGTGGTACGAGGACGGCGACCACGGTGCGTGTGGCGGCCACGAGCGTCGTGAAGGCGCGTCGCGGCTTCAGAGCACGAGCTCCGGCGCTCGCCACGGTAGAGGAAGCGGGTCGCGACAATGGTGGCGAAGTGCTGCACGAGGTGGTCGGGGACGCGATGAAGTGCGGGCGAGAGGGTCACCGGAATGCACACGAGGTGTTTGAGGAAATGCCAGAGAGAGGGGAGGAGGAGGAGGAAGATTGATCTTGTAAAGGGCCCACCTTGTCGAAAGGCGTTAGAAGAGGCGAATCGAGCACTTTTCCAATATGGTAGTTTTTAGTCACAGATTAGCGAGAAAGTGGTAGTTTTCGGGACAAAATCGTAAAGTGATAGTTTGTAGACACGGTTCCACGAAATGTGATAGTTTTTTGTTAAATATACTCATCTCTCCTCCAAGGAAATACGGTTGGGGTTCCTACCTCCCATCAACGGTGCCGCCAATCTGCCACGTCTCCTGTGGCCTTAGGGCCATGAGTGCGCGGTGGATTCCGGCCCTTGTAGGCGGGAGGGTTTCGTTTTTAGGTGCTTTTTTAAGTTTTGTAAGGGTTTGTGTCCTGCTCAGGAAGCCGAGACAACGGTAGCTTCTTGAAGATGGAATAAGGTTCTCTCCACCAAGCCTCCATCCTGGTGGTGCATCTAGTATCGTCGGAGGGCATGTGGAGGTGTGTCTCCGGCGGATCTCGCGGGATTCGGTTGGTGGTTGTCTTTGATAGATTTGCTCGGATCCTTTCGATCTAAACTTCTCTTCATCGCCGGTGGTTGTTGTTCTAGTGCGTTGGTCCTATGGGACCTTAGCATGATGACTTCCTAACAAAGATTGAGGCTGGATGCCGGTCCTAATTTAGTGGTGTACAGAAAAAATAGGGTACATAATTTGCTCCTTGGAAATTGCAAATTTTATTCTACCGTACCCACCATTTTTTCTATAGAAAACCTGCTCTACACAAAAATGCCGAGAGAATCTTTTTTGTCAAGGGGAGGGAATAAATGCTACACATGGACGGACACTAGTGAGAGAGAGAGAGAGACTCTTTCCGATGAAAGGGAGGGAGGCTATGGGCTCTGGTAACGTGTAGTTAACACTGGAGTATAATTTTTTTTATAAGAATACATAGTGGGAAAGAAATCGTAGTCAATCGTGATGTATATCCACAAGAGATCGATTTAGAGGACGGTGATTGAAGGGCTGACGCACGCGGTATATTCATCCACGAAGAGAGAGATATACTTATTTATTGGATATTTATTTTGTCTTTGTGGAAGGAAGGATATCCATCACAAAGATTTTGCACTGAATTAATCTTCTTCTCTCTCTTTTTCTTTGCGTGGAAACATTGCACTGAATTAATCTGACAGGGATCATGTAAATTCAGATTATGTGAAGTTGCATTCAAACAAAAAAGGCGGGCGCCTCCAACTCGTGTGTAAACCACAAAACTTGTGTGTAAAAGTGCATTTTTGAGTTGATGTGAATAAAGAGTGCTGAAATACACAGTCGCCTCCAACTCGTGTGTAAACCACAAGGTGCGATCTCTCTGCTTTCCTATCATGTAGGAGTATAATATACTCCCTCTAATCCAAAAAAGTGTGGTGGCTTTAGTTCAAATTTAAACCAAAGCTGAACTAAAGTCACGACACGTGTTTGAATCCCAGGGAGTAACAAATTGAAGATGATAATGGTATGTTGCTCCGAGGAGAGAAAACTAGGAGATGGCATCGAATCACACACAAACACGTTTGATGGTTGCCGATTGCCGACATGGGCACATATTAACCATGGATTAGGATCGAAAGGGAAAAAAATGAGGAAAGAGACGGGTGATTGGTTGCCACGTGTGATTAGAAGAATGATCCATCCGTTTGAAGCCAAGAAAGAAGAAAGAGAACGGACAAGTGATCAGCTGACACCACCACTTTTGGTTGCATCAAATCAAATGTAGCCCGACCAGCTAAAGCTAGCGCGGCTGCCGGTCCTAATTTAGTACTTACTCCGTACATTTTAGTATTTTAAACATTTTTATATTAGTTTACAGAGGAAGTATTAGTGTATAGAGAGAAAAATGCAAGGCACAGATTTCCCTCGTGGTGTACAATATTTTCTTTTGCAGGAAGTACACATTTTGTCTACAGTAGCACCATGTTTTCTATAGAAAAAACTGCTCTACACCTGTCGAGAGATTTTTCCACGCAGAAAAAGAACACGCCGAGAGATTTCTTTTTTCACAGGAGGGGGAAATAAACTAGTCAAATATACTAATGAGAGAGAGAGAGAGAGGAGAGAGAGATTCTTTCCATGGGATGAAAGGGATTGATGCTATGACTCTGGTAACGTGCAGTAAATATTTAATAAGGGGAAACAAATCACAGTGGATGGTGATGTATATCCACAAGAGATCGATGTGGAGGACGGTTATTGAATGAATGAATGACGCGGTATATCCACGGAGGGAGAGATATTATTTTTCTTTGCGCGGAAAAAAGAAGAATATCCATCCACGGATAAATAGCAGCACTGAAATCCGGCAGGGACCATACATTTAGTAATTCCAGATCATCTGAATTTCCATTAAAAAAAGTGCGGGCGCTACGCGTGAGTCTGCTATGGCTGTTGGATCCAACGCGTGGATCAGCCGTTCGATCTGGTCCGAGACCATTGCAACTGATTACTGGAGCGAAGCCTGTGTGTTGGTGTAGGTTAGAGCAACTCTAGTAGACCCTGCATCCCGTCCCGAGCCGTAAAATAACCGTCAAAATGCGGGTCGGGACAGAAAAAACAGCCCGATCAGATCCTGCATCATGTCCCGGCCCGTAAAAAAAATTTAGGGGGCGCGGCAAAATTCCGACCCCAACCCGGGAAAACGCGGGTTTCCCCCGCGGCTGCGGTGCCCTGCATATAAGCGGAAGCGGTTGGTGTGTGTGTGTGTGGGGGGGGGGGGGTTCATCCCGCGCGTTCTCCCACCAACCATCCTCCTACTCGCGCCGCCGCCACGGCTGCCCAAGATTTGTGTGACAATGAGCGAGCACGCCGAAAAGGCCTCCACGCTTACAAGGCCTCCCTTCCTTCCCCACGCTTAGCGGGCGGATTTGGCAGATATCTGGCACTTCATCGCGAGCCATCGGATTTGTCTTTTTCCATTTGCCGGTTACTCACGGCGATGGAGTGGTCGAGGAGCCTCTCCGCAGCCAAACAGGCGCGCCACGCATGCTGGAGTTCGTCCGCCGCCACGCCGAAGGTTTGCGGTATGGACTCGTCCGGCCGTCCACCGGGCTCGGCGCCGCCCAACATCTTTGTGGCTGCGATGCCGCTCACTCTGATCACGACATTGCCGCGCCAAGTGTTGCGGCTCACTTCGGGCACGCCGAAGCACCCTGGGTGGGTGTTCTACAAATGCGAAAACGACGGGGTACGTGCACTTGCGGTAGCTCGTTCCATAGCTCATACTTTAGTTCAAGTACGGTAGCTCACTTTGAGCTTGCTCAATCTTTTGTGTAGGACAATGGATGCTTATTTTGGTTTTGGGAAGGCCAATACATTGATTTGTTGATAGAAAGAAACTTAATAGATGTTAATGCACTCCTTAGTACAATCGAAGGCAATGATGCGGCTGCATGTGCAACTAGAGGGAAAGCAACGTCTACTTCTTTCAAACCAAAGATGAAGAATGAAGAAAGCATCAAGAATGAACAAAGCAAGATCAAGAATCCGCATATCAACAATGAGTGCATGGAGAAGATATTGCTTCAATTGGGAGCAGTTATAGGAGTTGGAAATCTTCTGAAATGCATACTTGTGGTTCTTGTTTTCTATTCTAGCCAAGATTTGGTGATATATTTTGTATCTAATGTTGTTGCAAAAGCAAATAAAAGCATTATGCTAGATCAATCTAAGTTTTACGGGTCGAACGAGGCTGCGCTTGAATCGTAACCCACGAAGCCGACCTATAAGAAAAGTATATTCCATGAATATGCTTTTTACGGTCCATTACGCGGATCTGCATCTGTGACAGCCCGCGCCGGCCTATAAAAATGGTTTTACGCGAACTGCAAACAAGTTTTGTGGGTCGGTGAGATGCGGGGTCTACTAGAGTTGCTCTTACGTTGTGAGCCGTGTTGCCATGCCATCCAACTTGGGCGTGGTGCAAGTCACCATGCATGTTTGTGAGTGTGAATCGAGCTGCCAAGGCAACTCGGGCCGCGTTCCAAATCCCCATGTCTACCATGTGTGCGTGGGAGCAATGCGCGTCGTCTGGTCAAAATCGGATCCGACGGTCGCGATTTTGAAGAGTTTTTCATAGGGGAAAACACACATGACGTGGATATCTTGTAACGACATGTAAGATTTACCTCGCGGAAGAAAAAGGTTTGGGTGAATGAATGAAGTAGAATCAGCATCTGGCATATTGTATTACAAAATTGAGAGAAAAGGGGATAAGAAATTGCACAACTGTTTGAAATGAAAGCGTAAGAATTATGTATACTCTGGTATACATGAAAAGGCGGCGCTTCTGCCGGTTGCTCGAAGAAAAGGAAAAGGTTAAAAGGAACATACTCCTTTCATCCCTAGATACACGGCGTATAAATCTAGTAAAATAAAAGTCAATTCTTTCATGAGCTCGAGCTAATTAATACATCAAAGAAGAAAAAAAAATCAACAACTACAATATTGAATACATAGATTATGAAAACATATCAAGCATGGATTACGGTGGTTATATTGATATTGATTTGATAGTGTTTTATTAGCTTAATATATGTTTTCCTTTTTTGTACAACTTTGTCAAGCATAGAAAGGTTTTGACTATTTCAAGTGAATTTACTTGAATGCCTGATCTGTCTGGGGACGGAGATAGTATCGACCCAATGATTTTTGTTGTTGTTATTGTTGTTGTTGTTGTTGTTGTTTGGTTGGAACATGTGAATTCCACCCGTCGCAAGATTGGCCGTAAATTGGGCATCTATCGATCTATGGGTACGTAATACTCCCTCTGTAAATTAATATAAGAGTGTTTAGATCACTATTTTAGTATTCTAAATACTCTTATATTAGTTTACAGAGGGAGTACAAGTGAAGCATAATACTACTCCCTTGGTTTCGTATCACTACTTAGTTAGATTTGTTTAGATAAATATATTTTAGTATTAGATACATCCGTATCATGACAACTTAAGACGATGAGTACTCCGTAGTACGCATCGGAGGGAGGGAGTAGTTAATAAATGGATGGCGTGAATAGAATGGAATGAAAGAAATCATATCCATGTGGTGAAGGAGTATTGGAGCGGGTGATTTATACTTGTATTACTACATGATCCATGGCGGATGGGGTGTGGTACACGTGTACGGCCCATAGCGATAGGAGAGCAGAGCAGAGAGAAGGAGAGGGGGGAGAAGGATATGCGAACGTGGGCGGCGGTTTGGTTGGAGGAATCAGGAATCGTCCGTCGCGCGTCGAGTCGAGTCGAGTCGAGATGCCCCGCCTGCTGCCGGACCGACCCGACGCCTCCGTCTCCGCCTCGATGTGGTGGGACCCATAACCAGAGACAAAGACACCCCCGACCCGTCTGGAGACGGGACGAGACGGCGGCGCCGGCCTCCGCTCCATATATATCCGACCCTGCGCTTTGCCTCCTCCCTGCATCTCCATCTCCATCTGCAGAGGAGAAGAAGAAGAAGAGACGCACCCGCGCACGACTCCATCGCCCTCTCTCTCTCTCTCTCTCAGAAACAAACAAACAAACCGCTCTTGCCTCCGGCCAGAAACAAACTTCCCCTTCCCTCCACCCCCCATAAAACCCAAAGAAAGCCATCCATCCCCCCGTCCCGTCGAGTCGAATTAGAAGAAGGAATCAGAAGTAGAAGATGGTGTCTGCGGTGCTTCGGACGATCCTGGTGACGGGCGGCGCGGGGTACATCGGCAGCCACACGGTGCTGCAGCTGCTGCTCCAGGGCTTCCGCGTCCTCGTCGTCGACAGCCTCGACAACGCATCCGAGGAGGCCATCCGCCGCGTGCGACAGCTCGCCAACGCCCCCCAAAACAGCCTCGACTTCCGCAAGGTTGGTTGGTTCCTCTTCCTTCCCTTCCCTCTCTGTTTTTTCGCTTCACTCAGTTTCCGTCCGTTCCGTTCCGATTCACCCATGATATCTTCTCCGGCCGGCCCGTCGGTCGATCGGGAATTCACTTCCCTTGTATTCCTCAATACAAGAAGGGAAGGGAAGCCCTGCCCTGCTCTGCTTGGGAGGACATACAGTAGATTGGATTGCGCTTTCCTTGGTTTGTTTGGTTGATTCTCGTCCATTCCCTTCCCTTGTCTTGAGGAATTACTAATCGTGGGTGGATCCTCTCTATCCTATTCTTCTTCTTCTTTCTCATAATTAAGCAACTACTAGTAGTAGTAGTAGTAGCAGAATTCTGGTTTTTGTTTTTCATTTGTTTTGGGGAGTTTAATTTCTCCGGGTTTAGGGGAGGGCGTGGCGTGGCGGTTTCAAACACAGGCACACTCTATCTAGTCTAGAAAGAAGGAAGGAACCAACAATTGCTGCTCCCTTCTACGTAGTACGTATTTTGTTCATTGAGTTATTATTATTATAACTCCTAGAATACAATTGGGCTGGGCTGGGCTGGGAAGGAGGAGGGGAATCAGTTACCCGGCCTTCCTCCTCGCCCACTCCCTCTATCTATCTAGAAAGAAAGAAAGAAAGAAAGGAAGGAAGGAAGAAGGATGATTCCATTCTACGCCTTGCCTCTCTAGACACGTAAAACAGCGAGTCTGTTTTCTCTCTCTTTCTCGTTGGTCAGCCGCGCAATTCCGGCGCGCGAGCGAGCGGCGGGCCGGCGGGTCACACCGCACCCGTGGCTTGTTTTTCTTTTGTTTGTTTGTTTGTGCATGCGACGCGTGCCGAGTCGGTTACTTTCCTTTGATTTTCCTTCCTTTCCTTTCCTCCCTTGCGGTCTCCGTCTCCGCCTCCGCGCCACATGTGACGGACCAAGCAAACGACGACGACGGCAAGGGAGGGAAAACCGCGTGTCTCCGGTGCGATGGGTCTCCATACCATACCATACCATACATCGCGGGCCTAACTCTATGCCAGCCGTGATTGACGATGCTTCCTTCCTCCCTCCCTTCCTTTGCTGATTCGACCACGGATTCATTAGATTATATTTTTTGAACACAATTCATTAGATTAGATTAGATTAGATTAGAGGAGCATACCTTACATACATACATACATACATGTCAGCCAAATCGGTTGCCTAACCATACATACCGCCAGCCGCACTCTCCCGTGGTCATTGTTTTGGAACCGATTCGAATCGAATGAATTCGTACCCAAGAAAAGGAAACAGTTTGTTTGTATGTGCATGTATGTTGTTCAAAATTCTCATACTGGTTTTTTTTTTTGTTTTTTGTTTTGTCATTTTGTATGTATTACCGATTTCTGATGGATTTATTTATTTTTGCCTTGTGCGTACGTGCAGGTGGACCTTCGTGACAAGGAGGCGCTCGACCAAATCTTCTCCTCCCAGAGGTACCTATTTATTTTCTTTACTTTTTTTTGAAATCATTTATTTTCTTCACTAGGGAGTATATCAATATCTGCATACTAGTATCTTTTCTTTCCGCCTGAATTACTTGTCGCAGAATTCATTTCTGCGACAAGTAATTTCGAACGTACGTGCTACAGCCTACTAGCACCCGTCGTCGTCAGTCAGTCACATGGTGCCGTCCAACTTGCAACCGCTACATAGTCCATCTTTTTTGGGCTTAATTAATAACTAGAGTATATTCCACAAATGAAAGGTTGATTAGTCCGTCCGTCCGGCCGGCCGTCGTGCCAGGCAGCCGTATCTGCGATGCCACTACTTCCCTAGCTTAGTCTCAACCCTCTCTCTCTCTTTCATTCTGCATTTCTGCTTCTGCATCGTTTCGTTGGTTGTTGATTACAAACGGTAGGTGTCATCTGCTCCTAGTAGTAGTAGCCTCATCGATTGATTGATGAGTTGGGTTGGGTTGGCTTCGCCTGAGAGCTGGCTGGAAAGTTGTCTCTAGCAAGCAAGCAAGCAAGCAAGGCAAGCTATCCGCAGCTCAGCTGGACCTGGCGGTTATGCTCTTCCATATTCGTTCATACAATTCAATTCATTCTCCATGCATGCATTGGACGGACAGTTGTCCAACCAACACACCACCATCATCATCATCATCATCATCATCATAGTGATAGTATTAATTAGTAGTTCTGAATAAACTAGGAGTGTTTGTTTTATGCTCACCGCTCGTCATCTCATCTGCCTGGGCTGGTCTGGTCTGGTTTGCAATGCAGGTTCGAGGCTGTGATCCACTTTGCCGGGCTGAAAGCCGTCGGGGAGAGCGTGCAGAAGCCCCTGCTTTACTACGACAACAACCTCATCGGCACCATCACCCTCCTCCAAGTCATGGCAGCACATGGCTGCAAGAAGGTATTACCTTTTTTTTTATTCTTTTTTCTTTTGCATTGCATTGTATTGCTGGGTCACAGGATACCAGTGAGCGAGCTGGCTGTGCTGGGCTGGGCCGGGCTGGCTGGACCAGGTGTCTCTCATAATTTCTGTCACCTAGTTCATGCACGGCCATGAGCCACCACTCGTCTTGATTGCGCCCACCCGCCGGTCCCAGCTTGCTTGCGCTGCCTCTCTTGTTGCCTAGCACCATTTTCTGTTGCTGCTGCCGCAGCTGCCTCTATATGTATATGTAGGAATTGTAGGTAGGAAAAAAGACAAGGGTTTTAACACTTGGCATGTCTGTCTGTCTGAATAATGGACGGACGGTGTGGCCTAGGTTCAGGCCCAGTTTGTATCTCTAGTACAGCAATGGGAGGGATAGATGCAAACAGTCTCGTTACAGTTGGTCCTTGTTTCTATCTACCCTCTCTCTGTCTGTCTGTCTGTCTGTAGGATTTGTCAAAAAGAAACAAATGATTTAACAGCTGGTCTTTGTTTACTCTCTCAAGTCTGAACAATAGACAGCACCATGCTGGTGAGTGTAGCCTCAACCAAGCAGCCCATTGCTAGGCACCTACTTGTCCTGCAGTAACCAATGAAGCTGCATTAATTTAAATAAGTTTACAAAGCACGGATGCAGACAGTTTCATTACAGTTGCTACTCCCTTCATTATTTGAGTTCGGAACTACGGATGCAGACAGTTTCATTACAGTTGGTTCTCTGTTGGGTCTGAATAAGTTAGGCTTAAGGACGGCGGTACATTGCACTGCAGGCCATTGAACTCTGTTCTGCACCATCAATTAATGAAGCTGCTCTGCACCAATTAATTATGCTAGTACCTTGGGGAAGGAAGTAGTAGTATAGGCATATGATTAAGTATACATCATCGAATCGAATGATTGCCATCATCATCATCTGATCTGGATGCTAATAAACCCCTTCCAATTCATCTCCGCAGCTTGTGTTCTCATCATCAGCCACTGTCTACGGGTGGCCCAAGGAGGTGCCCTGCACCGAGGAGTTCCCGCTCTCCGCGACCAACCCTTACGGCCGAACTAAGGTACCAGCCAGAGCCAGCAGCGCTCGTCTTATGTCGCCTGTCAATGATATTTCTTTACGCAGCTGCTCCTAAGTACATTGAGAGAATCTGATCTGGTGCCTGTCGATGATTCTGCTTGTGCAGCTTGTCATTGAAGACATCTGCCGGGACCTCCAGCGCTCGGACCCCGACTGGAAGATCATACTGCTGAGGTACTTCAACCCGGTGGGCGCGCACCCGAGTGGCTACATCGGGGAAGACCCCCTTGGAGTCCCCAACAACCTGATGCCCTATGTCCAGCAAGTCGCTGTCGGGAGGCGGCCTGCGCTGACGGTTTACGGGACCGACTACAACACCAAGGATGGAACGGGGGTATGTATGTGCAATACTAGTTGTCATGCATCCAACCCTTAACTAACCAACTAACTGATGAATCAATCAATTAATCATTCATTCTGGCATAATTGAGAGCTAGCTAGAATCTTGCTTGCCGCCTCTAACTAACTAGTATTGGTATGCAACACATGATGATGGCAGGTACGTGACTACATCCATGTTGTTGACCTGGCTGACGGCCACATCGCCGCGCTGAGGAAGCTCTACGAAGATTCTGACAGAATAGGTGCGTACCAACCATGAACCTGACAGCTGACAATGAATGATCTTATACTTAACTGAAGAATGGCGTTGTTAACGGATGAATGAGTGATTTGCGCTTAATTGCAGGGTGTGAAGTGTACAACCTGGGCACTGGAAAGGGGACGTCCGTGCTGGAAATGGTTGCTGCATTCGAGAAGGCTTGCGGAAAGGTAAACTGATAACCTTAAAAAATTAGCAGAATCATCATCATCTCACGTGCACATATGTTATGCTCTGCTCTGGTTTATGCTGGAAGAAGAGCTGAAAGTACTAATACTGAAAGTACTGATGTGGCAGAAAATCCCTCTGGTTTATGCTGGAAGAAGAGCTGGAGATGCTGAGACGGTGTACGCTGCCACTGCCAAAGCAGAGAAGGAGCTCAAGTGGAAGTAAGTTGCTCTTTGTTTTGGTTGCTAATAAGCTGTATCTTTTCTTGAGAGTTTGGTTGTGATGCATGGTGTAAAACAAGACAAGGCAATAATAATAAGAATGGTGTGGTGTGATGAAAATGAACAGGGCCAAGTATGGGGTGGAGGAGATGTGCAGAGACCTGTGGAACTGGGCCAGCAAGAACCCCTACGGCTACGGATCCAGCGACAACGGCCACTGATTAACAGATCTCCAGAGCCAGTAGCAGTAGCATATACACACCATATCATTCATCTATATATTTATCCACCACCACCACCACAGAGAGAAGAAGAGGAAGACTACTCATGTGTATAGGGAGGGAGTGAGTGAGTCGAATCCATCAGTAGCTTATAATTAATTATATTGTTCGCGTTAGAAAGCTAATCATATCGATCACCCTTATGGAGTAAGTAGAAGAAATAAGGTTGCCTTGTAGATTCATTTTCTACCCTGAATATATATATATATGCTTGGTTCATTTTGTTGATTCTTTTTCTACCCTGAATTGCCTCTGTGGTCTCTGTGCTGAATGAAGTCTGTTGTTGCCCCTGAGGCTTCTCTGCTTGTTGGTGCGTGCTGGAACCATGAAAATATCATCTTTTTGTGTTGTTGACGATGCCTATATATGCATGCCATGGTGTGATGTAAAAAAGAATGAAAGAAATGAACACCTAAAGGCAAAGCTCAAGATCAAAATTCAACAATTGTGGCGAAACGGGCATAGTTCAGATGGTTAGGTTGTACGGTCTCTGAGGCTTCTCTGCTCATTGGTGCGTGCTGGAACAATGAAATGTCACCCTTTTTGTGTTGTTTGCTGAAGATGCGTATATATGACTTATGACGAACTGGGCCATGCTCTTGGTGGTACGCCTATATATGACTTATGACTTATGACGAACTGGGCATGGTTCAGATTTTTTTTTTTTTTTGAGAATCTGGCATGGTTCAGATAGCCATGCTCTTGGTGGTCCTGGATTATTCCAGACTTCCGGCGCTTTGGTTAGTAGAGAGTTCATCAAGTTGTATTGGCTTCGTCTCTCGTTGTTAGTTTCTTCTTTTGAGACACGTCTCTCGTTGGTGTGATCATAGGAATGAAGTGTGCGTTTCTCAAAAAAAAAAAAATTGTGGCCCAAAATATTACAGTGAGCTTGTCAGTTTGTTAGGCTCGAATCGAGTTTTTTTTTTTTTGAGACATGAACAAGTTAGTTTGTTGCTAATACGAAGAAAGGAGACGAGAGCCCAGCCCAATATAAAAACGAAACAATGGATCAAGTGAGGGGCGGCAAATTGACGCTTACTGCATCAAAATGCTCAGGATTCACACAGATATGGGCGCCCATTTAGCTGAAATCCTGGTTTTAGGACTGTCTCAATTTGCACTTTTTTTTATGTCCTACGCTTTTGTTTTAATTTTCTCTATCCTTCTGGAAAAGTTCGGAAAATTGAAATTTTAATATATGTTTGCAACTTTTCTGAAAAAATTGTAATTCGGGAAGTATGCAGCTTTGAAAAAATGTTCACACTTTTCAAAACTATTTAGATTGTTTTTCAAAAAATCCCACATACATTTTTAAAATGGTCCACAAGCATTTCCAAATAGTTAACTATTTTTAAAAATGCTCACTTTATTTTAAAAATATATTTTATATTTTTCGAAAACCAAATAAATAACTGACTAAAAAAAGCTAGGAAAAAACGCTAGGCACAGTGTGCATATCTATAGCATGGTGACATGGTGTGATGTAAAAAGTATGAGTGGAGTATTACTAATGAAAACCAAAAGACTGAAAGCTAAAATTGAGTTGACGCGGGCCAAAGATACTCATTACACAGACAATGTAGAGCACGGCAGATGAATGCATGCAAAAATGCTAGTCCCAAATCGAGTAAATTAAGTAAAAAGAGTCGAGTAAATTAAGACAAGCTAGTTGGCTAATAAAATGAAAATGAAAATTAGACGTGTAGTCCAAGCCCAGCCCAGCCCAGCCCAATATATACAGGCAAATGGGCTGCTACTAATAATTAACGGAATTAATCAGGTGAGCGGCACCTCTCCCTTCCAGTTTCCGGGCGGGTCGTAGGAGCAGGTGATGAAGACGCCGCCGGCGAGGCACTCGGCCCGGCCGCAGCCGACGTACTTTGTGGTCCGCCACACGATCTGCGTGAAGTGCTCGCAGACCTGGCCCGGGTGGCAGGCCTGCGCCCGCCAGTCGTAGAAGGAGGACTCGCTGGCCCAGTCGCCCACGGCCTCCACGGCCTTCCAGTCCCACCCCGTGCCCCAGAACACGTTCTCGCCGTAGGGTGAGCCCACGGAGTGCATCATCACGCAGTCGAAGCGCCGCGCGTCCGACCACCGCCGCGCGTACCGCGCCAGCTTCTTGCTCCACCGCAGCGGCGGCACGCCGTACTTGGCCCGCACCTGGTTGTGCGCGTCCAGGAACTCGGTGGTCATCGTCTTGTACCCGCCCCGCCCGCCGGTGAAGGACCGCAGCCCCTTCTTGGCCGCCTCCGCGAAGAAGTCCGCGGCGTTACCGTCCGGCCATGAAGGCTTCTCCTTCTTGTCCTTCTTGCCCGCCGGCGGAAGGTAAGTCGCGGCATTGCCGTCCGGCCATGAAGGCTTCTCCTTCTTGTCCTTCTTGCCCGCCGGCGCAAGGTAAGTCGCGGCATTGCCGTCCGGCCATGAAGGCTTCTCCTTCTTGTCCTTCTTGCCCGCCGGCGCAAGGTAAGTCGCGGCATTGCCGTCTGGCCATGAAGGCAAAGAGGACGAGGAAGAAGAAGACTGCTTGTCCTTCTTCTTGTTGCCGCCGAGGTGGTCGTGCGAGTGGAACAAGGCCGCCGCGATGTCGATGTGGACGGCGGCAGGCGCGTCCACTAGCACTAGGAGAAGGAGGCCGAGGAGCACAAGCCCGCCGGGCGCCATGAATGGATGATCGATCTCCTCTCCTTGGTTGCTTTGCTTGCTGCGCTTTGTCTCGTGGCCGTATGGAATAATGGATCAAACTTGTCTTGAACTTGCATGCCTGTTAACGTTGCTGCCAAAATTAGCCTGCCTTTTGCTGCCAAGCAACATGCATGCATGCAGTCCCCAGAAGTGGATGGCTCGCATGTAGCAAGCACCCTCCATCTCGATCAGCCAAATCATTTCCAGTGGCCCCGCCAAACTAGGTCTTCCCAGGAGTTGACCACTCAACCATCACATGCGTGCGTGTCTTCCTCTTCTTTGCTGCGTCGCTCGGCTTGGGGTAATACATCACTCTTATGTGTTTCTGTGAGTAATCATTTTTGCTAGGCCCATGGGTGTGTTTCTTATATCCTCACATGAAATTTAAGTACTCCCATACATTCATTCTTGCCAGGTCCATGGGTGTGTTTCTTAAAAAAAAATACAGAAATATACATCACTTAGGTTAAAAAAGTCCCTCCAAAAAATGATGCAGATGCAAAAAAAAAAACTCAGATTTTACATCTGATGTAAAATGCACCACCAAGTGATGCAAATATACATCACTTGACCGCGCATGATATAAACGACTAGCAGCCACGTGAACGCCCAACTGCCAAAGGGGAACTTCCCGCCACCCGCTCGCCCTCTCGCCTACCCCCGGCCACCGCCCAACCCCATGTCCGACTCCCGACCCGCCGCCGCCTAACGCCTGCCATGGCGGCCGCTGGGCTCCCACCTTTCCCGACGCCGCCACCGCCGGGAAAAACCTTCATTTTTCATCATTGCTACAAAGAGCTCAAGGATGAGGAGAAGTGGAAGAATCGGGAAGCTCGTGAAGCTCCGAGGAAGAAGAGTTTGGTTGTTGATCATGAAGAAGAAGAAGATGATGATGGTGGTGCGGAGAGAAGAAGGAGCCCACTCCTCACTCGATGACCAAATCATATAGGCTGGATGTAAACAAGAAAACAAAAGGCTCAAAGGCCGGAGACAATGATCTTAAAGAAGGATTTGACGCCATTCTCATTGTGAGGAAAGAGTATGCCGAAGAAAAATAATGTTGAAACTGAAAAAAAATGGAGGAGAGGGGGAAGACAAGCGGCGGAGAGAGATGGCTAAGGAGAAGAGGGCGGCGGCCGAGGAGAGGTTAGCGGAGGCCGGGGAGAGGAAGGTGGCAGCCGATGAGCTTAAGACGGTGGAGGAGAAGACACTCAAATTTATGTTCATGGACACAAGCCGAGCCCAAGCAAAAAGCGTATGTCGAGCTTTGTCAATGGAATGATCATGAAGAAGGCCATGCTCATGAGAAACATGATGGGAGGAGGAATGAGAGGTGACATGGATGGAATGGAAGGAGGAATGGGTGGAATGGGAGGTGCCATGGGTGGAATGGGTGGTGGAATTGGTGGAATGGGTGGCTACATGGACATGATGGAAGGTGCCATGGGTGGTGCCTTTGGTGGAATGGGAGGTGCCATGATGCATGCACGACACATGATGCTCAATGTCTATACTGCGAAAGAAAGAGTTGAGTTTCTCATACTACCCACCCCAGTCACTTTGCACCGTAATGGTTTTCTAATCGAAGTGTGGATCCACAAATTTTGGGAATTCATGAAAGACATAAAATACTTCAGATTTGAACTTGAGTAATTAAACTTACTATAAACATCAATAAGCTAACATAGTATTTCTTTCTTCTAAAAGAATCTCGTGCATGACCCCATACTTTAATAAAAATAAGTTCTAAAGGAGCATGAAACACACTTTGGGACCTAGTATAGGAGAGCCGATGACTCTTGGCACATTGACAAGTGTCACGAACAAACTCTTTATTCTCACTACCCGACCATGGAAAATTGTCTTTATTCACTATTTAATCAACTATTATTGATAAAGAATGTCCTAATCTTCAATGCCATCTTGCCAAGGAGGGCTTGACGGCGACGCTTTCAACTAAATGCTCCTGAAGGGATGGGGTAAAGTCCTCCAATGCATCTACCATGATGGAGGAGCTCCCTCGTTGCCTGATCCTTTATGAGAAAACTAGCAAGATGCCCGTGCATTGCACGGAACATCAAAATGCATTTTTTTACAAAACACATGTTGTGATTGACCCATGCAGGAGTAATACCATGTGTAAAAACTAATGATATCTCGAGAATTTTATCGGAAAAATGGCATCTCGAGAATTTCATCAAAAAATGATATCTCGAGAAAGATGAGAGATAAGGTGAGGAGTAGTGGGGCGTGGTGGTGAATGGTGGTCGGACTGGGCGGAGGCATGGGGATGGACGACGCAGGCAGGCAGCCACCATGCCAGATTGTTCCAGAGACTTCCTTTTTTAATTGCTCAACAATGAGGTTGTGGGAGATAAGGATGAACGAGGCAAGGCCTTATCTGTAAATGTGGAGAGAGGTGCGGTTTTTTTTGTAAAATTATCATAGATTGCTTTCTATCCGTTAGATATAGATCGGACGGTCTATATTACAAGATGGCAGTCACACCATCATCACCAACTCGGTTTTTTTATAAGAGTAGAGATATTTGGGATGGGTTTCAAAGAAAACATTATTATAGGCTATTAAGCGAGACATGGATGCAAGATTTTTGTTGGCTTGTGGAACATGAAGAACATCTTTAAGTAGAAGACCACATTTAGAAATGGGGGAATTAATAGTAGCTTGACTAATGTGATGAATGTTCATACTTCAACCGCTTGCGGTGGTGTGGACTTGGTCGTTGTCGAAATATTTCTCGCGGATGGCAAGCTTCTGTGCAACCTTGATGTGGGGTAGCACGGTGGCCTTCCATAGGAGTAAGTTTGTTATCATAAGCTTCTCTGAAGGTGGAGGGTCGAGAGCTCGAGAGAGATGGCGGTGGAACTGGATGCTGGCACAAAGGTGGAAGTGGAAGACTAGGTAATCAAGGCGCTCATGTCAGTTGTGAGGGTGGATGCGGAAGAAGTTGTGGTGGTTCCTGGCTAGATTGGTTTTCTCTAGTAGGAAGACTAGATGCATTGAGAGAAAGGGGTTGTTAGAAGTTTGAAAGCTACACACCATGTAATCTCAACTATCTCTCCCTCTATCACGTATCCTTCTCTGTCTCCTTCTCCTGTAACGGGATGAATCCTAGCAATCGTCCTGTCTTTTAATCTACGACAGGTCTTCTGTCTGCATCAAGATATAGCAACGCGGCTCTCCCCCGGAGGAGTAGGAACGCTACCATCGATCAACCTAATGTACCTAGCCTCTTCCCCTATCATCTAGCGATCCCAAAAACCAGCGCCAGAAACCCAAACCCCCCGATCCCATCTAGCGACGCAGAAGCCCAAGCCCTATCATCTACATGGCAGGATCCAGCGTTGTCGCCCTCAACCTGGGCGCTCCTCCAACAGAAAAGCTTACGAGAGGGAACTATCTTCTCTGGAAAGTGCAGGTAATGCCGGCGCTTCGAGGCGCCCAAGTAACCGGCCTCCTTGACGGCACAGATGCCGCACCGGCAAGAACGGTGGAGGTCCCCAAGGCGGACAAAACCACGGCCATCTGTAGGACCTTGAAGTATGTCTAGAGGGGGGGTGATTAGACTACTTGACCAATTAAAAACTTAACCTTTTCCCAATTTTAGTCTTTGGCAGATTTTAACTATTTTAGCACAAGTCAAGCAATCCTCACACAATTCAAGCAAGCATGCAAAGAGTGTATGAGCAGCGGAAAGTAAAGCATGCAACTTGCAAGAAAGTAAAGGGAAGGGTTTGGAGAATTCAAGCGCAATTGGAGACACCGGATGTTTTTGTCGTGGTTCCGATGGGTGGTGCAATCGTACATCCACGTTGATGGAGACTTCAACCCACGAAGGGTAACGGCTGCAAGTCCACGGAGGGCTCCACCCACGAAGGGTCCACGAAGAAGCAACCTTGTCTATCCCACCATGGCCGTCGCCCACGAAGGACTTGCCTCACTAGCGGTAGATCTTCACGAAGTAGGCAATCTCCTTGCTCTTACAAACTCCTTGGTTCAACTCCACAATCTTGTCGGAGGCTCCCAAGTGACACCTAGCCAATCTAGGAGACACCACTCTCCAAGAAGTAACAAATCGTGTGTTGATGATGAACTCCTTGCTCTTGTGCTTCAAGTGATAGTCTCCCCAACACTCAACTCTCTCTCATAGGATTTGGATCTGGTGGAAAGAAGATTTGAGTGGAAAGCAACTTGGGGAAGGCTAGAGATCAAGATTCATATGGTAGGAATGGAATATCTTGGCCTCAACACATGAGTAGGTGGTTCTCTCTCGAAATGGTAAGTTGGAAGTGTAGGTTTGTTCGATGGCTCTCTCCATGAATGAAGAGGAGGTGGAGGGTATATATAGCCTCCACACAAAATCTAACCGTTACACACAATTTACCAATCTCGGTGGGACCGAATCAACAAACTCGGTCTGACCGATTCAGTAAACCTAGTGACCGTTAGTGATTTTCGGTGGGACCGACATGCAACTCGGTAGGACCGATATGGTTAGGGTTAGAGCATAACGTAATCTCGGTGAGACCGATTTTGGTAAACAGCTAACCAGAGAGTTGGTCAGGTAAACTCGGTGGGACCGAACCGCTCATTTCGGTTAGACCGAAATGTTACGAAAGGGGAACAGAGAGTTTACATTGCAATCTCGGTGGGACCGATCGCTCACTTCGGTTAGACCGAAACCTTATGAAGGGAAATAGAGAGATTACAATCCCATCTCGGTGAGACCGAGATCCCTATCAGTGAGACCGATTTGCCTAGGGTTTGTGGTAGTGGCTATGACATCTGAACTCGGTGGCGCCGGATAGAAAGAAGAATCGGTGGGGCGAGTTTGACTTTAGGTTTAGGTCAAATGTGGATGTGAGAAAGTAGTTAAGGGTTTTTGGAGCATATCACTAAGCATCATGGAGCAAGAAACTCATTAAGCAACACCTCATCCCTCCTTGATAGTATTGGCTTTTCCTATAGACTCAATGTGATCTTGGATCACTAAAATGTAAAATCTGTAGTCTTGAGCTTTTGAGTTTGAGCCAATCCTTTTATCCTTGATATTTTGAGGGATCCACTTTCATCATCCATGCCATGCCATTCATTGAGCTTTCCTGAAATATTTGTCTTGGAATAGTATTAGCTCAATGAGCTATATGTTGTTATGAATTACCAAAACCACCTAGGGATAGTTGCACTTTCAATCTTCCCTTTTTGTAATTGATGACAACATATGGATCAAAGCCGACAAATGATAATAGGATTTAAAAACATAAATAAGCTTTGAGAAGTATGTGATAAGCAAGAGCCCCCTAAATTTGTGCATAGATTTAAGATTTGCTTTGAATTTGCCAAATGCACAAGGAATTAGGCTCATGGGTTACTCTTCCATGTCACATACATCTTGGTGGAGCGCTCAAAATAATAAATATTGAATACATGCACTCATCACCAAGCAAAGTGAATGATCAAATAAAGATAAATAAGATAATATCATTCAACAAGCATAAGTGTAGCTTATGATCAAACACATGATCATCAATGTCTCACAGGCAATAGCATAGTATCTCAAGCAAGCAAAAGCAAATAAAGTTCAACCAAGAAGACAAGAGAGAACAAAAGCAAACTCTCTCTCTCTCTCGAAGCCTATGATCTATACATTTTTCTCCCCCTTTGGCAACAAGTTACCAAAAATTTCATAGAAAATGCATAGTACTATTTCGTCTCTCAGGCTTGTTCTTCAGTTGGTGGTGTAGAGATGGATCCTTGGACGAAGACTTCAGTTGATGTGGATGGAGCTGAAGGAGTTAGTCTGGAGCTGGTTGCACTTTGGAGCTGTAGATGCGGATGAAGTCGCTCACGTGTGTATGCATTCGGCTCTGCGGCTGATCTACGAGCTCGAGGCACTCTGCAAATGCATCGATGGTTGTCCCGCCCTTCCTATCCTGCATGTCATCCTGTAGCTGCTCCACAACCCGACTGAATCTCTGCCATTTTGACATCTAAATCATAGAATTTTTGTTCCATGATTCTTTCCAGGCTCTCCTGGTTTTGAGTTAGGGTGGCCAACCCCTTCTCAATTCTCAGAGTTGATGCTATCAAGTAACCAAGCTGGTCCTGCTTGCTCTTCAAAAAGTACTCAGATGCCTCCTCTAGAGTTGGCATCTTGGCAGCCTTCTCCTTCTTTGCCTTCTCCTTCTTCTCTTGAGCTTGCACTGAAGATGGTTCATTCTCATTCATCACAACTTGATTGTCCTCAAAGTCTGGATAGAGAACAAAGTGTTGTTTATCCAACAGATATTTGCATGTGCCCATCTTTGAGTTGATCAGCTCCTGAATTTGTGGGGCATACCCACAACTTCTCTTTTGGTCTGCTCCTGTCCTCTTGATAGTCTCAACCATGAGGCTCATGACCTTGAATTTCTGTGGTACATCAAATATGTGTAGCAAATTAATTGCATGCCCTCTGATCATGTTGTGGTCACCTGACTTGGGCAAAAGAGTGTGCCTTAGGATCCAGTTGATCGTTGGCAGCCACGACAGAAGAAAATGGACAGACCCAAACTTGAAAGTCTCAAGTGCTTTGTCTGGGATCTCCTTGTACATATGTGCCATAGAATTGTGATCCTTCTTCTTCTTGGAATAGAAATCCAAGTCATCTTCACTCTCCTTTGGGGCATTGATCAGATTTGCCCATTCCTCAGTAGTTGATTGGTATCTCGTACCTTCCGACATCCAAACTATCACGCCATCACGGATAGAAGTGTCTTTGTGGAGTAGAATTGCATTATGAGTTCATCATTCCACTTTGTGAACTTTTGTCCAACAAAGTGCGCAACTCCACAAGCCTTTGAAGCTGTCATACACTCCAGACGGTGTTCCTCATTGGCCTTGATGTAATTCCAATCCACCCACCTCATGTCACAAACAATTGGCTTCTTGTCCAACAGCCTGATCTCATAGAAATCTCGATGTTCCTTAGTGTGGAACCTGTAGTCAACAATGATCCTTCTTACGATTGCATATGGATCGGACAATCTCCACCGCCTGAGCCCTCGTGATCTTTCCTCAGCTTCATATTCTCAGCCACAGGATGAGCATCATTGTGGTCTGGAATTTTAGGTTTGAGCTTCCTCAGAACTTGGCCTTCATCTTCTTCTTCTTCAGCAACTTCAGGCACTGGGGCCTTGTTCTTCTTTGGAGCAGATATGTTTCTGGTATTCCTCTTAGGTGCGGTCTTTGGTTTGGAGGCAGCTTTGGGTGCTTCTTTGGGCTTTGATGTTGCAGCCCCTGACCTTATAGCATCACCCATCGGCTTTTGTGCCTTGGGTGCCGGTGCGACAACCTCTTCTTCCTCCTCCTCTTCCATCATGGAAGGTTGTCCAACAACTCTGGCCATGGTCTTTCTGACCCTTTCCTTCCTCTTCTTTCCTTCTGTAGTTGGCTCTTTGGGATCAGGTTTTTCTGGTACTTGTGTTGATCCTCGACCTTCAAAGATAGGTGCCCTCTTGGCGAGGATCTTCCTATTAAGTCCAGGCTTTGTGGTGTTTGCTGAGCCATACTCCTTTTTGAGCACTACCTTCTTGGAAGTAGCCTCATCTTCAGCTGCCACATAGTCCTCATCCTCAGAGTATGAGGTTCTCTTCCTTTTGGCTCTTGTGGCTGCTTTAGGCAAATTGCTAGGAGTGCTTCTGCTGCCATCATCTGAGGAACTGGAGGGACTAGTGCCCTCACTCATGTGAATCTGCTCTTCTTCCACTGCTTCCGTCACTTTGGTGCGACATGTTGAATACATCGATCACTGACCTGTGAATAGTTATAGATGAGATAGAATGGATGAGCATCACAAAATGCAGAGATTTTTGCAAAAGAATGATTCAAAAACTTAGTTTTAGTTTTCCACAAAAAGCATCCCGGATCAACCGATTTGGAAACTCGGTGATACCGAAGCAGCTTTTGGAACCTAAACTCGTGATCTCGATCAGACTGAGTCACAGTTCGGTGGCACCGAGACTGCTAGGGTTTCACTGAGTTCTAAAATCGGTCACACCGATTAGCAATTCTTGGCCAGACCGAGAGTCACTTGTGCAATGGTGTTAGCCGAATCGGTGGGACGAGTTTTTCAACTCGGTGGGTCCGAGATGGTTTCGGTGAAACCTAACCCTAAATTTTCAAATCGCATCTATTCTAAGGATTGTTTTGGTGGATAGAGGTGTTTCAATCGTGGCAAGAATCATAATGAACACAATGTGCTAGAGATTGACGGGGATAGCACTGTGATCGAGTCCATACCCTAGTTTGGCGATTTAACTCGCTACTGGCGGCAACAATGGAGATGAATTCCGTTGACGTGGCGGAGACCAATGACTGGAGGCGGCGGCCAAGTCGACGATCCAGGAGACCTAGAAGGTAGAAGCGAGCTATCTCTTGTGCGGGCGAAGGGGTTTGGAGAAAGTTTTCCAAATTTTTGCCCGTGTGAATATATAGCCCGACCCTGTCGGTGTGACCGAGTGGAACAACTCGGTGGCACCGAGATGCATAACTGTTGACAGTTACAGCAACTCGGTGGGACCGAAAAGTTCAAATCGGTTGCACCGAGATTGAAGACCTAGATCGACTTAGTGATCTCGGTATGACCGAAATGTAAGGATCGGTCAGACCGAAACACACAAAGAAGTTTTGGAAGTTTAAGTCCATGACGAATCGGGGACTCCGAGTGCTCCTCACAGTAGTGGTTCAAATCTGACTTGATCAAATTTTGTGATGTAGCATGAATAGAGTTTGAGACGAGAAAAGCATAGATAGCTAGAGAAGGTTCTTAGGCATTCTTGTTCATCCACTTGGCAAAAGAAAAAGAAACCAATCAATCAAAGCAACAAGTGGATGTCCTCGAATGAGTAAAATATGCAACCAACATGCTCACACAATAAAATGGCAAATGAAATATGTGGCAAAGCATGCACAACCAATTCTAGCATCTATCAAGCAATTGGCGATGACTAGGTCATCTATATATGAGTATATTGACTTAGGAGTCAAATGAGAACATTTGATCATAGGTCATACTCATCGTTTAAGCTCAAGTGGGGTTACCACTTTTACATAATGCATTGATATGTTCACACCATTAGAGTTGCTTTGACTCAATTCTTAGAGTTAAGCTCCCCCTAGATGTGAGATCCCCCCTTAGAGGGATGAACTAAACTTGGGTTTTGTCGATGATGACTTCATGTAGGTGTTGAAGAAGTGGATGCTCAATGTTGATGTAGATCATTTGGAGCAATCCTTTGGAGTGAGTTGCACTTTCAATACCTACACGGGTTAGTCCCACAAGGAACAAACAAGTATATCCATAGACATAGAGTGATGTTCACACAAGATGATGTCCATGAAAGAATTAGGTTACCTTGTCCCTTGCCTTACCAACAAGAGGGTTTATGACTCCTTGAACTCTAGTTCTTCTTCTTCGGGATCCACATCATCTTGATGGGAATCCTCGGAGTTGTAGTTGTACTTGATGAAGTAGAACTTGACGTAGTCTTGGGAACCCACTTGACCAAGGCCTTAGGAGCTTCTTCAAATGCATCTATCTCCTCTTGAAGCTTGTCCTTGCCTTTGTTCTTGTGGTCTTGTGGTGGAAGATCATCTTGAGCTTGTGTTCCCTTGAAGGAAGTAGGATCATACTTCTCTTGTTGAGGAACAAACTTCGTCTTGGGATATTGATCTTCTTCCCACTCAACTCCATTGGCATTGAACTTTCGTTCAAAACCAACACCTTGATTCTTCGGTGCCTTCCTTGCTTGCACAATTTCCTCAATTGCTTACTCCGGCAAG
This sequence comes from Aegilops bicornis, assembly GCA_021605145.1. Classification (NCBI taxonomy): domain Eukaryota; kingdom Viridiplantae; phylum Streptophyta; class Magnoliopsida; order Poales; family Poaceae; genus Aegilops; species Aegilops bicornis. The sequence goes on from CM038669.1 coordinate 701,214,866, forward strand.
GCTCTTGTATACACCTTTCTCTATAATTCCCTTCAATAAGCTATTTTACGGCTCAAGTGTAACTTGGCTAAGAGAATCATTAGTGGAATCAAAGAGAACTACTAGAAGCAACAATATTAGATTTAACATGATTATTGTTACTACTAGAGGAAGAATCTTTCTTGTTCTTGTTAATGTACTTGACTTGAGGCATGTAAGTAGATAAGAGTAAACGCTTGGCAATGTAAGAAGAACTTTTCTTACGGAGATCATCATTGATTGCCTTTAAGAACTCATGCTCTTCCTCAAGATTGAGCTTTTCAAAGCGTAACTTCTCATGAGCCCTTAAAAGTTCTTGATGATCTTGAAGATAGTTTCATGAGCTAACTTAAGAGTGTTTAGTTCTTTAGTTAGAAGCTCAATCTTCTCCTTATCATTGTCATTCGTTTTATCTTGATTAGCATGATTGATTGACGTTTCATCATAGTATTCATCACTAGAGTTGTCAACAAGTGAATCATCATCACCTAACAAGTCATCTTCGTCACTATTGAAATCAACATACTCGGGGTGTGTTACCTTAGGACCTTTGGCCATGAAGCATCTTCCAATTCCTTCATTTGGTGAATCAAATGTGTCGTAGGAGTTGGTTGACACAAGTGCTAGACCGGCAACACCTTCATCTTGAGTATATTCGGAGTCGGAGTGATAGTTTCTCTCGGAGTGATTGTCGGAGTCAGAGCCGGATACCCATTCACCAACATGAGCTTGATGTCTTCGTTTTGTGTAGCTTCTTGATGACTTGTCCTTCCTTTCCGAATCCTTGCTCCTCCGGGATGTTCTTCGTTCATAACGATCATCTCTACTCCTTCTCTCTCTTGGCGGTGATTCTTCTCTTCTACTTCTTCTCTTTGGAGAATCTTCTCTTCTTTTGTGGGGTGCCGTGCACTCATTTGAATAGTGTCCGGGTCTCCCACAATTGTAGCAATTGCGCTCTCGACTGGAAGATCTTTTGTCATTGTAGGACCTTGACTTGGAGCTTCTCTCTTTACTTCTACTCTTGTAGAATTTGTTGAAGTTCTTCACCATTAAGCTCAATTCTTCATTGAAGGTTTGTTTCTCACTTGATGATGTGGGGGCTTCACATGAGGCTTTATAAGCACCACTTGACTTGTTGTGAAGTCCCTCCTTATCCTTGAGTGACATCTCATGAGCAACAATTCTTCCAATGACTTCCGTTGGCTTGAGATTTTTGTAATTTGGCATCATTTGGATCAATGTGCACACGGTATCATATTTTCCATCCAATGCTCTTAGGATCTTCTTGATGATGAATCGCCGGTCATCTCTTCACTTCCTAAGCCCGCAATCTCATTTGTGATAAGAGCAAGCCTAGAGTACATTTCAGCGACACCTTCACCATCCTTCATTTTGAACTTGTCAAGCTGACTTTGGAGCACATCCAACTTGGATTCTTTGACGGAGTCGATACCTTCATGCATATCAATCAAAGTATCCCAAATTTCCTTTGCATTCTCAAGACGGCTGATTTTGTTGAATTCTTCGGGGCACAATCTGTTGAAGAGGATATCACAAGCTTGAGCGTTGTATTGTAGCATCTTCAACTCATCCCGCTAGCTTCACGGTTCGGTTCTCTCCCATCAAAGAATTCACCTTGCAAGCCAATACACACAATAGCCCAAACGGCGGGGTTATGTCCGAGAATATGCATTTTCATCTTATACTTCCAACTAGCAAAATTAGTGCCATCAAAGTAAGGACCTCTACGGTGATAGTTTCCCTCACTAGACGCCATACTCTCCTAGGTTGTGAAACCAAGGCTATGACCACCAAAAGCTATGGAAATCAAAGCAAATGGAGACCAAAGCTCTAATACCACTTGTAGGACCTTGAAGTATGTCTAGAGGCGGGTGATCAGACTACTTGACCAATTAAAAACTTAACCTTTTCCAAATTTTAGTCTTTCGCAGATTTTAACTAATTTAGCACAAGTCAAGCAATCCTCACACAATTCAAGCAAGCGTGCAAAGAGTGTATGAGCAGCGGAAAGTAAAGCATGCAACTTGCAAGAAAGTAAAGGGAAGGGTTTGGAGAATTCAAACGCAATTGGAGACACGGATGTTTTTGTCGTGGTTCCGATAGGTGGTGCAATCGTACATCCACGTTGATGGAGACTTCAACCCACGAAGGGTAACGCTGCCTTGTGAGTCCACGGAGGCTCCACCCATGAAGGGTCCACGAATAAGCAACCTTGTCTATCCCACCATGGCCGCCGCCCACGAAGGACTTGCCTCACTAGCGGTAGATCTTCACGAAGTAGGCAATCTCCTTGCCCTTACAAACTCCTTGGTTCAACTCCACAATCTTGTCGGAGGCTCCCAAGTGACACCTAGCCAATCTAGGAGACACCACTCTCCAAGAAGTAACAAATGGTGTGTTGATGATGAACTCCTTGCTCTTGTGCTTCAAGTGATAGTCTCCCCAACACTCAACTCTCTCTCATAGGATTTGGATCTGGTGGAAAGAAGATTTGAGTGGAAAGCAACTTGGGAAGGCTAGAGATCAAGATTCATATGGTAGGAATGGAATATCTTGGCCTCAACACATGATTAGGTGGTTCTCTCTCAGAAATGGTAAGTTGGAAGTGTAGGTTTGTTACGATGGCTCTCTCCACGAATGAAGAGGAGGTGGAGGGGTATATATAGCCTCCACACAAAATCTAACCGTTACACACAATTTACCAATCTCGGTGGGACCGAATCAACAAACTCGGACTGACCGATTCAGTAAACCTAGTGACCGTTAGTGATTTTCGGTGGGACCGACATGCAACTCGGTAGGACCGATATGGTTAGGGTTAGGGCATAACGTAATCTCGGTGAGACCGGTTTTGGTAAACAGCTAACCAGAGAGTTGGTCAGCTAAACTCGGTGGGACCGAACCGCTCACTTCGGTTAGACCGAAATGTTACGAAAGGGGAACAGAGAGTTTACATTGAAATCACGGAGGCACCGATCTCTCACTTCGGTTAGACCGAAATGTTACAAAGGGAAACAGAGAGATTACAATCCCATCTCGGTGAGACCGAGATCCCTATCGGTGAGACCGATTTGCCTAGGGTTTGTGGCAGTGGCTATGACATCTGAACTCGGTGGCGCCGGATAGAAAGAATCGGTGGGGCCGAGTTTGACTTTAGGTTTAGGTCAAATGTGGATGTGAGAAAGTAGTTGAGGGTTTTTGGAGCATATCACTAAGCATCATGGAGCAAGAAACTCATTAAGCAACACCTCATCCCTCCTTGATAGTATTGGCTTTTCCTATAGACTCAATGTGATCTTGGATCACTAAAATGTAAAATGCAGAGTCTTGAGCTTTTGAGCTTGAGCCAATCCTTTTATCCTTAATATTTTGAGGGATCCACTTTCATCATCCATGCCATGCCATTCATTGAGCTTTCCTGAAATATTTGTCTTGGAATAGTATTAGCTCAATGAGCTATATGTTGTTATGAATTACCAAAACCACCTAGGGATAGTTGCACTTTCACCATCGAGCCCAATCCACTGTATGGTCCGTGGTTGGCGAAAGATCAACGAGTTACGAGCTACTGTTGAACTCGTTAACTCCAGAAATCTTGGTGCAGGTCATCGGTAACGAAAGCACTCATGATTTATGGACCGCTCTTCTACACTATTTCACTGCGGTCCCAATCTCGGATAACAAATTTGAGAGTCGCCATCTCCAACACCAAGAAGGGCAACATGTCAAGCAATTCCTTCATCGCCAAGATGAAGAGTCTAGGAGATGAGCTTGCGTGCAGAGTCGTCCAAAGGACCGACAATGAGATGGTCGACTACATCCTCGTCGGACTCGATCGGGATTACGATCCCATTGTTGCAGCGGTCGGCGCCATCAAAAACTCCATCACTGTTGATGACTTGTTCTCGCAGATTTCAGTGTTCGACCAAAGGATGGAGATGTTGGGTGATGGATTGTCCGGTTTTCGCTCATCTGCAAATGTTGTGTACAGAGGACGCGGGCAGTCCCGCGCGAGAGGAAGACGCGGGCGAAGGAACAGAGGGCGCAGTCGTGATCGTGCCTCTCCCTCTCCTGCTCGTGGTGGTGGAGGCAGCACCTACCAACAGCGCCAATGACAACCGCCACCACACCAGCAGCAACAACAACACGAGGGAGATTATCCCGAGTGCCGAATATGTTACAAGTTTCATGCCGGCAGCGCGAGGGCCTGTTTGCACTGATATGATGAGGATCATGAAGAAAAGAAGAAGGTCAATCTCATCACCAATTCCTATGGGATTGATACTAATTGGTATGCAGATTCTGGCGCCATGGAGCACATCATGGGGGAACTTGACAAATTAACAACGCGAGAAAGGTACCACGGAGGTGACCAAGTGCACACGGCAAGTGGAACAGGTATGGATATTGCTCATATTGGAAACTCAATTGTTAAAGTCCCCGGGAAAAATTTACATCTAAATCATGTCCTACATGTCCCTCATGCATCAAAAAATCTTGTTTCAGTTCATCGCTTCACTCTTGACAACAATGTTCTCATAATATTTTATCGTTACTCTTTTGTTATCAAGGACTTGGCAACGAGGAGAGTCATCTTAGATGAAGATGCGAGGGAGGTCTTTATCCACTCGTATCATCATCCCCTTCATCATGGTCAAATAAACAAGCTTGGAGTGTTACCAAACCATCATCAGCAAAGTGGCATAGTCGTTTAGGTCATCCGTCTTCAACTATTGTTCAGCATGTTCTTAGTAGAAATAAACTTCCTTATGAGTCTAGTGCTGAGTCAGTCTATGATGCGTGTCAACAAGCTAAAGTCATCAATTGCCATATCCCATCTCTACTAGTGTATCCTTTGCTCCTTTGCAACTTATTTTTCCGGATGTATGGGGACCAGCCCCTACTTGAGTTGGTATTTCATACTATGTAAGCTTCATTGATGATTATAGTAAGTTTACTTGGATTTATTTGCTAAAGAAACGGTCCGATGTTTTTCAAGTCTTTGGCAATTTCCAAAGCCTTATTGAACACCAACTGAACTCCAAAATTCTTGCAATGCAAACTTGACTGGGTGGTGAATATGAGAAACTTAATTCTTTTTTCAAAAGATTGGAATTTCTCATCATGTTTCCTGTCCACATGCTCACCAACAGAACAACTCTGCTGAACGAAAACACCGTCATGTTGTTGAATTAGGACTATCATTGTTAGCTAATGCATCCATGCCTCTCAAATTCTGGGACAAAGCTTTTCTTCGCCATTTATCTTATCAATATTCGTCCTAGAAAAGTCATCAAGTTTGAGAATCCTATCACACGACTCTTTGGTGTCACTCCAGATTACACATCACTTCGTATAGTCGGTTGTGCATGTTGGCCAAATCTTAGGCCATACAATACACGCAAACTTGCGTTTCGTTCAAAAAGATGTGTTTTTATAGGCTATAGCCCTCTGCACAAAGGAGTAAAGTGCCTTGATGTTTCCACTGGCCGGGTCTATATATCTAGAGATGTTGTCTTTGACGAATCAATTTTCCCTTTCGAGTCTCTCCATCCAAATGCCGGAGCTATCCTTCGAAAAGAAATTCTTCTTCTTCCAGGTTTTGATCGAGGGGGCGATAACAATTGTATTAACCAATCTGACAATATTCTAGTTGCTCCTAGTATTATGCCTGTGCAGGTACCTGAAGAAAACAGCAGAGGAAATGATCAAAATCATGAAAATTTGGCTCAAAATGATCTATTATTTCATGTCAATGGAGAAGAAGGAGGAGCCGAGCGGAACCCGAGGATGACTGGCTGCGCCATGTAATACGTCGGCCCGGCCTTGGATCGCGCGTGCCAGGAAACAAGCTACAGTGTCAAGATCAAGTACAGAAGCTGAGTACAAGTCATTGGCAAATGCTACTGCTGAGATCATTTGGGTTTGGAATCATTACTTGATGAGTTGGGAATCAATCAACGGCGTGTTCCATGTTTGTGGTGTGATAACTTGGCGGCCACCTATCTCTCAGCTAATCCAGTTTTTTATGGCAGAACTAAACACATTGAAACTGATTTTCATTTTGTACGAGAAAGAGTGGCAGAGAAAAAGTTGGACATAAGGTTCATTCCGTCCAAGGATCAGGTAGCAGATGGGTTCACTAAAGCTTTGTCAGTTAAACCTTTTGAAGAGTTCAAGAGAAATCTGAACATAGGATAGTTTAGATTAAGGGAGGGTGTTAGAAGTTTGAAAGCTATACGCCATGTAATCTCAACTATCTCTCCCTCTATCCCGTATCCTTCTCTGTCTCCTTCTCCTGTAACGGGATGAATCCTAGCGATCGTCCTGTCTTGTAATCTACGACAGGTCTTCTGTCCGCATCAATATATAGCAACGCGGCTCTCCCGCTGGAGAGTAGGAACGCTTCCATGATCGATCAACCTAATAGGGGTATGATGATCATGTAAGTTTTCGAGGAAGCATACAACCCCGTAGGGCTGCGTGAGTGTATTTATATTATAGGAACCAAGCCGTGGCTTACAAGGAAGACGATTGCTAGGATTCATCTCGAGAAGTTCACAGGAACAGGAGGTTTGAAGGATAAGAAGCAATGGCGTTTTTCTCGGTACGTACCTTGAAGTGACAAGATGTATCGTCCGTTTTGGCTTTGGCGGATTCAAATAGCTAGACATATGCATGTGGCATGTCTTATGGAGTAGACTTGGCTAGCTAGTTGGCTTGTGTGTGTACTCATATATACGTACGTATAGGACAGTAGTACTAGTACTAGTACGTAGCGGTGCGTACATAGGACGGGGGTACGTGGCTGGCATTGTGCAGCGTGTGTACGTGATAGAGAGAATAGAAACAAACTATATCGATCGATCCATCGCTGGCGTGTCTTACGTAAAGTTGCGAGCTAGCGATATCAAGTCGATCGTAGCTACGTACTGTACTTGCTCGATCCGAAACTTTGTAGATCGACAAAAGAGATATATGCATCGAGCCAATTCAGCAGGTACGTACGTACGTACTGTGCACCACGTGGCCACATTCCACATGCATGCATGCATGCATGTAATAATACAACCATTGGCACGGTGTTAATTAGTATCATCCGATCCAAATGACAATTTCGATAGTAGTGTATATCATCCAAATGGTCTAATTATGTCGGTAGCCTCTCTGCTTCTTCTTCTTGCTAATCACGCCCGACCTTTTAACATGACCTTGAAAGTAAAATGACAACACGACAGTAATATAGTGCATGCCAAAAGCTATGCATGCATATGAGCTAGCTTTATGCATGTATTCCTCCATGGCTGGGTCAAGCAAGCGTCGCTAACTGTTCTAGCTTCTTATTGATGACCTCCTGAATCATAGGCCCGACAGTCTCAGGCCTCACTGGTTTGGGGACAAAGTCATCGGCACCGGCACTCATGAACGCCTCCATGGCGCTATCATCATCAGACACCCCGACGATCTTCACATCAGTGGCTCCCATAGCACGGATCTTCACAACTGCCTGTCAAGTAATTAACATGTACACGGAATATTGTGTTGATGAGGTGGCCATGCAGTATGCGTTGTGTTCAAGCAAAAAAGGAAGAGAAAGAAACGGGAAAAATTAGGTAAAGTAAGTACGTACCTCCGGGCCGGTCATTATGGGCATGTCCCTATCACAAAACACTATATCGAACGTGTTGCCCTCGAGGAACATGTCAACAGCTTCTTTCCCATTCTTCGCCAGAGTCATCTCGCAGTGAAACTGATTGCGCAGCATGGCGGAGACAACCATGCGTTGAACTGCCGTGTCCTCAACAAGCAATGCCCTGAGGGAGGATGCCATGATCAGCTAGCTAAAAGAACTGCAAAAAAACAAACAGAATTTATGAAGAGATTAGTTATTTCTGATCCACATCTACTATCTAATAGGAAGATAAGCACACGTTTCGTAGATCTCAGTTGCTGATATGTACAGTAACAGAACTGTTCTGAAAAATCAAGCATGCATGCAGAATAAGCTGATATCAGAGGTATGCACACTTTATTAATTATTCTCTACTAGTAGATTATTAAATGCTTTATCAGGGGAAGAGATGGAGATTTTCCCCCCTAGATTGCATAGATGAGGACAAAAAGAATCTGCAACATGCATGGTATCTACATTAGATCCATATGCATAGCTTCATGCCGACAACAACCAGTGCAACAATATACATACAGATCCAAATTATAAATCAGCAATATATTATTTGTGTGTTTAGGCAGCTCATATAAAAATATTGATTTTTTAATCAGAGAGCCAAATTAAAAATAGTGTAACATCGTTGATTCAAAAAGAGAGAGAGAGAGAGAGAGAGAGAGAGAGAGAGAGAGAGAGAGAGAGAGGAAAGAGATAGAGATGCAGAAGAAACAATTATGGAAGGAACAGATATAATCATCAGAGTATGTAACTGTTGTTGCAAGAGGTACGCACGTACACCTTCTTAATTGGTGTCTACCACTTCCTTCACCGGTCATGGAAAGATCAGAGAAAAGAAATTTGTATGCGAGGACAAAAGATAAGATCAAGGAAATAAGAAAGTTAACTCTTTCCTATGCTTATTTTTGCGACATGTAGCACCGAAAACACCACGAGGATAAGCACAAAAAGACAAAGAACGCAACAGAAAAAATGGCAAAAATAGATGAATATACATGGCTGCAACAGCAACCAAAAATCCTGCGGCGTATATAGATCAAAACCAATCAGGATGCACTAGCTTGTCTCACATGTATATCGCCTGCCTCTAGCAAATTAATCTCTATCAATCTTGTCAGCATGAATGGAGAGAAAACTACTCTAGTACTAGAAGATGCATGGCGAGAGATTTATTTTTTGAAGAATGCAGAAACAGAGGGAGGAGAGTAGCTATGAACCTTAGTTAGAGCTTAGGGTGTGGTGGAGGATGTATCTAGCGAGCTAGCTCTGTTGCTTGCAGCTTGGGGGCTTTGGTGGCGGGGTGCGGCTTGGGGTATTTATATGGGTGGCCGGCCGATCTCCGCCGTCCATTCGTAACCGCGTTCCTTTCACACAGGCAAATATCGGCCTGACCTGCACCGCTTTCTAATCCCAGCAGGAAAATTCAAATATTTCGCTGGCGTATCTTCGTGATTAAATGATATGGAGTATCCAAGTATCTTGAGGTTTCTGGAAACAAGTTACCACTTGCCGCCGCTCTTCTGTTTACATGCATACAGAGCAGAGCAGAGATACGGTGGCGTCAAAGCTTGCCGATTATGGCACTACACAACGGGATGGCAGTTCATCTCGAGATCAAATAGATTGTGGTAATTCATTATTGGTTTAATTATGGCAGGAAAACCAGACGTATTTTTGGATGTGCTGCCGAGATACTCTACTACATAGAGATCCAGTCGTATATTGCGTCCAATGTATTCCAGGCTGGGCATTAATTAGTTAGCAAACTCCATCGATTCGCCAGACTCGGTTTTCCTAATCAGTTTGCCATCTTTAACAGCATTCCTTATGTAATTGAGCTGGCGGTTTAACACAAAATCTATCAGAATGTACGTACATGAATGAATTGGACCAAATTATGTATACACTGCATTGCGCTTCTCTCTCAGAGAAATTATTTTGGGACAAATTAAGGTTTAAATAGTTTATCAATATAAAACTGCTACGAGACCCATGTACTAGTGAGCCCCTCAGTATAATCACTCTAGACCTAGGACAAAGAACAAAAACAAAAACAAAAAATCTCTAGAATATATAGTCCTAAGCCCAACAAGAGTTACGGGACATGTTCTATTGACGCTTCTGTCTTGCTCATCAATTATTTTGTTTGTCCTATCATACGAGTGGTATCGGACAAGTATGAATCTAGGCCCATGACTACCGAGGCTTCAACTCCGGGCGTGGGAAAAAAAAAAGATGTGTATCTCCATAATAATATTATACTCCCTCCGTCCGGAAATACTTGTCATCAAGATGAACAAAAAGGGATGTATCTAGATGTATTTTAGTTCTAGATACACCGCTTTTTATCCATTTTGATGACAAGTATTTCCGGACGGAGGGAGTAAGTTATAAAAATTTAAGCCTAAGCCCAAGGAGGATTAGGCCGGACCGGAGTTAGCTCCAGCTATTGTGCCTTCTCCCGATACAATAATCTTAATGTACTACAAGGGATCAACAATAGTAGATAAATTTTAGAGAAATGAAAACTTACTTCATCAGATCTTTTCCGTGTTGTTCATCGAGCGCCATTTCCAAAGGATCGGATGGCTTATTTCCTCTTAGATCCTAGAACCTTTCTTTCGGGATCTTAGATCTCGCCGGGGGAGATGCTACCGCCATCCTCTTGGAGGTAGGGAGTAATGATCGATTGAAAGAAGGACTGGTGAAACAAGGCCAATGATATGACATAGATCGGAGATGTTAATTCAAGACATCATGGGTGGTGCCAATTCTAGCATGATATTTAGCATAGTGTGATGCCTCCAGACGATAGGAGCCATCGCGTTGGGGGGGGGGGGGGGGCGGGAGAGATTGGGTTTAATTGGAGGTTGTGGCGGCGGAAAATTAGGTTAGCAAAAGACTATTAAGGATATGGAAAAAATACGATACAGAGGTGCCATGCGCTAGCTTGCTATTGACAAGAATCTCAAGATGACCGGTCTATATATTACCGAAGATTAGCGGTAGGGTGGAGATCACCCGCGGAGGCCGTGGAGGCGGAAAATTAGGTTAACAAAACAACATGAGAGGATAGGAAGGAAAATGAGACATTTAAGGTATTAAATTGTAGAGAACCAACTAACGCATAGCCGGGCCGAGGAATATTTAATCGTGGGCTATTACGTAAGGCTATGTTATACTTAACTGCAGCTTAAGCCTAATAATTTAGTATTCTCGAAAGTAACAATCGGCCCAAACAATGTTGCTCATATGGCTAGTTCAAAAAATGGCCTTGTATTCTTAATTTATTTGAGACGCTTGTTAGCGTATCCGGTGCACCAGGTCAATTGGTGCTGCCGGTGCACCGGACCCCGGTTGCACATTCAAAAATGAAAATTCCGAAAAAAAAATAGTGCATTGACACATCATCATTCGATATTGTCACAAAATTTCATATCAAATTCGAAACACTGCATGAGATACAGAAATGAGATATTTGACATAAGTGCTATAACTGACCAATTGGATCTTCTTCCTTTTTGTTTTTGAGCTTAAAATCCTTGGATGTGCAAGGAAATAGTAGTATGTTAATTTGGATCCTTTGGTGCGAATTCAGACAATCACCTCATAGTAAAAAAAGACTAAGGGGTCTTAGTATCGCTCAGATGTGAATTCAGAAGACCTGCACACTGGCACCACTTTATAGTTATTTTTATTTTAACATGCATCACTTTATAGTTAGCATGAATAATTTAGCAACAGTTAAAGGAATTTGAAAGAATTGTTTAGGATAAAGATACTCATACAAATGGGCTGCTGTTAGGCCTCTTTTCCACATCGCCTAGTTCACAGAGATTTATTAAATCTCGGTAGATTGAGTCTTATAATGCCGGCCATATTTTATTATTCTATTTTTTAATTTTAAATTAAGTAATAAAAATAGATAAATCAGAACAAAATAATTTTCTTGTCGAATGCAAAGATTTTTCTTCAAAATCCTATCATTTAATTAGTGTGTGTTATCCCATTAAAAAAAAGAAAAAACATCTATTGGGCTTGCCCTGGCTTGTACCAGATATGGCACGAGGAATCTCCCCCATGCTGAATGGGCCATGATTGAATGCAACAGGACGTGATAAGCCACACCCCCGGCATATGTAGCATATGCATATCTTAGAATCTAGCCTCCACACAATTGCTATATATGTGGGCCATTGTGATCACGGGAGCTCGCGACATAGCACCGGCTCGCCTCTGGCGCGGTAGTCTAGGTTGACCCTATACTATAGATACCGCACGATTTTTTGTCTTGGTGCTTTTTCTTCTCAAGTTTTCATTGTTTTATTAAGATTTTCTTTGGTTTTCTTGAAAATTTCTCTTTTTTTCATTTTCCTTTTCCTTTTTCTTTAATTTTATTCATTTCTGTTTCTTTCTTCGGTTATCTTTGTTTCTTTTCCTTTAATTTAAAAAAAAAATCAATAGAAGTCTACAGTTTTTCTACACACTCTAAATTTTTCGTACACAATAGGGACCATTTTTTATACACATTTAACATTTTTCCTCTACATTTTAATTTCTTGTTTGAAATACATGTTTTGATGTCAATTTTGTCATACACATTTTATCATTTTTATATATCTTAAATACTTGTATAAAACTTTCACATTTTTCAGATACAAGGTTAAAAATTTATCAAATAAATGCTTTTGTAAATAAAAAAACTGAATACATGTTGAACCTTTCTCAAACACACGTTGAAACCTTTTGTTTATGGAGCAACACATTTCTCTAACAGGTGAACATTTTTACATCCCACAAAAATTTTGAAATGTCCCAAACATATTTTTCAAACCTGTTAATATTTTGTAATACAATGTAAATTTTATTTAACATTATGGGACTTTTTGATGAATTACAGGAACTTTTTACATAGTATGAACATACGAAAATATTAATGTACACAATTTTGAAACAACTGAATATATTTTAATGTCACAAACATTTTTTAATGATATCAACTTTTCGAAAAAGTACGGTAACAAATCACTTACACAGCGTTAACATATTATCATATTTGCATTGAACATTTTAGTAGTTTCTAATAAAGTTTACTAAACTATTTTTGAGAATATATATATTTAGAATATTTCAAAATATGAAAAAAAAGAAACAAGAAACTTACGGGCTACCGCACTTAGGATGCTCCATCGGGGCATACCTCTATCTTACTATAAGACCCTACCGCGTTCCCAAACAAGTGCTCACCTCTCGAGAAGCTATACGGGCCGTCACCCATTAGCAAGGAGGCGGACACTGTTCAGTTTGCGGACTTCTGCATGGTTTCGGAAGGGTTTCCTATGGTATTTTTCTGTTTTTTTTTTGTAGTGTTTTCTCCCTTTTTTGTCTTTCTTGTCCTTTTATATTCTTTCTCTCAAAGACACATTAAGCATTTTCTGAAACACATTAAACAATTTGCACACACACGTTGAATTATTCTTTTAATACAAATTGAACATTTATTTAATACATGTTAAATATATTTCCATATACAATTTTTTGGAGATATACTTAAGTTTCTAATGCATATTAGAAAATTAGATATATGTTGAACATTTTTTAATGCGCATTGAACTTTGTTAAATATATTTTAACCATTACACAGTGATTTTTTTTTTGAATGCGTTGTGTCCTTGCTGAAGGTGATGGATTGCAGCTTGTTTTTGGGGATGCCAATCTGGAGTTCAACCTTGTTTTGGACTCGCCATCATCGGTCCACGTGCATCGATTCCTTCCTGAAGGCATAACCTTGGGGTTGTGTAGTTTTGTTTTGATGTAGTCTTGTAACATAGGGGTAGTGGTTATCTGCCGGAGTAACTGTCGTGAGGCATGTGGCCTCGGATTTTCTTTTTCGACTTATTTTCAGGTTAATGATTTTCGGTAGCTGAATTTTACATTCTTAATAATATATGGCCTGCATCGTCCTAATGCAGAGGTCAGGAGTTATCCTCTTTTTGATAAAAAACATTGTGCAAATTTTATAGTATAATGCAAACATTTCTTTATACAAGGTGAATTTTTTTCATATGTCACAAACATGTGTTCAAAATTTGATAATTGGTTTTCTAATAGTAAGCATTTTTAAATATTATTATGAAATTTTTTGTAAATGTGTGATTTTTTTATTGTCCTGAACATTTTTATTTAAATGCCACAAACAATTCTTAAAATTTGGCCGTTTCTTTGAATGATTATTAAAACATTTTTATTGGTATGAGGAATTTCTTAGTGAGCCTTTTTTAAATGGTGAACAATTACATGAATATTTCGTTAAACAAATTTGAAATATATTTGTCATAACACTTCTAAAATAGAAAAAAAGTGTGCCCACACAGAAATTGAAAAATATCATTAATACATTTTCTTTTAACTCTTGCGTAGATGCGCTTTGCTCGCTAACTCTCGTTCCCTGTTGGGTCTGGTCGAATACGATTAAGTTGTAGACGAGGCAAGCATCTGCCTCGCTAAAAGCAAAACATAGGGCCACCCGCCTCAGTATCCGCAATGGATTTAATCCCAGGGTGGAACAATTTAATACAAATTGCATATCTTTTTTCATAATTGTTCTAGAGCTTTTAAATATTGAAATTGCAATAGAAAGAAGGTGCAACTAGCCAGTACAAAATAATTTAACCTAGAATCATTTTTTTATTATAATCTACATCAACAAATAAATACTTAGCCCACATCTTTCTAAATGTGCTAGTATCCATTCATTCGCACGAACTTTATGCCACTAGAAGCAAGAACAAGTCAAAAGCACAAGACATGAACCGAATTTTTTCTCTCGAAGTAATAGAGATACCCTTTTTGAAATTAAAACCCACACTAGGTTTGTAAGAGGCCCGCTCTCCCATGCAAGTAAAGGATGTAATTCATGATAAATGAAAACAAAGATAAAGAACATACAAGATTAACTTTCCGAAGCATAGAATATTTCATGCACACCATGTTTTATCGACCAACATAGAACGAGTCATGATAATCATGATAGTCCGTGGATCTAGAACGTTACATCTATATAGGGGAACTAGCAATTAATTGATGAAAAACACAAGCTTTATGACTCGTCGGCAAAATTGTATACCTACAACTTGTTGACAAAACTCTAAAAGTTTAGGATAGCATGCACTCGTTACTTTGCACGAAACATATCACGTGACTATATCATCCATCAATGTAATTGATGAAAATGGCAAATTGGACATATGAGGCGATAGCCTCTTTGTCTTTGAAATCACCGCATACGTGGGTATGAAAACCATACTTCTTCATGCCAATTCAATTGTGTTAAGACACTCGAAATCCACGAAAATTGTGGAGTTGAAGACTCATAGGGTAACCATGCCTTACTATATTAAAAAAAAGAACACAACCAAGACGAAGCCATAATGTGGGGGGAACTAACTCAGTTGAGTAGTTGACCCAGATTCAACACCAAATTATGTTGGCTAAGGCCAAAAGAATTAATAAATGAATTGTGAAATAGTAGGAGACCTAGCCCTTCGGATCAATGACTGTTTTACAAGACAATGTATGTTTTATGACTTAGTATGTTTAATACTGTACACATGATATCTTTGGATATTACGAAATAATCATTCTTTTGACAGAACGATTTGGTTCTCATAAATCTTGGAACTTGCATATCTTGCACTAGAACTTGACACGTTATACTACTTATGTACGTGCATTGATATCACGGCCATACATATGTAGCTCGCGTGTGGACGATTGATGGAGGTAGATGAATGCATACATTGGAAGAAGAAGAAGAATAAAGAAAGAAGACTTGCATATGTGCTAGGTACGTACGTGGCCGGTCGACTCTGGCTGCAGGGAGGGTCATGCATGCATGACACTCCCTTTTTTCCATTGACCTCCTTGGAATTGAACTGTTGCCTATTCCATTTGAGGAGTTTTATCAGTTTTTCAATCAATTGGCCATCGATAAAGCAACGGTCACCTGCTACTGTCTGTAAGTAGTACTAGTTCTGTCATTAAGTCTCTCTATATAACTCAGCCCTTTCATTGCATGTATTTATAATTATCCTCACTATATTATGCAGATTAAAGATCACGATTGAAGAAAAGACAAGTGGGTGATATTGGGTTCATTAACACATATCTCATAGATAAAACTGAGGTTGAATTTACGTAAAAGAAAATACCGAGGCCAACTTGCTACAATCGTTGGTAATAAATGAACACAAAGATATAATACTCTTTCCTTACAACTTCAAGTGAGTGTTCTTGTCTTGTGGCATATTCGGTTTCCTTATTAGTCCAGGTTATAGTAATGTAATATTGATGAGTTATGCATGTGTGCGCAGCTACCACTATATTCTCCTAGAGATTAAGCTTGAGAAGGGAGTAGTAACTGTCTTAGACTCCAAGCGAAAAGATCCCAAGGAGTATCACGGACATGACTGAAATGCTCGAGAAGTAAGTTAAATCGATCATTATCCACCATATCAGCAACTTTGTTCATTTACGATATCAAGTAATTGTTTTCTTTGTATGGCAGGGCTTGGAAAATTCACCAAAAAAGCTCGGGACTACCGAAGAAGCTGCAATTTAGACACCCGAAAGTAAGTACTATATAGTAGCATATTCCACGCATCTCCTAGTGATTCAAGCGCTAGTTTCATCAATACCATTTAGCATGCTTGCTAATTATCAGTTTGATTGACCTCTATTTCTTGTAAAGTGGTTGTGGCAGGAACAAGGGACTGATTTACATGGATACTACATTTGCAGTCCATCCGCCACACGACCTGTGAGCGGGCTACTCCGACAAACAATATGAAGTGCGTAAATAAAAATATTCACAATTTTATTTTATTACCATCATTTGTGTTGAGTTTCATTCATTCATATATATATATATATATATATATATATATATATATATATATATATATATATATATATATATATATATATATATATATATATATGTATTGACCCCTTCTTAAAATTAGAAGTTTGGATGCGGGATGAACTCCTAGTACCAGATCGCTGCGAGTAATTCAAAAGGAATTGGCGGCATTCTTTCTTGACCACGTGATATTGAAGGCGGAGAATACTATGTGGACCACGCAGCGTCCGTATTTAAGGAGATTATATATTTGTAAAGATAATTATTGTATATATGTAGCCGGTAGTGTCGGATAGATATACGAGAACTTGTTATTCGACCAATCTCTCGGAGAAGGAGAGGTGGTCAATATCACTTCTCTTTGTATACATATATGTTCATGACGATCTTACATTTGCTTAATTACTAGCTAGCTAAGCGTGTCTAGCTAGTCCTCTCTATCTTATTATGTATAGTGCGAAAGCGTCGACCAAACACGGACAAAGAGAGGACACTTTTCTCTATTAATTAGCTAGATATAGCATAATATATGAAACACCTAAATTAACCCCCAAAACCCCCAACCCCCCCTCCTTTTCAAAAAAAAAAAACAAAACCCCAGCCATAGAAATGTGGACGTGGATGCCTATTGGTCCCGGTTGGTGCCACCGGGACCAAAACCTCTGCTGAGCTCGGCCAGACGAGCGTGGAGGCCCATCATCGATTACGGATTGAACCGGGACCAAAAATCGAGGCATTAATCGACCCTTTAGTCCCGGTTCATGAACCGGGACTATAGGCCCTTTTTCTACTAGTGCTAGGTGAAGACGCAAACCATGTCTTTTTTAGATGCCACCTGGCCAGGTTCACTTGGAGTGCAGTTCGAGAAGCTTTTCACACGAACTGGAACCCAGCCTCGGGGAATAACTTAATTGCCATCCTCAAGTCCACGAAAGGGACTAGTAGTAGAATCGCTTGGCGTTGCGTAGGGGCGCTGCTCTAGGCTATTTGGACGACACGCAATAAAATTACGATTGAGAAAAAAAATTCCCTAACCATCCTGCAGACATGATCTTCAAATGACATCTATTTTTGCAGACGTGGACTCCACTGGGGAAGGAGCGCGATGCTGAGCGCATGTCAGAGGCCATGACGCGCATCAAGACTAGCAAGACAAGATCCGCCGAGTCGGTGAAGCTTTTGGAGTCTTTTTGGCAGTTTTATGATAGCTAGGTCTTTAGCGTTTGATGATATGGTCGGTTGTATTATTGCCTTCTTGTTGAACCTTCTGTTCCGTTTGATGCCGGTCGTGGACCGAACGTTTTCTTTTGCTTTCGCTTAGTTGTAACCTGATGAATCTGGTGCCTGTGGGCTTTATTAATTTAAAGCCGGATGTTTCTAGCGTCTTCGTTTAAAAAAAAAGTGCATGGTATATACGTCCGTGGCAGATCGACGCTGGTTGCAGGTGCATGGAGGGTGCATGCATGTTAGGGGAGAACGATTGATCGGGTGGGCCGCTGCTGTGTTGTTGCAATAAATCCCGTAATGGCTATTTTTTTTTACGACATCTAACCACTCTTTATTTCCTGGTAATCAAGATAGCATCGTCTACAAGTACTCCACGGACGTACTTCCATCCACATTGCATAACCTACCTCTAGCTCGACTGGCTAACCCGTGAGCAACAACATTAGCTTCTCTAGGAGTATGCTCGAAAATGACATGAGGAAAATCACATGCATATGGTAGCAATCATCAGAAAATGCCGATGGCGCTCCATAATTTCGCCCGCCATTAATCATCGTCTCGATCCCCTCAGTAACTTCCAGTCGGTTGCAGCTGGATTTAGACCAAATTGTAAGGCCGTTGCTTCTGCCATGAGCTCAACTCCACACCACACTCAAGTTTTCCATTTCCAGCGCCAGTAAATTTACCAGTTGAGTCCCTAGGAACAGCTCCATAGGACTCTTGAAGCAAATCTGGATCAAAGAATCCATCAACATTTTTTTTACGATGGAATCCATCAACATTTAACTTGACATAACCTCTTTTTGGTTTAATCCACCCTTTGTGCTTGATCTTTGCATTTGGGCTACTAGCTGCAGAGAAGTTAGCAACTAGCTAGAGCTCTTGTAAATCCCGTACTGGCCAACTTCATCAACACGTATACGGTCAGTACGTAGCGAGTGGCTGGCAAACACGAGGGTTAAAGCGGGCAGTGTGACGTGTTGTTGGTTTCCGTCCTGTGATGTACGTGCGCCATTGTACCGTCACGTCCAACACTTCCAGCCGGTCCGAGCTTGGCTAGCTCGTGTGGCCCCCATGCCCCGCTACGCATACGTAGGAGTACTCGAGAGATTCCTTCATTTCTTGCTTGGTCCATACGTAGGAGTACATCAGTACATGTGTGCACATGCTAGCAACAACACGTGTACGCACTACTCTTGTTTTGCTAATGACAACTTCATCAACGCGTATATGGTAATATGACTGTCCCGTTCGACCGGCTCCTTAACACGTCATTACAGTTTACAGATGGGTGCTTGCTTTGCTTTATTTGCTGTTTCCATGGTTACTTCCATTTCCATTAATCAATGTAGCTAGCAGCTGCTGAATGCGTGATGGTGATGCGGACAATTTAAGTCAGGAGGAGTGATAACTATCTGCCTGCCGACTGGCGATCAGTACACCAATCAATCAATTAATTGCCGATCATTATCGGCCTGAGCCATCTCCATCTCCTTGTTTTGTTGTCACACTGTTGTTGGATGCTCTCCTCCCGCTGCTATCTAGCTTGCGCGAGAGACAAATTAACTCAACAGAAGAATGCTGTTTTGGATACCATCACAAAAGGATGTTGTAATGGATACTAACACGGTATTCAAAATTTACCTTTCTTGACCACTATTGTCTTTTACTATAGTGGGACTGTGTGTCTATATATACACGTATGCTTTAAGTTTTAGAAAATGGTATCCGACAAACGTTCACTCGGATGTCAGCACAGTGAACGCCCCATGGACCGTTGGAATCAAAACCACGGATATCTCCATGTCATTTATTTAGCGTTCGCTGCACCTCGTGTTCCAGCGAACGTTTCTGGTTACTCGTCTTTTATTGAGTAAATGGCATAAAACCACTACAATTCGGGTTAGGGTTCCAAAAAAAAAACCCGGAATTTTTTCCGCTGATAACTACCAACTCCGTGGTCGGCTGTTTCAGAAAAACCAAATCATCGAGTGGTTAACATATAATCACGTTTATGATAGGTGGGACCCACTCCTAAACAAACAATTGGTTTTACCGTTTGTTGACCGTGAACTTACACGTGTGGCCCACATGTAAGCTGACTCTTCTTCCTCTTCTCTTTCTTTCTCTCCCTCTACTCCCCTTCTCTCCCGAGAGATGGCTGCCCGGAGTGGAGTTTATATGTGCAACATTTTTACTTACACGGTGTGTATTTTTAAAAAGCATTGTTAGCATTCTTATACACGGTGAAGTTTATTTATATGTTGCAAACATGTTTTCAAAAATTGAGTGCATATTTTTTTACATTTCATTTAAAAAATATTGTCATGAACAATTTTTTAAATGCATGACATGTATTAATTGTCATGAACATTCTTTAATGGTATGAACCTTTTGTTTAATTTCATGAACAATTTTCTAAAATATGAACATTTAGTAAAAATATTTAATGGTATGAACATTTTATTTAAATTTAATTTTTAAATAGTGAACATTTATTTGAATACTTGGTAAAACACTTTTGTACTATAAACACTTTAAAAAATCATGTTTTTTTCAAAACAGTGTAAATTTAATCGAATATTTAGTAAAAATAAATATGTTTATGAAAGTTTTAAAAATTGAGGAAAAAAGATATTAAAAAATGTTTTATGTACATTTCATTTTAACTATGCGTTGATGTGTTAGGCTCGCCAGCTCCCGCTGCATATTGGGCTAGGTGGGACAAGCATCTGCGTTACTAAAAGCTAATCATAGCGCCACCCGCCTCAACTCTCGCAAAATATTTAATCCCAAGGTATAACAATTTAAAACAAGTTGCATATTTCTAGTAAAAAATCCCACAGCCTTAAAACGTTGAAATTACTATACAAAGAATGTGCTACTTGTCGATCCTAAATAATACAAAGTTTTATTTTAATTTACATCAACACAAAAATACTTAGGGCTCCTTTGATTCAAAGGAATTCTATAGGATTTTTGAAGGGTTGAAATCTTTTGGTATTTTTCCTACGTTTTTCCTTTGATTCATATGATTGAATCTCATAGGAATTTTACCTATGAAATCTTTTGAACTACATTCCATAGGAAATCTAACATCCACGCCAACCTCTTTTTACAATGTCTTTGCTTTTCACGTGACATTAAACACTCTTTGCTAGTCGTATAGGATTCAAGTGGGCATGCCATTCCAATCCTATATTTTTCATATTCCTGCATTTTCAAAATCCCGCGAATCAAAGAGGCCCTTAGTCCGCATCTTTCTAAATGTGCTAGTATCTGTTCCTTCGCGTGAAATTCCGGCCACTATTCTTTTACCTGAATTTTAGAACACTATGTGTAGGAACAAGTAAAAAGGCACAAGACATGAACCCAAAACAATTTACTTGAAGTGTACTTTCTTTTGTAAAATTACATCCCACTCTAGGTTCATAAGAGGTGCAGTTTCGATGGACCGCTTTCGCGTGCAAAGTGATGGATGGAATTTATGAAAAAACACATTAATGAAAAAGACCAAAAGAATAGATGAATAACTTTCCAAAACCTAGAATTTTACGTGCACGCCATGTTTGAATGACCAACATAGAAAGAGTCATGATAACCATGAAAATTTGTTTGGATCATGCAATTATGTCCGCGAACTAGCACTCACGCAATTGATGAAAAATACAATCTTTGTGCCTCATAAGCAAAATCTTTCTAGACCTAAAACTTGTCAGCAAAACTATAAATGTGTGCGATAACTTGTACTCGTTAATTGTTTAGGATGACGTGCACTTGTTACTTTGCACGTAATATATCACTTGAGCTATCACGATCCAAGTAATTGGTGAACATGGTAAACTCGACATCCGAGGGGATATCCTGTTTGAATTGAAACCGTTGCTTAACTGGTATCAAATCCATACTTGTTCACACAAATTCAAGTGCATCAACACCCTCGGAATCCATGGAAAATGCAGAATCATTGACCGATCCATAGGGTAACACCTTCTATGTCAGAAAAAAAAAGAGGAAATCCAAGTCGAAGGCGTATTGGAGAGAGCTAAATCAGTTGACACGGAGATTATGTAGAACACTGAATTATGTGGGCTAAGGCTGAAAGAAACAATTAATGGAACATGGAGAAGTGAAGAGTTGATGGTAAACAACGCAGTCGGAGAAAATTGTGAAATAGTAGGAGATGTAAGCGATGAAATTCTCTTATATCTTAGAGCATCTACAACCGCAAATTTGGGTCCTCAAATGTTTGCGGACGCTCCCCCAATCAGTGACCAGGCGGGACTCAAATTCTACTATTTGCAATCACATACCTTATTTCCAAAACAACTATTACATGCACGGCCATGCACATCGATCATCATGTTCGCTTGGGCCGGCGGGGCTGTCAAACACACCAAAAGTTGCTTATATTTAAGATTTTCACATCCGTATTAGTCTCGCATCGCCGTGTGACAATCTAGTCGACCGGCTTAAATAGCGGGTCATCCAGAAGTGATAAGCTCTGACATCTTTGTATCCTTTCTTAAGGAGATAGACTCTCAGTATGAATCTTCATAGTCAGGGTCTATCTCCGTGAAAACAGAAACATTAATGTCCTATTGCGTTGATAAAACTCGATGAATAAAATAAAAATCAACTGACATTGTAGTAAGGCTATCAACGTATATGAACGAGACGAACTTGACACTTGTATCAGTTGATTAAATGCAGTCTAGTGTCAAGCTGTCTAGTTCACACAGTGAGAATTGATTGACCTATGCAACAACAGATAAGCTTGCCACCATCCGCCCGCGCGGCTATTTAAGCAGGTCGGCGTCCGCCTCGCGCGGTGATGTGGGATTAAAACTTAGGTGCACCGATGAGAGAGGAAGGAGCTTCGGTCCGCTACGGCCTGCAGCAAGGTCGGCGGACGCGTCTGGCGTGCCCGATCGGTCCGATATCCACCCCATATTTGGATTGGATATGAGGGGTGTCGGTAAGCCGGATGTTTGAGCCCTGTTTAAGACGCCCATCTGTGCCACATTTTCATGACCAGGCCGTCCGCCGGGACGTTTGAGGCGGGTTTGGGGCGCCCTGCTGTAGATGCTATTAGGAGTAGTAAATATTTTGTTTGCGAGAAAACAGATGTATTCTAGTATAATATGTGTATTGTGCACACAATATATTTGGATATTACAAAACAATCGTTTATTTTGGCCGTTTTTGGCGTTGGCGGCATTATACGAGCACATGCATGCACGGCTTATCATGCACCGTTCTCGTGCGCGCATGCATACATGCATGTCTATGTCTTGGATCAAAACTTGTCATAGCATGTTGGTGGACGTCGTACAGCTGCCGCCGAATCCTGGCCATACATATATAGCTTGCGTGTCGACGATCGATGGAGAAGAAATGAACTAAGAAAGACTTGGGCTGCGTATGTACGTGGCAGGTCGACGCTGGCCGCAGTGACGGCGCATGTTAGGCGAGGACGACCCATCAGCGTCGTTAATTGCGATACCGTACCAAACTGGCCTACTGGCTTCATTGCTCGTAAATGTACTCCCTCCGTTCGAAAAAACTTGTCACTAAAATGGAAAAAAAATGTATCTAGAACTAAAATACATCTAGATACATCTCTTTTTATTTATTTTGATGACAAGTATTTCCGGAGTAGATAGATATCGTAAAGATAAGTGAGGCGATCGATGGAGGACGGACGTTGCGAGCGAGAGGCAAGCCAGAAATGGTAACAGATACGGACTGTGAACCACCCGGCGAGAGCGAAGGCACCACGTGGCGGCCACATGCCATGCATGCATGCATGTGAGCCTGTGAAGTGTCGTAGTAGTGTACGTACACGATGGTAGAGTAGTACGTGTTCCTAAAACCGGCAGTGCTACGTGTTGAGCGGGAGAGTGTTGGGTTGTTGTCTGCCGTCCTGTGGCCTTGTATTGTAGTGTCACGTCGTGGAATGGTCCAGCCGGGATGCCCCCCACTACGGAGTACTCGAAAGATTCCTTTGTTGGTCCACGTACGTACGTGTATGCATGTCACCCCCAACACGTGTACGTAGTATATATACTTCCCTTGTTTTGCTAATGAAAAACACTAGCACTTGCCATGCCCATGCATATATGTAGCCGTCAAATGCGGCTGCTGCTAAGTAACCAGCTCCATTAGGCAGTGATATACCATGCATGTGTGACTGTCCCGATCGATCGACTGGCTCCGATCCCAACACGTCATTACAGACCGGTGCCTCGTTTGCTGTTTCGATGGCAACTTCCATTCCATTTCCATGTATATATGTACTAGCAGCTGAATGCATGATGGTGATGCGGGAGAGTAGGTGGCCTACTTATTATTAGCCGGGGCAGGCAGGAAAGGTCGACTAGTTAAGCTGGAAAGCGGCCAAATTAAGTCAGGAGGAGTGATAAGTATGGTATCTGCATGCCGACTGGCGATCAGTGGACCGATCAATCGAACTCGTTAACTGTCGTTCATTATCGACCGTCTCTTTCTCCTCTTTGTTTGTTGCCACATTGTTCTTGGATGCTCTCCTCCCACCGCTAGTTAGCTTATGCAAGAGCCAAGAAACAAATCGTTACTCCCTCCGTTCCGATGAATAAGGTGTATTTTGCTTCGTCCACACAAGACTTTGATCAATAATTACTCTTTTAAAATTTGGTTTATGTTATATAACATCACTATCATAGCAAGGTAATTTTAAATATGATTCTAATAACGCAATTTTCATGTTATATAACCTTGTATTTATACGGATACTAAGACGCCATTCAAGATTTACCTTTGTTAACCACTAATTTTTACTATAGCGGGAGCACAAGTACAACACAAGCTATTTAGACTTTTTGGGACAAATCTGAACGTATGCTTTGAAATTTTGACTTAAGCTGTACATATCTAAATTAAGGGACATGTATTTGTATTTGTGACACGGAGTACGTAACAAGGGCGGGAGGGAGAATAGGAAAGATGGACTAACAGATCCGATGCAACTACTCCTACTACTAGTAGAGTATTTGGTATGCATGAATGATTGACCCGTCCGGCCGCGGGAATAACGGAATAACCCCACGCACACAAGTAGCTAGGGACTACGTACACAGATTGAGATTGATTTGATTAGTCCTCAAGCTAGCTGCCTGGCTAGAAAACAAAGAAGATCGAGCGACCTACCAATAATCCATGCGAGATCAATCAATGATCGATGCCCTGCCGGCAGGGGTGGCCTTTTCCACACATAACTGTATGGTAAGAATCTTCATTTTGAAATATGCTTTCATTTCGCTTTATAAATAAAATCATTCAGCCCAACGATACATGATGATGAGAAAACTCTTCTATGAAACATATCAAAGAAAAAACAAAAACAAACAATGAATGCAAGGCAACGCAATGCAACCAACGCTACACTACGCCACGACCTCGTTATGGGGCATGAGCATACGGGTAGCCAGACGCTTGACAGATCCCCTCCGCGACTGTCTACGAAGAGTGACCCCGCGCCTCCTGGAAAACCATTGGACTATGTCGCAAATCCCTGTCCAAACTGTCGCCAGAGAGGACCCTCTTTGGTCCGAGAAGGCCGATCCTACCGGCGAGTAGTAGACCACGCGATCATGTGTAAAAGATAAGAGACAACTAAGATTGCCCTAGCAGGATGGAACCAAAGAAGCAACATGGCGAGATCCAAGCATGCCTGAAAACTCCCTCGAGAAGGTAACCATGCAACACGTTCATCGCCGCCGAGTCCGAAGAAAAGGATCCAAAACCCTGGCACGGGGAAGGGTGGAGGGGACACGCGAGGTGGCACGGCCCAACTTGGGTTTGACCACCGCACCTGCACCCGTCGGAAAATCGACGAAGACACGTACGCTAACGGCTGCACGCCAGTACCACATATATATACTTGCAGCCAGGCCAGGCAGGTCAATATACGCGTATAAGAACAAAAAAACCGTCCAACCCCAACGTCCAACGAACTACAGTATGTATGTTCAGACGTATCACGTACGTATAACATATTATAGCGCCTAGCTCTGCATGCGTTTTCCAATGCAGCTCCTAATCTTTTCGCCGATTAATCCTGACCATCAGATCTCAATGGACCAACCATCAGATCCGACGTGCATCCAACTAGAGCTCCTTGACGTAATTCATTTTCCCATTAGCTAGATGCAGCTAGTTTAGCTCATCTTCTGTTGTTGACGCTTAGTTTGGCTTCTTGTAAGTACTCCCTCCGTAAACAAATACAAGAGCTTTTAAATCATTAAAGTAGTAACCTAAACGCTTTTATATTTCTCTGTGGAGTATGTATGTAATGTATGTATGTATGTATATCCGTTTGACAGGCATTAATTCCTTGTTCGTAGACTAGCTATTGCCAATGGTGCATCGATTGGAAGAACAAGGTTGACATATTTCCACCATAAATAAAGATAACCCGGCCCGGCCACCAAAAGCTATCGGCATCGGTAGCACAACAAACATGTACAGATCATGTAGACTATACATGCATGTACCCCTACATGCTTTGTCTGTCCGGATTTATTAGTCTCTCCTCCTATTGCCTAGGGCACGGGACTACGGGAGAGGAAGAAGAAGCAATTATGTTCCAAATATGCAACATATGAGTCATACGTAACGAAATTTTGTATGACTGTGGCAAACATCTCAATTGATTTAGAAAATCATGACCGGCGAGGGATGTGCCACAATAGTTGCGCATAGACAGTGGCCGTGCAACTTTGGTTGCGCGCAGGAGACGGGGAATATGCAGTTGCGCATAGGCAGACATGTGTACTACTGCAGTTGCGTGCGAACGTGCGACTATAATCATGTGTGAAAAATATAAAAATAAGAACACGGAAAAGTTATAAGAAAACAACGTAAAACATGCGTAGAGAAAAATTAATGAATACTAGTAGAAAGAACAAAATCTGTACGTGGCTGTTGATACGCAACTAGCTTGCTTAGGCATCTCCAACGCAGAGCCGTGAACCTCCAGTAACCGTCTGGATCGTGGAAGCCATCTAACGCCGACCTATATTGGTCCGCGGAACAGTCCGGACGCGATTTCTTCTGTAAACCGGCGGCAAAAGTGGGGGAGGTTTGCAGGAATCCGGACCGATCCCAAGCCCGTTTCTGACCGCCCCGACCCATCAAAAACCCCTCCACCCCCCTCCCGCGCATTTTCGATCAGCGCCACTCCAGAGCGTCAGCCCCCGCATTCATGCCCGGCAAGAGCGGACGCAACCGCTCTGTGGCACCGGCATTGAAGCGGGCGGCCGATCGAGAGAGAGTGCCGCTGCGCCACTTCCTGTGCCAGCGATCGGCCGCGAGTTCAACGACACGACGGCTGCCCGCCCCTCCATCTGCCGCCCGCATTGACGGCACGCGGTTATCGAGGCTGCTCCTCCGTGCCACCCGTCTGCCGCACACCGGTGCTATATAAACCGCTGCCCCGGTCCCCGGCCATAGCCACAGTCATCCTTCTCCACACCACTCCCCTCCATGGATCCTTCTGCGACGGGACGGGCTTACGTCGGAGGAGAAGAAGGCCATGGCCGCCATTGCTGCCGACTGGCAGGCCGACAGGTAGCCAGAGGACGTGCAATGGAGAACGCCTCCGACGACGAGCCAACGCCACCCCCCTCTTCCTCCGCGGCACTCTCCTCCTCCGCTCCACCCTCGTCGGTGCATTGCACCGTGACCATTGGTGAGGCCCGTGCCCATTATTTGGACATGGTGCGGGAGGAGCAGTTCCGGGAGGCGCAGGACAACACTAACTACAACCACAACCTCCTCCAGGAGCATTTGCAGGCGGAGGAGCAGGTCGCCAGCCGGCGGTCATGGCCGATGCGGACTGGCGGAGCGAGGCGCCGCCGAGTCCTACCGCTCCGCCCGCGAGATCCGCCTCACCCGCTGGTGGTACCTGCAGCGGATGGCGGAGGTGGCAGCCGGCCGCCGGCAAGGAGCGCTACGACGACGCGGGCGAGGCGTTGTTTGGTAACAGCGGCAACGAGGAGGCCCCGCCCCTTCGCCATGACCACGAACAAGCCGGCACGTCCGTGGGCGCCGCCGGCAGCAAGGAAGAGTGGTGCATGGTAGGTCACTGCCGCTCGTTTCCCAGGAAGGCCTCTGCTCCTCCCCTCCTGTCGACGCCAAGCTTGGTGGGCTCAGCATCTTCGGCTGATTAGTCGCTTGGTGGCGACGTCGAGGTGGACAACTTCAGTTCTCGGGGCCCGATGGCGGAGGTCATGGAGGCGGAGCTGGTGAGCGCCGAGGCGGAACTGGAGACAGTGAAAATTCTGGTCTCGGGACTGATGGTCGGAGACGGGGACCGGACGCCGGCGATTATTTAGATTAGGTATTAATTATATTTCAGAGCTTGCCTAGGACCGCTTTGATGTATTTGTAATGTAATCCGTCATATTTATATGAAATCCAGTATGTTTATATGAAATCAGACCATGTTTATATGATTGTTTGAACGAATTTCGTTCGGTTGGTTCGAGTTCTTATGAAAATGTATGCGGCTAACGTTGGATGGCTAGCTCCCGTATCCGTGTCGGCAGACTACACCGCCTCACTTCCAAGTCCGCGGACGGATGCAGGAGGTTTTTTGCCCGTTGCCGTTGGAGATGTCCTTAGTAAGTGATGATATGAGACGACTGTCCTAACACGCACGGCAGTACAGATCGGTGCTGCTCGGTTTGCTTTGCTCTGCTGCATATGTGCATGGTAGTAGTAACTTGCAGTAACGACTTTGATTTAGTACTCAATTTGTTTCTTCTTCTTCGTCTGACCGGGCAGGCTTAGCTTGCTTCATTTAGCTGGGACAAGCAGCAAAGGTTGTCTAATTAAGAGGGAATGAAAGCGGGCAAAGTGAGGACCCGCTTAATTGCTGGCTACTACTAGTACTAGTATCTGCCGCGGGCGCGATGATGGACCGGACCAATAATGAATGACGAATGATGATGAGTCATTATCGGCCATCTCCATCTCCATCTCCATTTGTTTGTTGTCACATTGTTGTTGGATGCTCTCTTCTCAACCTCCATCGTCAGCTTCACCCTTCACGCACGATCACTACTTCATTCTCTATACATCTTGACCATTAACTTCATTGAAATACCATAAATATGAAAATATGGATTATTGTAATATGGACAACATGTAAACTTGAAAACATGTCCACACATACGGTTTTCACATCTCATCTCTTAAACGTTCTAGATTTTCCAAGAAAACATATGTTTTTGCTAGTATTTCTCAGGAGACCGAGAGAAACAATCATCTACGAGAGATGAAGGCTCTGTGCCGTGCGAGACAAAACTAGGACGTTCTAGAAGATGTATCTAGATGTATTTTAGTTTTAGATACATCCCTTTTTATCCATTTCGATGACAAGTATTTTCGGACGGAGAGAGTACTAATTAATAGGGGCTAGCAAGACGCAGGCAGAAGAAGAAGAAGAAGAAGAAGAAAAAGAAGAAGAAAGATGGCACGACACAAGGGCCCATCCCATCGTATGCACATCACATAATATGCATGATTGACCCGGCCAGGTTCATAACCACATATACTGTAGTAGTACTAGCAATCCAATAAGTGAGGAATCAATTGATTGATTGACGCCCTGCCTCTGCCGGCAAACTATATGCATGCACTTAACCTGCTGCTCATGTGCTCAGTGTAACACGTCTTATATTCTGCTGCCTCACCTTAATTATGCTGCATGTTTGTGGTCAACAATTTGGGCTGCGGTGGGTATTGCGGCGGTGGACTATGATTATCCATCTTATCCAACTCGTTTTTTATTACTTCAGCATTTGTTTTACCAACTTATCTGTTTCATGTCTATATATTTCGGCAGCTGCATCTTAGCAAAGAGAGACAGACGTGTAGATTACCTCCCTCGACTCGACCTACTTCGTAAGGTTCGAGTTTTGACCTGTCTCTCCGGACCACTGTCAATCAAAAGTGTACCCTGTTCATATTACCCCATCCTCACCATAGTTTTCACCCACGTTGCTAGCTACCGCACTGTTAATTTGGGGATGTTTGTTTACTACTCCCCTCGTTTCTTATTTTACTTTGCATACTCCATTAATTTATTATAATTTTTTTTACAAACTTTTGATCAATATCATAACTATAATACCAACTAAATATTATATGAAAATATATCACATGATGAATCTAATCATACTGGTTTGGTAGTGTGATTGTTGTCATTTTTTCTATATACTTGGTCAAAATTTTAGAAGTTTGACTTAAATCAAACCTAATATATGCAGGAAAAAAGAAACAGAAGGATCTTTCTCCCTTGTCGCAGCCCCTGCGGCCACACCGCAGCCAAACCATGGCCGCCAGACGACGCACCCCTCCCGTCGCGGATAAAATCCTCACAATGAGCATAGGGGTGTGAATGAAGCGTAGAACTACCGAGGTGCAAATGAGAGTACACACAAGGACGACACAGGTTCAGGCCATCAACGACGAAGGTAATACCCTACTTCATGTTGGTGTTCTCTCTTGCGTGTATTGTGGTTAAAGAAATGTTGCGATCCCTTAGGCAGGTGCCCCATGTGTGGCTTATAAGACGAGACGGCGGCGGCTCCCTGAGATGGAATAAGATTCTCCCCGCATAGCCTCCGTCCTGGTGATGTGTCTAGCATTGTCGATGGGCATGTGGAGGTGTGTCTCCGGCGGATATGTCCTTGATGGATTTGCTCGGATCTGGTAGTAGTTTGTCAGTTTGTTTACATTCGTATGTCTTCAGGTTGGATTCTTTCGATCATACAGTACTCTTCATTGGCGAGAGGTTGTTATATTGCTGCGCTTGTCCTGTGGAGCCTTAACATATCGACTTCCCAATTGTCTATTACAATAAGTTTTGTCGGCCTACGATGAGTGAGGGGCGATGACGGCGGCGCGCCTTCGGCTCGCTTCAGTGCTTGTAGTCGTTGCTAAGTGGTCTATGGATCTGGATATAATTTTTATCGTTTCTAGTGTTCGTTATACTGCCACAATTGAACATAAATAGATTGAAAGTTTTCTTGCAAAAAAAAAGTAACAACATATTAAATTCCGGTTGTTTCTTGTCATTACAAGGTAGTAACTGACGTGATGCGTCATAGTTAGACCAGGCGCGAATACTTTTGTAAACGTGTGAATATTTTTAATAGTCATGAACATTTTCTAAATGGTAAAAATATTTTTCTTTGAATGTGATAAATATTTTTTATAATGGCGGGCATTCTATGAATATTTAGTAAAACACTTTTTAACGGTATGGACATTTTCTTTATGAACAATTTTCACACAGTGAACATTTATTTGAATATTTGGTAAAAACTTTCTTACATATATTTGTTATAAAACTTCTAAAATAACGGAAAACAAAAAAGGAGTGGGCAGAAAAAAATTAAAAAACATATTATGCATGCATGCATTTTAACTGTGCATAGATGTTTTATGTTTGCTAGCTACCATTGCCTGTTGGGCCTAGCCAAATACAGTGCAGTTGTAGGCGAGGCGAGTATCTGCCTTGCTAGAAGAAGCGAAACATAACTCCCCGCATCATCCGCAGCGGATTTAAGCCCAAGGTATTAACAATTTAATAAAATTTGCATTTTGTTTAGTACAATTATTTTAGAGCTTTAAAATATGGTATTTACTATAGAAAGAATGTGCAACTTCTCATTATGAATTATTTCTAACCTAGAAAATACATATTCTAATTATAATCTACATCAACACAAAAAATACTTAACCCACATCTTTCTAAATGTGCTAGTGTTCGTTCCTTCGCATGAACTTCAGACCACTAGTGGTAGGAACAAGTAAAAAGCACAAGACATGAACCAAAAAAATTACTCCAAGCTATACGAATTCTTTTTATAAAATTATGAACTGCATTAGGGTAGAAAGAGGTGCATACCATAGAAGAATGGAACTTACGATAAATGAAAAAAGATAAAAAAAAACATAGAGGAATAACTTTCCGAAGTCTAGAATTAATCGTGCACACCATGTTTCGACAACCAACATGGAAAGAGTCGTGATAATCACGAAAATCTGTTTGGATCGAGAAAGTTGCAACTATATCAGGGAAAGAGCACATACGCAATTAATTGATGAAAAAACAAACTTTACGACTCATCGGTAAAATCTTTGTAGACCTACATGTCGACAAAACTAAAATGTCTAGGATGGCGTGCACTCGTTACTTTGCATGAAATATATCACGTGAACTATATCATCCATCCACGTAATCGGTGAAAATGGTAAATTAGACATACGAGGAGATAGCCTCTTTGTCTTTGAAACCACTGCCTACTTTGGTATCAAAACCATAGTTGTTCATACTAATTCAAGTGTATTAACACCCTTGGAATCCATGGATCGATGACCGATAGGGTGACCCTGGCTTGCTATATTAGACAAAAAAGAGAGTGGGAGAACTAACTTAGTTGAGTAGTTGACCCAGAGACTTTTGAAACCACCAAATTTTGCAGGCTAACACCGAAAGAAACAATTAATGAATATCCTCTTGGCACTTAGGACCGATGCCTGGTTTCGTAAGAAAACATATGTTTTATGACATGGTATGCATACTGCACACACAGATATCTTTGGATATTTGGCGGTACGATTTGGTTCTCATGCATGTTGCAACTTGCATATCATCCATATCTTCATTAGAACTTGGCACGGTGCCGACTAGG
Organism: Aegilops bicornis; assembly: GCA_021605145.1. Classification (NCBI taxonomy): domain Eukaryota; kingdom Viridiplantae; phylum Streptophyta; class Magnoliopsida; order Poales; family Poaceae; genus Aegilops; species Aegilops bicornis. Next base: position 701,247,486 of record CM038669.1, read on the forward strand.
CTACTACGTCTACGTACGTACGTGCACCGGCCGGCAGGTGGACGTACTTGGCGGAATCACGGCCATGCATATGTAGCTTGCGTGTGGACGATCGATGGAGATAGATGCATGCATGCATGCATGGGAAGACGAAGAAGAATAGATGAAGAAAGACTTGCGTACGTGCTAGGTACGTACGTGGCAGGTCGATGCTGGCTGCAGGTGCGTGCACGGAGGGTGCACGCATGTCAGTGGGCCGCCGTGTCGTTGCGATAAAACCCGTACGTACTGGCCAACTTACTTGCTCTAAATGTCCACGACAGGATATGAAGATGATGTAAAGATAGGTGAGGAAATGGATACATTTTATTGTAGGACGGTCGTTGCGAGGGAGCGAGAGGCAAGCCAGAAATGGTAACCGATACGGACTGCAAACCGCCCAGCGAAGGGCGAGGCCACCAGGTGGCCACATGCCATGCATGCATGCATGCATCAAGTGCCATCGTGGTGAGTAGCACGTAGCGACTGCCAAACACGACTGGCAATGCTACGTGTTGAGCGGGAGACGGTTGGGTTGTTGGTTGCCGTCCTATGCCCCTGTACTGTCACGTCCAACACTTGTAGCCCCACTACGCATACGTAGGAGTAGTCGAGAGCTTCCTTCATTCCTTGCTTGGTCCATATGTACTAGTACATCAGTGCAACATGTGTGCACATGCTAGCTGCAGCAACACGTGTACGCCCTGCTCTTGTTTTGCTAATGACAACCACTAAGACTTGCCTTGGATCAGTCAGTCGGCGATGCATTCAGGCTCCATCCCAACACACCATTACAGTTTACAAATGAGGGTTGCTGTGCTGCCCGCCCGGCCTTGCTAATTTGCATCATTTGCTGTTTCGATTCGATGGTACTCCAGTGTCAAAAACGCCACTCTCATGGAGCTACTCCCTCTGTAAATTAATATAAGAGCATTTAGATCACTAAATCTAAACGCTCTTATACTAGTTGCGCTGGGGCAGGCAGGAAAGATCGCCTAGTTTAAGCCGGAAGGAAAGCGGAGGAGGAGTGATAAGTATCTTCCTGCCGACTGGCGATCAGTGCACCCATCAATCAATCAATTAATTGTCCATCATTATCGATCGGCCATCTCCATCTTCTTGTACTAGTACTATTTGTTTCTTGTCACATTCTTGTTGGACGCACTCCTCCCATTACTATATATCTAGCTTACGCGAGAGACAAATTAATTCAACAAGCACGGATGCATGAAGACGACGTACGGGGCGCATATGAATAACAGCTCGGCATCGAAACTCCAGCTACGTACGGGGCCAAAACTTACTACCGATTCAAACGAATGTGTTATGGATACCAAGACGGAACTCAAGATTTACAAACCTTTGGCGATCGACCACTCATTTTTTTGCATTATGGTGGGAGCTTTTGAGACAAATCTGAAAAATGTGCTCTAAATTTTCGACTTAAGACTGTACTAAGTGTCTAAATGGACATGCATTCGCATTTGTGATACTATGGAGTTTAAGGGCGGAAGGGAGACGCAGACGGAATAAGAAAGATGGACGATACTAATTCAGGGACCAGCGTAACAGATCCAACTCAGGGACCACAGTACTAGAGTAGTACGTACGTAGTACTTCCTCCGTTCCTAAATATAAAATTTAGTCTTTGGAGAGATTTTTCACTATGAACCACATACGGAGCAAAATGAATGAATCTACACACAAAATGCATCTATATACATCCGTATGTGGTCCATAATGAAATACCTACAAAGACTTAGGGCATGTACATTAGTTTAGACACCCGTAGTCTATAATAATCATCCACGTCACATATAGATAGCAGTCAAAACATTATCTACATCGGTCTGTCCTTTTGCTATCTGTAGCATGTTTGGACGTGGGCAGGTCGTTGCATGCGAGCCACCGTGCTCGTGCACTTCTTCGCTTGATCATGCATGTAAAACGCACGGCTCAGCGGGGAAACCGCAAGTTAACGACACCCCTGAGCGTACAGTGGGAAAAGGCTATCGGTAAGTGGCGATAATTTTGAGATACCGACGGTCTGTTAAATTGCAGACAGCCTCCTTCTCTTTCCTTGTTCTCTCACCTCCACGTAATACAAAATCTGAGGTGGAAAACATTACAGACAGCTGAGTAGACGTCGTTGTACATGCCCTTATATTTAGAAACGGAGGAAGTATTTGGTATGCATGATTGACCACCCCCACACAAAATGCAAGTACGGAACACGTAACCGAGATTATTAGTTTGATTAGTCGTCAACCTAGCTAGTACACAAACGCCACTCTCAACCTAGCTAGTACTCCTGCCGGCAGGGGTAGCCTGCTTCGAGGCAAATACACACAACCTGTTACGTGTGGCAATAATAAGATGCTCTACTCGGAACACTTCTTTTTTCTCTACTCGGAATACAACGTCCTATATTTTTATTTTAAAAAACAGCCTTTCGTTCGATGTCAAAACAACTTGAGACGACAGCGAGACCGCCGGTGGCGGGCGCGCGCTCCCTTGTAAACTGGAAGACGGTATGTCTCTGCAATGGCGTCACGAGGCCTTGGCATTACCAACCTTGATTGCTTCGAAAGAGCGCTAAGGGCATCTGCAAGGCGGACTCGTAAACATTCCTAGCGGTCTAAATCATGTTGTCCGGACCGCGGAAGCCATTCAATCGATTTGTATTGATCCGCAAGGCGGTTCGGACGTGATTTTTCTCGTAAAACGGAGATAAAAGTGGAGAAGGTTTGATGTAGTCCGGACACGCGAGACGTACGAATCCGACACCCCAGGCCCACCCAAAACCCTTCCCGGACCACGCGACTCCATCCTCCCTATTTTATCTTCGTCCTTCTTTCTCTCTTGCCGTCGCCGCCGCTCCACCACCTCGGCCACCAGGCCACACCCCTGCCGCAAATCTGCGCCTGCGTCACCTCCGGCGATCCAGCAGGGCTCCCCGCCGCTTCTCATCCGTATCCGTTCGACCCCCTGTCCTCCAACCGCCCCGCCAGGTACCATCCTTTACCTTGCCCGGCAACTGTTCGATGAATCGTTGGAGCTGAAAACAGTTGTCTCTTCTTGTTTGTAGCAATGGATTTCGATGTGGAGTACATATACGAGCAGTATGTTGAGTCCTCCCAACGGCTCGTCGGACGAGGAGGAGTACTCCGATAAGACAGCGATGATGCCAGCGGTCCTTGAAAATGCGGAGCGTGCGGAGGAGCATGTTCTCAATTTCAAGGGCTCGATCAAGGGTAATCAAGTGCTCAACCGCAACAGGGCGCGTGGGCATTTGACACTGATGGCCGACTACTTTGCCCCCAATGCACTATCCGTTGACCATTTTAGCCGGCGTTTTCGGATGCGCAAGATTGTCTTCGATCATTTGCCCCATGGCTTCCGGCCCTACGATGACTACTTCATCCTGAGGAAGGACGTCATGGGAACGATTGACTTCTCTGGTTACTAGAAGTGCACGGCCGCACTCCGAATGCTTGCATATGGCACGACCGCTGATTCGTGGGACGAGTGCCTACGGATGTCTGAGAGCACATGCAGAGATGCCATGGTCGGGTTTGCAACTGTCGTGGTCGAGGTGTTCGGACCTCAGTACCTGAGAAAACCAACTTTGGCAGACACCCAGAGGCTCCTGGCAATCTCAGAAGCAAGAGGCTGGCCAGGTTTGTTTGGATCTCTTAACTGCATGCATTGGAAATGGAAGAATTGCCCGAGGGCTGGCAATATTAGGGTCATGTTAAGAAGCCCACCATCATTCTTGAAGAAGTTGCATCACAGGATCTTTCGATTTGGCACGCTTTCATTGGCAATGCCCGGATCTGACAATGATATCAATGTGGTGCAACGATCGCCGTTGTTTGCGAGACTAACTGAAGGAAAAGATCCTCCTTGCCACTATACTATCAATGGACATGAGTACAACATGGGCTACTATCTGACTGACGGTATCTATCCTCCATGGGTTACCTTTGTCAGCACCATCTCAAACCCAGTTGGCCAGAAGAAGGCTCACTTTGCCCAAAGACAAGAAGCAGCTGTAAAGGATGTCGAGAGTGCGTTTGGAGTTCTTCAGGCCCATTTTGCAGCTGTTTGTGGACCTGTAAAACAATAGGATCCGAACAACTTGTGGGAGGTGATGACATGTTGTGTGATCATGCAAAACATGATCGTCGAGGAGGGTGACGATGCTGACGTAGCTCTAGAATTTGAGAACATGAGTGATCCTATCCAACTTCCGGACCAGAATCCGACCACATTTAAGGAGTTTAATCAAATGCATCAATAAATTCGGCATCAACCAACTCACGAGCACCTCAAGGAAGATTTGATTAAGCATCAGTGGGCGATGAAAGGGGGACAACAATGTTGGGATGTAAATATTTGAACTTTTTTAAATTTGAACTAGTGCTGCATGCGGCTATATGAACTTCTATGCCCTTTACATGCGGCTACTCGATCGTGCGGACTGGGAAAAATACGGGAGGCCGGATGTATGCGGCTATGGTTGGATGTCGATCTCCCGCACCTGTGTCGCAGACTGGTCCCCCCTATCCATAGACGGATGCGGGAGGTTTTTTGCGGGTTGCCGATGGAGATGCCCTAAGGTTGCACCAGCTATTGCTGCAATGGAATGATCATGATCGCTCATGGGCTGGCTCCAGCTCCCGTGCGACGTTTCTGATATGGCACTCTTGAGGGCCTCCACGGTCATCACCATTGGCGATGGACAAAAAGTTGCATTCTAGCATGATAGTTATAGAACGGCGATGTAGCCCTTTGCCCCCGCTGCCCGAGCCTTTTCACCGTTGCAACCCGGAAGAACGGATTGGTGCATGACAAGCTTCTAAATGGTAACTGGATTACAACTATGGCTAGGCTCGATAGGTCTCAACAGCTGCGCGAGTTCACTGACCTAGCTTCCATCGTCGCCTCCACGAATTTGAATCCGCTCACACAGGACTCCATTTCCAAGATTTGGAAAACCTAGGTGGAGAATACTCACCCAGCTCGGCCTATAGGGTGTAATTCATTGGGTTCTATCCAAAGCTCTCATCCGACAAAGTCTGGAAGGCTCATACGGAGCCAAAATGCTGGCTCTTCTCCTAGCTCTCGTCCTCCACAATAGAATCCTCACGACTGGTCGCGTTGCCACGAGGGGTAGGTCGCATGATCTGGCCTGCCAACTTTGCCTCAGCGCCCTTGAGACCGCGACACATGAGACTTCCCTTTCACGATGGCTATCCATGGTCTGGTGCTCAACTGGGTGGACGAGCAACTCCCCTTGGGACCCATAGCTACATCCTTCATGGTTGACTCACCGTGGGAGAGGGGGCTCAAAGATATCGATAACCCATGGAGGAGGCGATGCAACGGTGTTCTTATCTATGTTATGTGGAACGCTTAGAAGGAAAGGAACCGGTGCATCTTCAACGGCACGAGACTGACTTAAGTCGGGGTGGCGCATCTCACCTTTGAGGATATTGCGCAATGATGTTTGTCCTTTTATCCCAGAGTTATTCATAAACACGAGTAGTTCACATGTGGTTCTAGTTTCGTTAGGGTTCCGGCATGTACCCCTTTAAACATTCCATCTAGTACATATGCCCCCCTTCTTAATGAAAAGGCAACGCTCCTGTCGGTTTGTCATACAACTCGTCATCATTGATGAGTCTGAAGGAACAGACAATGGATTTCACCTGGAGCCCTAGCATCTGTGGGTGGGGGTGGATCCACAACAATGCCCCCAACATTGACATGACATGCTTCACCGTCAGCGCTAGTGAGAAGAGCTTTCGCTCAGAACTCGCCCACACCACGAGGAGGCACCTAGGCTAACAAGCCCACTCTTAGATGAAATCCACTGCGACCACCTCAAGGCCTCCAGATCAAAATCTCGGTCCGCCAACCTGTTAGAACTACACTTCGCAACCCCTGCTGCCAAAAAACCCTGCCACACTGCTCGCTGGAGAGCCAACTGTGCAGTTGCCATCCGGACTGCCAGCCCAACATCCAAGACCGACCTCCTCACCACCTCAAGAGTATGTGGAAATCACCCATCGAAGGAGAATCATAGGGTTATCCAACCTTCCACAAGAGCCCACCTCAACATGGGCGGAGGTGGCCCAACATCGTGCTCTGCAACCACCCTGGAATGACCGGAGTCAGGCAATGACGACACCCGGTCACCAACCAGCGATGTCGGAGGAGCAGCCGTCTCAACCCACTCAATCTGGCCACTCTAGATCCAGGCAGGGGCTACCCACTGGAGCCCAACGACCAGCTACGACATGACCACAACCGCACGCCAAGGCCTCCTCCGGCCGAACGCGTCATGCTACCGACTACCCCCGCCACCACCCATAGAGATCCAGCCATTCTTTTTGGCCCCCTCGTCCCCCCCCCCCCCCCCCCTCAAGCTTTCACAGAGAATGAAACAACTGCCATGGGAGGCCTCACCGCCGTCGTCAATCGCACGAGCTTAATCGGTGGCATCCTCCGGCGGCAGTGGGGAGGAGAATGGAAGGGGTCGGGCTAGGGTTCGTGTGCTATCATCCATGTCTCCAAAGTAGGCAACGCGAGGCCGAACCCTTTTCTTTGGGTGCATATATAATTTTATTTTATTTTATTTTTTTGGGGGAGGGGGGGGGGCACTATTTAACATATGCCCATATTCATGCTACGTCTTCCTCCTCCGGCACCACGACTCGCCCCTTCAACACTGACCTAACCACTTGTCGCCGCCACCCGAGGTCGGCTCACGGCCCGCCTCCTCCGTCAGTTCGTCACCTACCCCGACCATCCCTCTAAGTTGGGCCCACTTATCCGGAACCTCTGAATCCCACACTCGAACCCGTCAATCTCTTTCCTCTTCCCTGCCGGCAACGGCACGATGTCCCATACTCATCAACGCCGCCACATCCCCGTCTCACCCTCGGGGCTACGCGTGGAGAATGTGATTGTCGTCTCACCCTCGGGTCCAACTTTTCCTTCACCAGCACCCGTGGGAAAACCGCTGGCAACACGTACGCACGCGGCTGCACGTCTGTACGCTTGGAATAGCTAGCTGCACCACATATACTTGCAGCAGGTCAACGTACGTGTAATAAGAACAAAAAATACCAACCCCAACGTCCAACAAACAAACTAGTGCTAGTATGCTATACAGTGCCTTATGTACGTGCATACGCATCACGTACGTATTATAGCGCGTAGCTACTTGCATGCGTTTTCATGGGCAGCTCCAAATCTCTTCGCCAATTAATCCTGACCATCGGATCTCCATCGAACAACAATCGCAACCCTAGCTACCTACATATAGACTGCCTATAGCTCATGGTGCTTCGATCGGAAGAACAAGTTTGACATAATTCCACCATTTTTAAGATACCCGGTCCGGCTACCTAAAGCTACCGGTATCTGTAGGACAACAAACATGTACATACACGCTAGACTATACATGTACATCTATATATTTGCCTGTCCAGATTAGTTGATCTATCGTATTTTGTGTCAAAATTGAACTAGTAAAATGTCAACGGTGATAATATGCATACTAAATAGCCATCCCGTAAAAGAAAACACTATGGAGGGCACGTAGAATGCACCAGATCTAGATAGACGGTGCTAGGGAACACAAATCTCACACGGCCCCCGGCGAGGCTGAGAGTGGCCAACCTTCATTGGTCGAAAATGGAGCCTGATGACCAAGACATATAACCATGTTATTCACTCTATGGGACAACACCATCAGGACATACCCATAGAAGAAAAATGCTAGTCCCAGAGAACCATATCTAGTGAGTGGGACAAAAATGTACTAAAGGCTCCTCGTAAGAGAATCAGGGACCTGACGAAACAGCTTGACCGTATATTAGCTGGTCCGATGGATGAGCATACTACTCAGCGCCAACATGAAATAACAACGCAGTTGGAACTTGCGTTGGAACAGGAAGAAGTGTACTATATGCAGCGGAGTAGGAGTGATTTCCTTAAGTATGGGGACCGCAATACAGCGTTTTTCCAGCACAGTGCATCAGCTAGGCGCAAGATAAATATAATTGCGAAGCTAAAAGATGCAACTGGTGTTCTTAGAGAAGGAAATGAGGAGATCAAGCCTCTGATACAATCTTATTTTAACGAACTCTTCACATCAGAGGTCTTGGGGACCGATGAAACCTTGCTAGAAAGAGTTACACCACGGGTCACTCAGGTGATGAATGATACTTTGCTCAAACCATATACGGCAGAGGAAGTTCGAAAGGCGATGTTTAGTATTGGCGATTTCAAGGCCCCAGGTACTGACGGGCTGCATGCAGTGTTTTATAAAAAGTTTTGGTCTGTCGTGGGTGATAAGGTGACAGAAGAGGTTTTGAACGCCCTCAATAGTTGTGTTATACCGGAGGGGTGGAATGATACAGCAGTGGTGTTGATACCGAAAGTTGATTGCCCTGAGCTTATTTCCCAGTTCAGGCCAATAAGTCTGTGTAACGTCGTCTATAAGGTAATCTCTAAAGTGCTATCTAATAGATTGAAAGTTTTATTACCAGATATTATCTCTCCGACCCAAAGTGCCTTTGTGCCGGGAGATTGATTACAGATAATGTCTTAGTGGCTTATGAGTGTTTCCGCGATCAAGAAAAAGAGACAAGGAAAGAGTGGCTTGTGTGCGGTGAAGCTCGATATGCATAAGGCCTACGATCGCGTCGAATGGAATTTTCTCCGAGATATGATGACCAGATTGGGCTTCCATAGTTCATGGGTGGAGATGATTATGGCTTGTGTTACTTCTGTTAATTACAGAGTGTGGTTCAATGGAGATGAAACAGAGGCATTCACTCCTACAAGGGGGCTCAGGCAGGGAGACCCCTTGTCTCCTTATTTATTCTTAATCTGTGCTGAAGGGTTATCCAGTCTATTAGCGCACGAAGAGTTGATCGGTGGTATCCAAGGGATTAGGGTGTGCCGTAGTGCACCATCAGTTTCACACTTGTTATTTGCTGATGATTCCTTATTACGATGAGGGCGGATACGTTGAATGCCACGTCACTCACAAATGCTCTAAACATGTACTGTGCTAGCTCAGGACAACTGGTTAGCGATGCAAAATCCGGTGTGTTCTTCAGTCCCAATACTTGATTGGAAGTGCGGCGGATATCTGTTCACAACTTAATATTGTCTCAGAGGCGATTTCGGATAAGTACTTGGGGTTACCGTCAAAAGTTGGAATTGACCGAAGTGATAGTTTTCAATATCTAGTTGATAGAGTTTGTGCACTTATTAATGGGTGGATCTCAAAAATGTTATCAATCAGCGGGAAAGAAACTCTTTGAAGGCAGTGGCACGAGCTATCGGTTTATGCCATGTCGGTTTTAACATCCCGAAGAATATTTGTAAGGCTATCTGTGATGCTATTGCTAGATATTGGTGGGCGACACGCAAGAAAAAGAAGATCCTTTGGAAGGCGTGGTGGAAGATGTGCATTCCTAAGAAAGAGGGAGGTATGGGCTTTGTGATTTACATTGTTTTAACAAAGCTATGCTAGCGAAGCGATGTTGGAGGCTACTATCCGATCCAGACTCTCTATGCGCCCAAGTATTACAGGCGTAAATATTATCCGGATGGGGACTTGATGAATGCATTTTTGAAAAAGGTTCATCATATACTTGGCAGAGTATCATGGCGGTATGAAAACCTTCAAGCTAGGGGCGATTTGGCGACTGGGAATGGTGCTTCAATTGATATTTGGTGCGACCAGTGGATACCCACAAGCCATGACCGTGAAGGTAATGACCCTAGGGGCTATGTTTGTTACAGAAAGTCCAGGACTTGATTGATCCAATTTCTGGAAATTGGGATGAGCAGCTTCGTGCGTGAAAACTTGGCGGTTGATGCAGAGAGGATATTGCAAATTCATTGTCATCTCATGGACAATCAGACTTCATCTCATGGCATTTTCAAGTCAGGTTGTTTTACTGTCCGCACAGCGTATCATATTACATGGAAAAATGAATATAGGACACGAGCTCGGTTGGACTCGGGAGGAGGCAGAATTGATCCACACCGTGTGGAAGTCTCTTTGGGAAGAACTGTCCCTCCTAAAGTACATGTGTTCAAGCTGGCGGGTGTTACATGGGATCGTTCCGTGCTCTGCACATTAACGGATCGTCATATGAAGTCCCCGTAATATGCCCGGTTTGTCGAACTACCCTCGAGGATCTCCGCCATATGTTGTTTACATGTGACAGATCCAAGAAGGTGTGGGAGGAACTTCGGTTTGAAACCTACCATTGAAAACGCTGTAGCACAAGAGAGGTCAGGTTCGGTTATTTTAGAAAAGCTACTCTGTTCGGACCTCGAGGGAGAAGCAAGGATCCCGATTGCAAATGGAGTTGAGATGATTATGGTAGCAGCTTGGTACCTCTGGTGGGATCGCCGGAAAATTAGCCACGACGAGAATTGTGGCACCCGGTCCGTACAGCAATGAGTATACGGGGCATCGTTGCTAATGCCCTCGCTATGAAACCAGGGGTAAAGGACAGAAAAGTGAGGTGGGAGAGGCCTGCTATGGGGGTCTTAAAGCTTAATGTGGATGCAAGTTACCATTCTAATGAGGGATCAGAGCAACGGAGCAGTAATTCGAGATTGTACAGGCGCTTTTATTGCAGGATGTTGTTATTATAAACAGCATGCTATGGATGCACCATCCATGGAGGCTCTTGCACTACTACATGGCTTACGCCTAACTCGACAATCTGGGCATTTCAACTCGGTAGTAGAGTCGACTCACTAGAGATCGTCCAAGCTATTCTTGACCCGCCGACACCGTGCTTCGGGCGGTTGTTACCGATATTTGTCGAAAGTTATTGAATGCGCTCGCAGGGCGACTATTGTTCATTGTGCTCGGGAAGGTAATGCGGCGCAAGATGGGCTTGCTCGGGCTGAGTTCTGAGGAAATTTTTCTGGAGAGTGGCGAGATAAACCTCCTGATTTCTTACTCCCCTTCCTTGTAACTGATATGATTATTGTTTAATAAAGGTTGCCGAATCTCAAAAAAAAAATATCTAGTGATGCACTATCGTCAACGTGCCTTCGACGGCACAGAGGCACCACCGAAACGAGGTTGAGGCTGGAAGATATTATTCCATGCCAACGATGATGCCATCAACTCACCATCAACGATCAGAGAAAAAACCTAAATTTATTCCAACTCTACCACCACCGGACCGAAAAATCTAGGGGATCGCTTCTTTCGGCACCTCATTGGCAGTCCCTCGTGAGTACGACACGCACCTTTTTTTTTTCTTTTGGAGCGGAGCATGTACTATTACACTATGTACCGCACCAACAGGCGAATGACCTTCATGTTGAGTCTTCCTTCGCCACCAACTCGGACGTTGTCACTAACAAAGCCTCCATGCTCACTGGTACTTTGACGTCACTATAGGTTTCACGTGTCTTGGGGAAGACGACTTCGTTTCACACCCTTCTGGTCGTCGAAGCGACATACGGAGGGAGAGGGGCCATGTCTCGCCGGTGAGGCGTGTAGAATGGCCACTGCCACTCCTATTGCCTATGGCATGGGAGACGAGGAAGAAACATAAGCGATGTCGACTGTTGGTTTGATCCATTCCAAACTAATCAGATATAGCGTATGATATTTTCCTTCTATTTCCCCCTTTTTTCTACTTTCTCTTATATTTTTTGTGTGCAGCCGGTGAGGGATGTGCAACTATTACTAAACAGTAAGATGGAGCGAGCTAGAAGCAATCACAACGATTTTGGCTCCTAAGCCGTTCGATCCAGCTAGCCAACGACGTGGATTTTTTGGCCGTCCTCGCAAACGCGGCCAGGTTCTTTTTGCCCGTTATTTCTGGGCTGCTGCTCTGGGGATAGACCTAGGTGGCTTATGGTTAATCGGGCTGTCAACTAGGCCCGGAAGTTTTGGCCCGATTGATTTTTATGCCTGCCAGAAGTCTGGATACGTACATTAAACTGAGTTGTTTCCTTCCCCTAAAAAAAACTGAGTTGTTTCCAGCTTTGACGGCAATTGTGAATTGTGCCACACTTAACTAGACATATTCTCTTTATTTTTTCGGGAGAGACATACTCTTCTCAAAATAAAAATTAAATAAAAAGATCTACAGGGCTGTTATTTGAATAAAAGACATATACTTTCCTCGGAAAAGGATATAAGACTATACACGTGCAAACATAATTTATTTTTTCCACAACATATTTTTTTTCATGCAACATCCTATTTAACCATATGCAATGATACAATCCTATATTCCATCCTTATTGTACCAAAATGTTTAGAATAAAAATAGATAATTTCATCAAACATGTACGGGCGCAGTAAAGCGCGCCATCATGGTCTAGTAATTAGCGAAGGCGGTGACAGTAAACCGACAGACGCGTGCTGGCAGTGGCCATGCAACTTTTAGTTGCGCATGGGCGACGCACATGCATTTGTGCTAGGTTGGTTCTTGTGCAACTACAGTTGCCCGTTTATTCGAAAAAAAGAAAAAAAAAACTATAGTTGCACGTAAGAGACAAACGTGCATACAACTGTAGTTGCCCACGAAAAAGGGATGCAGTTGCTCATGCACACGCATGCATGCAACTAAAGTTGCGTGCAAGTTACAAGTATAATTATGCGTAATATGTGGCCATTGCTGATAAGTAACAAGCTCGATTAGGCAGCGATGATACGATATGACTTTCCAACACGGGGGGTACTACAGATAGGTGACGGCACCACTTCAGTTTGCTTTGCTGCATATATGGTACTCTCTCCGTCTCGTAATATATGTATAAAAGTGTTTTTGACACCACAGAGAAAGTAGTAACTATAACGACTTGGATTAGTACTCAATTTGTTTCTTCTTCCTCTGTCCGGTCTGGCTTAGCTTGCTCCATTTAGCTGAGGCGATCACCAAATAGGTCGTCTAATTAAGGTCGACAGCGGACAAAGTGAGGACCCACTAGGGCACTAGTATCTGCCGCGGGCGCGATGATGGACCGGGCCAATAATGAATGACGAATGATGATGAGTCATTATCGGCCATCTCCATCTCCATTTGTTTGTTGTCACATTGTTGTTGGATGCTCCTCTCTCCTCTCCTCTCCTCCATCGCCAGCTTCAATCACTGCAGCTCCACCGACCACTTCATTCTCTACATCTTGATCATTACTTTTATTCAATATCATTACCAATTTAGGAAGACTAATTGTTGGAGCAGCCCTGATATTTAATTTTTATCCATGCATATGGTTTTCGCACGTGTAATCAAATATTTCTAAAATGTCTTAAACATCATTTTTTTTTCGGATCAGAAAGAGCAAACGTAGTTTCATGTACAACCACATTAATAAATGTTTGGAATTAATTAAACTCGTATTTGTGTATATTAGAGTTGTGTAGAATATTTTGTACTCCTCCGTTTCTAAATAATTGTCTTTCTAGAGATTTCAACAGTGACTACATACGGAGGAAAATGAGTGAATCTACACTCTAAAACATGTCTACATATATCCGTATGTTGTAGTCCATTTGAGATGGCTAGAAAGACAATTATTTGGGAACGGAGGGAGTATAAGTTAGATTACTATTGGACTTGAAGTTGTGGTGTGTGTAGACAGGGTATGTAATCGTGTCCTAGTAAGACACTTGTATCCTAAACCTCATGTATAATGTGGGAGGACATACACAATGTAACATATGCTAACATAATAGCACAAGCACGCAGAGGGAGCCGATGGCATGTGCCGTCGTCCGGGTGGCCGGTTTGTGATATTGTCATGGTATCAACGGGAGGAGCGATTGAAGTCATGTCCCATGTATTATCTGATGTTCGACGAACACCGTTAACAAATCTCGACGTTGTGCTTTGCGTGATTGTTTGGCCCTTGGTAGATCAATGTGCGTCTTGGATTAATTCTAGCATGTATATAGTGCGGAGAAAGATATCAACAAATCTGTCACTAAAAACATATGCTCTCTAAGTTTTAGATTTTTGAAACAATTATTTGCGAGGGATGAAGGTTCCGCGCGAGACAAAACTAGGACGTAAGCGTGAGAAGGACTGACATATGAATGATTTCGCATCCATCCAATACTAATTAATAGGGGCCAGCAAGAACAAAGATGGCACTACCCAAGGGACGATCATACGCATGATTGACCAGACCGCGGGCATAACCACATATTCCTCCTAGCAGTCCAACAAGTGATGAATCATCGCACAATTGATGCCCTGCCGCTGCCGGCAAACTATACACAGTGAACCTGCCCATGTGGTCAGCGTAACACGTCTTATATTCTGCTGCGGGGGATGGAGTAGGTAGATAGAACACCTCAATTGTGCTGCATGTTAGCGTTCAAAATTTGGGGCTCGGTTGGGTGGATTACGATAATCCAGCTTATCCAATTGGTTTTTGTCTACTTTAGCATTTGTTTTATGGGTGTGTATAGGGAACATCTAGACAATAGAGGAAAACGGGCCTTTACTCCCGGATTTAGAGGGCCTTTAGTCCCAGTTCTGAAACCGGTATTAAAGGGTCGGGACTAAAGCCCAAAACCTTTAGTCTCGGTTGGCTTACGAACCTGGACTAAAGGAGCTCCACGTGGCCGCTGTCTGGAGCTCCACCTTTAGTCCAGGTTGGTAGGAATTTTTTTGACCTTTAGTCCCGGTTGGCTTACGAACCGGAACTAAAGGAGCTCCACGTGGCCGCTGTCTGGAGCTCCACCTTTAGTCCTGGTTGGTAGGAATTTTATAGAAATTTGGTTTTTCTGATTATTTTTTTGAAAAAAAATGAATTTTTTTGGGGTTTTCAAATTTCTGAATTATTTGACAATTAAATCTCCAATCACCCCTCATCACTGCTCAAGTATGGACCACTCATTCCAAATTTTCTAACCTCCCGGCTGGTCACCCATCCTCTCACTACCCCAGGCTAAGCACGCTTAACTTCTGAGTTCTATTCCCCTAGTTTCCAAGTATGCACTTGTTGTTTTACTGAAAATAGTAAGCTGTCAATCATATTAACCCTTAGGAGTTGAACTTGAGCATGAAGCACCGTTTGAGTTTGAAACTATTATTCTAAAAAAAATTAGTAATACTAATATTTCTTGAATAAGTAATTTGACCAAAAATTCGAAAAAACTTAAATTTGAGGATAACTTTTTTCCTTTCAGAATTTGAGGATTCTAAAAGTTTGCAAAACGGCCTACGGCGGTCGAAATCAGAACCGGGTTTTCGTGCTGAACATTTTGATATATTATACGTTTTATCGACATCATATGCAAAAGTTATAACCATTTTACTTTTTCATAACACTTTTTTGCAAAACATGTCGAGATTTATGTTTTTTAATTTTCCTAACTAGTAGATGCAGTAACATAACTACATCTTGAAGGATTTTAATTTTTAAAGTTTTTATTATTTTCTTTTGTTTTTTTTTTCAAAACTGAAATGACGATACGGGGGAGTGGGGTAGAGTTTGAAAATTGCGGAATCCCTTTAGTCCGGGATGGTGTCCTTCCAATCCTACCGTCGACTACATCTGCTAGCACCGTCCCAGCCAGAGTCACGTTCTACTAAAGTGGCAAAAAGAATTATTTTTAATATAGAAAAACTAATTCTATCAACTATTATTAAAGGCTAAACAAATATTAATACAAAACAGTAGCAAAATTAATATTAATTAATTATTAAAATTTATCTATTGTTGTCTAATAGAAGCATACTACAACATGTTCAAATCTACAAAAAGAACTAACTAAAAATGATTGAAAACAACAATTAATGGACTAAAACAACTATATAAGCAAAACAGTACTTTTTTACTTAAAATCCTAATTTAAATTATTCTAAAAATAACCAAATAACTCTTACCGTGGCAACAATCTAACAGGTCACTAGGAGCAAAAAGAATTAAATTAAAAACTATTTTTAAACTCAAAATATTCATAACCTAGGATTTGAAGCAAATTTGAACAAATTCATATTTAAATCATTCAAATTTGAAAACTAATGGCAGAAACAAAAACTAGACAAAATTTTGAATCTAATGCAAAAAAGAATCACTCAAAAACATCAAATATCCTAAAAGAAATAAGCAATTCAAAACAGAAACTAAAAAACAAATGGAAAAACAAAAACAAATTTGAACCCCTTTAGTCGGTTGGTGGCTCCAACCGACTAAAGGTGTAATCTTACTCGGTTGGAGCCACCAACCGGGACTAAAGCCTCAACCCCTATAGTCCCGGTTGGTGGCTCGAACCGGCACTAAAGGTCTAATCTTTAGTCCCGGTTGAAGACACCAACCGGGACTAAAGGGCATCGCACCCTTTAGTCCCGGTTGGTGTCTCAAACCGAGACTAAAGGTCCCATTTGAACCAAGATTAATGCCTGCACGGCGCACTAGCATTAGTCTCGGTTCGTAATGCAACCCGGACTAATGTGTAGATTGAGCTTCAACCAAAGTCCGATTTTCTACTAGTGAGATGTGCTCTATTTATTGCATATCTAAGTGAGTGAATCAAGCATAACAAGGAAAATAAAAAAGAAAAAGGAAATATCCACACGAATCTCAACGTAAGATCAATGACATAGTACTTGGATGTGCAATACGTATGGCACATCTAGATGTGTTTTAGCAAAACTGTTGTTTTATCAACTTACCTAGTTTCGTGGCAAAAAAGGCCCTCACATCACCTGCCCGGGCGGCCATCCATCCCCGCAGCCACAGGCTCCTCGTGACGACCCTTTCCTCCTCGCCGTCGCCGGTTTGCGCCGCCGGGCAATGCCTCGGTCGGCCGAAGGTGGTGGCGGGCCATCTCCCCTCTTGTCCTGCGCTCTCCAAAGTTCTTCGCAGCAGATCCTCCCAGCCTGCATCTGTCTGCGTCATCACGGACGGAGGCCTCTCCTTCGTCGTGGCTGGAGGCGCCCATGTGACCTGCTTGCCTCATGCGCAGATCCGACAATAGTCGTCCATCGCCCTCAGCGACAGGGGCGGCAACGGCTGACCCTACATTGACTCCTTCAGCATGTGACGTCTAGGACGCCGGCAGCAATGCCATAAGCCGCGCGACATGGCGTGGTACGTTGTCGCACCCGCTGGGCCCACCATTGGTGCCATTGTCTACCGGCGACAAATCTGACAGGGCGGCGACTACTCCTCTCGACAATGCAGTTGACAAATGGCGTCCCCTAGGCAGGGTTCTCTCCGTTGATGAGTTGGCAGACTGCTAACCACCGAATATCATTGCGAGAGTTTGTCTCTGTAGATCCGGTGACCGCTGCCAGTGGCTTTTATTGGCTACGTTGTGGGATGCAACCAGAAGGCACTGTTATCGGTTTTGGCCACTCCCATTTCGGCTAGTTTGTCTTCAGTGATGATATGCAATCTATAGATGGTGGCTTGACTCAGAGGGTATGGTTGTGCGGTGATGACGGCGAGATTTTTGTCGACTGCATGTAGCTGTTATGATCACGGTAAAGTGCCAGCGACAACACTTGATTGACTTTGATTTGGTGGTGCATTCCGAGTACCAGATCTCGAGCTCTGAGGTGAAAACGTTAGGTCTGACCCGAGTTTGTTATACTTAGCAATGGTGATGTTTTTGTGTCATTACCTTGTTGAAGGCATTGCTCGGATATGCTTGTACTTGTTCTTTAGGGTGAAAACCTAGAATCTATACTTGGATGGTGGGGATCCAGTGACGACGACACTTGATCATTGTTCCCTTCCTGAAGGTGTTACTATTGAAGAACCTCGTTTTCTCTATGGTGTCATGGGTGCGGATATGGTCGTTCTTGTAGTTCGTCGATTGTTTGTTGCTTGAATCACTTTGGGATCTTTCTTTTGTTTCTCGCTTAGGCATAGCTTTGGCCTTCTATCAATTTGCTATTTGTCAGCGTGTTTTTTTCTTTTGTTTGTTGTGTGCATTTTAGTTATGGAGAGGTCGAGTGTGTGCTCATTGTGTTCGTACCCACTTGATGCTTCATTTTGAGTTAATAAAGTCCACCCTTTGTCAAAAATGTTTCGTGGCAATTTTTTTACATTCGATAACAAAAAAGCACAACAAAACACAATTCTAAAGGAAATATGCCCTAGAGGCAATAATAAAGTTGTTATTTTATTTTCCTTATATCATGATAAATCTTTATTATTCAGGCTAGAATTGTATTAACCGGAAACTTAGTACATGTGTGAATACATAGACAAAACAGAGTGTCCCTAGTATGCCTCTACTTGGCTAGCTCATTGATCAAAGATGGTTATGTTTCCTGACCATAGACATGTGTTGTCATTTGATGAACGGGATCACATCATTAGAGAATGATGTGATGGACAAGACCCATCCGTTAGCTTAGCATAATGATCGTTTAGTTTTATTGCTATTGCTTTCTTCATGACTTATACATGTTTCTCGACTATGAGATTATGCAACTCCGAATACCGGAGGAACACTTTGTGTGCTATCAAACTTCACAACATAACTGGGTGATTATAAAGATGCTCTACAGGTGTCTCCGGATGTGTTTGTTGGGTTGGCATAGATCAAGATTAGGATTTGTCACTCCATGTATCGGAGAGGTATCTCTGGGCCCTCTCGGTAATGCACATCACTATAAGCCTTGCAAGCAATGTGACTAATGAGTTAGTTATGAGATGATGCATTACGGAATGAGTGAAGATACTTGCCGGTAACGAGATTGAACTAGATATGATGATACCGACGATCGAATCTCGGGCAAGTAACATACCAATGACAAAGGTAACAAAGTATGTTGTTATGGGGTTTGACCGATAAAGATCTTCGTAGAATATGTAGGAGCCAATATGAGCATCCAGGCTCCACTATTATTTATTGACCGGAGATATGTCTCGTCATGTCTACATAGTTCTCGAACCCGTAGGGTCCGCACGCTTAATGTTCGATGACGATTTGTATTATGAGTAATGTGTTTTGGTGACCAAAGTTTGTTCGAAGTCCCGGATGAGATCACGGACATGACGAGGAGTCTCGAAATGGTCGAGAGGTAAAGATTGATATATTGGAAGGTTATATACGGACACCGGAATGGTTCCGATAAGGTTTGGGATTTTTCGGAGTACCAGGAGGCTACCGGAACCCCCCGGGAAAGTTAATGGGCCTAATGGGCCATGGTGGAGGAGAGGAGGCAGGCCACGGAGGTGGCGCCCTCCCTTGCCCAATCCGAATTCGACAAGGGGAGGGGGCGCGGCCCCCCTCTTTCCTTCTCCTTCTCCCTCCTTTCCCCTTTCCCCCTCTCTGTTGGAAGGAAAGGGGGGCCGAATCCTACTAGGAATGGAGTCCTAGTAGGACTCCCCTCTCTTAGCATGCCCCCCTTGGGCCGGTCTCCTCCTCCCCCCCTCCTTTATATACGTGAGCAGGGGGGGCACCCCAAAGACACAACAGATGTTTCTTAGCCGTGTTCGGTGCCCCCTCTAGAGTTTAGTCCTCCGGTCATAGCGTTGTATGAAGGAAATATGCCCTAGAGGCAATAATAAAGTTGTTATTTATATTTCCTTATATCATGATAAATGTTATTTATTCATGCTAGAATTGTATTAACCGGAAACTTAGTACATGTGTGAATACATAGACAAACAGAGTGTCACTAGTATGCCT
The DNA here is from genome assembly GCA_021605145.1 of Aegilops bicornis. Taxonomy (NCBI): domain Eukaryota; kingdom Viridiplantae; phylum Streptophyta; class Magnoliopsida; order Poales; family Poaceae; genus Aegilops; species Aegilops bicornis. Next base: position 701,267,182 of record CM038669.1, read on the forward strand.
CTACTTGACTAGCTCGTTGAATCAAAGATGGTTAAGTTTCATAGCCATAGACATGAGTTGTCATTTGGTTAACGGGATCACATCATTAGAGAATGATGTGATTGACTTGACCCATTCCGTTAGCTTAGCACTTGATCGTTTAGTATGTTGCCATTGCTTTCTTCATGACTTATACATGTTCCTATGACTATAAGATTATGCAACTCCCGAATACCGGAGGAACACTTAGTGTGCTACCAATGTCACAACGCAACTGGGTGATTATAAAGGTGCTCTACGGGTGTCTCTGATGGTACTTGTTGAGTTGGCATAGATTGAGATTAGGATTTGTCACTCCGATTTTCGGAGAGGTATCTCTAGGCCCTCTCGGTAATGCACATCACTATAAGCCTTGCAAGCAATGTGACTAATGAGTTAGTTGCGGGATGATGCATTACGGAACGAGTAAAGAGATTTGCTGGTAACGAGATTGAACAAGGTATTGAGATACCGACGATCGAATCTCGGGCAAGTAACATACCGGTGACAAAGGGAACAACGTATGTTGTTATGCGGTTTGACCGATAAAGATTTTCGTAGAATATGTAGGAACCAATATGAGCATCCAGGTTCCGCTATTGGTTATTGACCGGAGATGAGTCTCGGTCATGTCTACATAGTTCTCGAACACGTAGGGTCCGCACGCTTAACGTTCGGTGACGATCGGTATTATGAGTTTATGTGTTTTGATGTACCAAAGGTAGTTCGGAGTCTCGGATATGACCACAGACATGACGAGGAGTCTCGAAATGGTCGAGACATAAAGATCGATATATTGTAAGACTATGTTTGGACATCGGAAAGGTTTCGAGAGAGTTCGGGCATATCGAGTACCGGGGTTACGGAACCCCGGGGAGTATATGGGCCCTAATGGGCTTTAGTGGAGAGAGAGGAGCAGCCAACGCAGCCGCACGCCTCCCCTCTGGTCCGAATTGGACTAGGAAGGCGGTGCCCCCCTTCCTTCCTCCCTCTCTCCCCTTCCTTCTCTCCTAGTCCAACTAGGAAGGGGGGATCCTACTCTGGTGGGAGTAGGACTTCTCAGGCGCCCATAGAGGGTCGGCCACGTCGTCTCCAACGTATCTATAATTTTTATTGTTCCATGCTATATTATATTCTGTTTTGGATGTTTAATGGGCTTTATTATACACTTTTATATTATTTTTGGGACTAACCTATTAACCGGAGGCCCAGCCCGAATTGCTGTTTTTTTTGCCTATTTCAGTGTTTCGAAGGAATAGAATATCAAACGGAGTACAAACGGATGAAACCTTCGGGAACGTGATTTTCTGAACAAACGTGATCCAGAGGACTTGGAGTGGACGTCAAGCAACCGACGAGGAAGCCACGAGGCAGGGGGACGCGCCTACCCCCCTGGGAACGCCCTCCACCCTCATGGGCCCCTTGTAGCTCTCCTGACCGACCTCCTTTGCCTATATATACTCATATACCTTGGAAACATCAGATACGGAGCCAAAACCCTATTTCCGCCGCCGCAACCTTCTGTACCCGTGAGATCCCATCTTGGGGCCTTTTCCGGTGCTCCGCCGGAGGGGGCATTGATCACGGAGGGCTTCTACATTAACACCATAGCCTCTCCGATGATGTGTGAGTAGTTTACTTCAGACCTTCGGGTCCATAGTTATTAGCTAGATAGATTCTTCTCTCTCTTTGGATCTCAATACAAAGTTCTCCTCGATTCTCTTGGAGATCTATTTGATGTAACTCTTCTTTTTGCGGTGTGTTTGTCGAGATCCGATGAATTGTGGGTTTATGATCAAGATTATCTATGAACAATATTTGAATCTCCTCTGAATTCTTTTATGTATGATTGGTTATCTTTGCAAGTCTCTTCGAATTTTCAGTTTGGTTTGGCTACTAGATTGATCTTTCTTGCAATGAGAGAAGTGCTTAGCTTTGGGTTCAATCTTGCGGTGCTTTCGATCCCGGTGATGAGGGGCAAACGACACGTATTGTATTGTTGCCATCGAGGATAAAAGATGGGGTTTATATCATATTGCATGAGTTTATCCTCTACATCATGTCATCTTGCTTAAAGCATTACTAGTTCTTATGAACTTAATACTCTAGATGCATCTTTGGATAGCGGTCGATGTGTGGAGTAATAGTAGTAGATGCAGGCAGGAGTCGGTCTACTTGTCACGGACGTGATGCCTATATACATGATCATACCTAGATATTCCCATGACTATGCTCAATTCTATCAATTGCTCGACAGTAATTCGTTTACCCACCGTAATACTTATGCTATCTTGAGAGAAGCCACTAGTGAAACCTATGGCCCCCGGGTCTATTTTCCATCATATGAATCTCCCGACAACAAGCTATTTCTTTTTCCATTTATTTTGCTTTCTTTACTTTTAGTCATTACCATAAAAATACCAAAAATATTATCTTATCATTCCTATCAGATCTCACTCTCGTAAGTGGCCGTGAAGGGATTGACAACCCCTTTATCGCGTTGGTTGCAAGTTTCTTGTTTGTTTGTGTAGGTGCGTGGGACTCGAGCATGGTCTCCTACTGGATTGATACCTTGGTTCTTGCTACGTCTTGAGCTTGCGTTGGTTTTCCCCGAAGAGGATAGGATGATGCAGCACAGTAGCGTAAGTATTTCCCTCAGTTTTTGAGAACCAAGGTATCAATCCAAAGAGGAGGCCACGCCAAGTAAGTCCCTCATACCTGCACAAAAAGATAGCTACCGCAACCAACGCGATTAGGGGTTGTCAATCCCTTCACGGTCACTTCATTTAGAGTGAGATCTGATAGAGATAATATTTTTGGTATTTTTGGTATAAAGATGCAAAGTGAAAAGTAAAAGGCAAAGTAAAACAAAGCAAGTATAAAAGTGATGGAGATTGATATGATGAGAATAGACCCGGGGGCCATAGTTTCACTAGTGGCTTCTCTCGAGAGCATAAGTATTCTACGGTGGGTGAACAAATTACTGTTGAGCAATTGATGTAATTGAGCATAGTTATGAGGTTATCTAGGTATGATCATGTATATAGGCATCACGTCTGCGACAAGTAGATCTAAACGATTCTGCATCTACTACTATTACTCCACTCATCGACCGCTATCCAGATGCATCTAGAGTATTAAGTTAAAAGCTAGTAACGCCTTAAGCAAGATGACATGATGTAGAGGAATAAATTCATGCAATATGATAAATACCCCATCTTGTTATCCTCGATGGCAACAATACAATACCTGCCTTGCAACCCTTTACGTCACATCGGGTAAGGACACCGCAAGATTGAACCCAAAGCCAAGCACTTCTCCCATTGCAAGAACTACCAATCTAGTTGGCCAAACCAAACGGATAATTCAAGAGATTTGCAAAGATAACTCAATCATACATAAAAGAATTCAGAGAAGATTCAAATATTATTCATAGATAAGCTGGATCATAAACCCACAATTCATCGGTCTCATCTCAACAAACACACCGCAAAAAGAAGATTACATCGAATAGACCTCCACGAGAGAGGGGGAGAACATTGTATTGAGATCCAAAAAGAGAGAAGAAGCCATCTAGCTACTAACTATGGACCCGAAGGTCTGAAGTAAACTACTCACACTTCATCGGAGAGGCTTTGATGATGATGTAGAAGCCCTCCGTGGTGGATCCCCCCTCCCGCGGAGCTCCGGAACAGGCCCCAAGATGGGATCTCGTGGATACAGGAAGTTGCAGCGGTGTAATTAGGTTTTTGGCTCCTGCTCGATCATTTGGGGTACGAGGGTATATATAGGAGGAAGGAGTACGTCGGTGGAGCTTGAGGGGCCCACGAGGCAGGGGGCGCCCTAGGGGCGCCCACCCTCGTGTTCACCTCGTGGCTTTCTTGACGGAGGGTCCAAGTCTCCTGGTCTTATCTGATGAGAAAATCACGTTCAAGATTTCATTCCGCTTTGGACTCGCTTGATATTATGTTTCTTCAAATCTTGAAAAAGGCAAAAAACAGCAATCGGGCTGGGCCTCCGGTTAATAGGTTAGTCCCAAAAATAATATAAAAGTGGAAAATAAAGCCCATTATAGTCCAAAACAATAGATAAAGTAGCATGGAGCAATCAAAAATTATAGATACGTTGGAGACGTATCTATAATCCCCAAGCTTAATTCCTGCTCGTCCTCAAGTAGGTAAATGATAAAAAGAGAATCTTTGATGCGGAGTGATATTTGGCATAATTTCAATGTAAATCCTCTTAATCATGGTATGAATATTCAGATCCGAAAGATTCAAGACAAAAGTTCATATTGACATAAAAATAATTATACTTCAAGCATACTAATCAAAGTAATTATGTCTTCTCAAAATAGCATGGCAAAAGAAAGTTCATCCCTACAAAATCATATAGTTAGGCTATGCTTCATTTTCACACACAAAGATGTTCCCAACTTCTATACCCCGATGACAAGCCAAGCAATTGTTTCATACTTAAATAATCTCAAACTTTTTCAACCTTCACGCAATACATGAGCGTGAGCCATGGATATAGCACTATGGGTGGAATAGAATATGATGATGGGGATTGTGTGGAGAAGACAAAAAGGAGAAAGTATCACATTGACGAGGATAATCAACGGGCTATGGAGATGCCCATCAATTGATGTCAACATGAGGAGTAGGGATTGCCATGCAACAGATGCACTAGAGCTATGAATGCTCAACAAAAGAAAACTAGTGGGTGTGCATCCAACTTGCTTGCTCATGAAGACCTAGGGAATTTTGAGGAAGCCCATCGAGGAATATACAATCCAAGTTCTATAATGAAAAATTCCCACTAGTATGAAAAAGACAACTTATGAGACTCACTATATGAAAAACATGGTGCTACTTTGAAGCACAATATATGAGACTCACTACATGAAGAATAAGGTGCTACTTTGAAGCACAAGTGTGGAAAAAGAGATAGTAGCATTGCCCTTTTTATTTTTTTTATTTTTTTTGGGCCTTTATTTTTTTTTCTTTTTGGCCTCTCTCTTTTTTTGGGCAATGCTCTAATAATGATGATCATCACACTTCTATTGATTACAACATAAGGATTACAACTCGAAACTAGAACAAGGTATGACTGTATATGAATGCCTCCGTGCGGTACCGGGATGGTGCAATGAATCAAGAGTGACATGCATGAAAAATAATGCATGGTGGCTTTGCCATAAATACGATGTCAACTACATGATCATGCAATGGCAATATGACAAAAGTAAGGTATGTCATGATGATGATGAACGGAACGGTGGAAAGTTGCATGGCAATATATCTCGGAATGGCTATGGAAATGCCATAATAGGTAGGTATGGTGGCTGTTTTGAGGAAGATATAAGGAGGTTTATGTGTGAAAGAGCGTATCATATCACGGGGTTTGGATGCACCGCCAAGTTTGCACCAACTCTCAAGGTGAGAAAGGGCAATGCACGCATCAAGAGGCTAGCAAAGGCGGAAAGGTAAAAGTGCGTATAATCCATGGACTCAACATTAGTCAAAAGAACTCATATACTTATTGCAAAAATTTAGAAGTCATCAAAAATCAAGTACTACGCGCATGCTCCTAGGGGATAGATTGGTAGGAAAAGACCATCGCCGTCCCGACCGCCACTCATAAGGATGCACAAGCCGTGTACACTTCATGTTTCAAATTTGTTACACAACTTTAACCATACGTGCATGCTACGGGATTTGCTAACTTCAACACAAGCATTTCTCAAATTCACAACTACTCAACTAGCACGACTTTTGATATTATCACCTCCATATCTCAAAAAATTATCAAGCATCAAACTTATCTTAGTATTCAACGCACTCAAAAGAAAGTTCCACATATCTTGAATACCAAGTATATTAACTTTAAGCAAATTACCATGCTATTAACGACTCTCAAAATAATCTAAGTGAAGCATGAGAGATCAATAGTTTCTTTAAAACAAATCCACCACCGTGCTCTAAAAGATCTAAGTGAAGCACTAGAGCAAAAATTATCATGCTCAAAAAATATAAGTGAAGCACTATGAGCATTCTATCAAATTCCAATTCATGTATGGCTCTCTCAAAAGGTGTGTACAGCAAGGATGATTGTGGTAAACTAACAAGCAAAGACGCAAATAATACAAGATGCTCCAAGCAAAACACTGATCATGTGGTGAATAAAAATATAGCTCTAAGTAAATTACCGATGGAAGTGGATTAAAGAGGGATGCCTTCCGGGCATCCCCAAGCTTTGACTTTTGGTGTCCTTGGATTATCTTGGGGGTGCCATGGGCATCCCCAAGCTCAGGCTCTGCCACTCCTTGTTCCATAATCCATCAAAAGAATTCACCCAAAACTTGAAAACTTCACAACACAAAACTCAATAGAAATCTCGTGAGCTCCATTAGAGAAAGAAAACAAAAGACTACTTTAAGGTACTGTAATTAACTCATTCTTTATTTATATTGGTGTTAAACCTACTGTATTCCAACTTCTCTATGGATTATAAACTATTTTACTAGCCATAGATTCATCAAAATAAGCAAACAACACACGCAAAACAGAATCTGTCAAAAACAGAACAGTCTGTAGTAATCTGTAACTAACGCAAACTTCTGGAACTCAAAAGATTCTACCAAACTTAGACGACCTGGACAATTTTTTTATTGATCAGCAGCAATTGGAATCAGTATTTTATGACGTTCTGGTGATTTTTAACAATTCGGGCACTAAGCGCAAAGTTTCTGGAAATTACAGCAAGATCAAATAATTATCATCCAAGAAGATCCAATAGGTCTAGCTTGGCACAAACACTAATTAAAAGATAAAACCACATCTAAACAGAGGCTAGATGGATTATTTATTACTAATCAGCAAGGAAAAATATTGGGTTCTCTCCCAACAAGCGCTTTTCTTTAAAGCCTTTTTAGCTAGGCATTGAGATTCAATGATGCTCACAAGAAAGACAAGAATTGAGGCACAAAGAGAGCATCATAAGACATGTGACAGACACACTTAAGTCTAGCATACTTCCTATGCATAGGCATATTATAGGCAAACAAATAATCGTAGCAAGCAAAAACTAGCATATGCAAGGAAGCGGAAAGGAACAATAGCAATCTCAACATAACGAGAGGTAAATCAGTAACATGAAAATTTCTATAACCATATTTTCCTATCTCATAATAATTACATGTAGGATCATAGGCAAATTCAACAAAATAGCTATCACAAAGTAGATTCTCAACACGATCCACATGCATGCAAAGTTGATACTCTTCCAAAATAGTGGGATTATCATTAACGAAAGTCATGACCTTTCCAAACCCACTTTTATCAAAAACTTCATAAGATTGAACATTCTCCAAATATGTGGGATCTAAAGTTGACACTCTTCGAACCCACTTTCAATATTATTGCAAACAATATTATCAATCTCATATTCATCATGGGGCTTAAATAAATTTTCAAGATCATAAGAATCATCACCCCAATCATGATCATTGCAACAAGTAGTAGACATAGCAAAACTAGCATCCCCAAGCTTAGGGTTTTGCATCTTATTAGCACAATTGACATCAAAAGAATTTATAATAAAATCATTGCAATCATGCTTTTTATTCAAAGATCTATCGTGAGTCACTTCACAGATTTCAGGAAAAACCTTATAAAGATAATCTAGTGCATCCAAATCACTAGGAATTGGTTCATCTTAATTGGATCTCTTAAAAAGATTGGCAAGCGGATGAGGATCCATAGATATTGGCTTCTTTGTTTAGGAATAAATACTCAACTATTTCAACCAAACGAGCAAACGAGCCAAGTAAGACATCAAGGCAAACGAAAGGAGAGGGTGAATAAAACGGCAAGGGTGAAGTGGGGGAGAGGAAAACGAGAGGCAAATGGCAAATAATGTAATGCGAGAGATAGGGATTGTGATGGGTACTTGGTATGGTTGACTTTACAGACTCCCGACAGCGGCGCCAGAAATCCTTCTTGCTACGCCTTGAGCTTATGCGTTGGTTTTCCCGAAGAGGAGAGGATGATGCAGCACAAGAGCGTAAGTATTTCCCTCAGTTTTGAGAATCAAGGTATCAATCCAAAGAGGAGGCCACACGCAAGTCCCTCGTACACGCACAAAATGATAGCTACTCGCCACCAACGCGATTAGGGGTTGTCAATCCTTCACGGTCACTTACAAGAGTGAGATCTGATAGAGATAATATTTTTGGTATTTTGGTATAAAGATGCAAAGTGAAAAGTAAAAGGCAAAAGTAAAACAAAGCAAGTATAAAAGTGATGGAGATTGATATGATGAGAATAGACCCGGGGCCATAGGTTTCACTAGTGGCTTCTCTCAAGAGCATAAGTATTCTACGGTGGGTGAACAAATTACTGTTGAGCAATTGACAGAATTGAGCATAGTTATGAGGTTATCTAGGTATGATCATGTATATAGGCATCACGTCCGTGACAAGTAGATGAAACGATTCTGCATCTACTACTATTACTCCACTCATCGACCGCTATCCGGCATGCATCTAGAGTATTAAGTTAAAACAGAGTAACGCCTTAAGCAAGATGACATGATGTAGAGGAATAAATTCATGCAATATGATAAATACCCCATCTTGTTATCCTCGATGGAAACAATACAATACATGCCTTGCAACCCTTTACATCCTTTGGGTAAGGACACCGCAAGATTGAACCCAAAGCCAAGCACTTCTCCCATTGCAAGAACTACCAATCTAGTTGGCCAAACCAAACGGATAATTCAAGAGACTTGCAAAGATAACTCAATCATACATAAAAGAATTCAGAGAAGATTCAAATATTATTTATAGATAAGCTTGATCATAAACCCACAATTCATCGGTCTCAACAATCCCACCGAAAAAAAGAAGATTACATCGAATAGATCTCCATGAGAGAGGGGGAGAACATTGTATTGAGATCCAAAAAGAGAGAAGAAGCCATATAGCTACTAACTATGGACCCGAAGGTCTGAAGTAAACTACTCACACTTCATCGGAGAGGCTTTGATGATGATGTAGAAGCCCTCCGTGGTGGATGCCCCCTCCGTGAGCTCCTAACAGGCCCCAAGATGGGATCTCGTGGATACAGGAAGTTGCGGCGGTGGAATTAGGTTTTTGGCTCCTGTTCTGATCGTTTGGGGGTACGTAGGTATATATAGGAGGAAGGAGTACGTCGGTGGAGCTTCGGGGGGCCCACGAGGCAGGGGGCACGCCCTAGGGGGCGCCCTCCACCCTCGTGACCGCCTCGTGGCTTTCTTGACGGAGGGTCCAAGTCTCTTGGGTCTTATCTGATGAGAAAATCACGTTCAAGATTTCATTCCGTTTGGACTCCGTTTGATATTCTGCTTTCTTGAAATCTTGAAATAGGCAAAAAACAGCAATTCTGGGCTGGGCCTCCGGTTAATAGGTTAGTCCCAAAAATAATATAAAAGTGGAAAATAAAGCCCATTATAGTCCAAAACAATACATAAAGTAGCATGGAGCAATCAAAAATTATAGATACGTTGGAGACGACGCTTCTCAAAACAGAGGGAAATACTTACGCTACTTTACTGCATCACCCTTTCCTCTTCAAGGGAAAACCAACGCAGTGCTCAAGAGGTAGCAAGAAGGATTTTTGGCGCCGTTGCCGGGGAGTCTACGCACAAGTCAAGACATACCAAGTACCCATCACAAACTCTTATCCCTCGCATTACATTATTTGCCATTTGCCTATCGTTTTCCTCTCCCCCACTTCACCCTTACCGTTTTATTTGCCCTCTTTTTTTCCGTTCACCTCTTTCCCGTTGTTTTTCTTGTGGAATGGCCGAATCAAAAAGGGCTAAGGGCTCTCTCCAGGGTTTTAGTACTTTGGATAGTCCCTCTGTCCTCTCCAAGCTCATAAATAATGATGCTATGAAAAGGCCTACCGGGGTTATCAATGAGTGTTTGAATAATATCGATGAAGATGATCCCGGAATTTTTCGTTATTTACTTGATGAGTCTTTGAAAGATGCTTGGGATAGGCTTTTAAGGATCCGAGCTAGCTATGTGCCCCAATATCAAATTGAGATATACTTAAAAAGCTTTTATGTTGGGCTGCCCGCTTCGTTCAAGCAAGTTTTAGATTCCATTTTTGAAAAGGGTTTTCTTGAGGGGGATCCCATAGATACCTATGAAAAGAAGAAAACTATATTTGGGCACCCTTTGAGTGAGAAAGTCGAATCCACCTCCCTTTTGTGGTTTTACCAAAACGAAATTATTAAAGAGATGAAGGCTATTTTAGATGCAAATTTCCATAGCGTACTTAATCTTTCTTCCACAATTAATGGCCACGCGCTTTCTCAAAATAGAAAGATAAATGCTATAGATAATAAATTTTCTCTCTTCTTTCCCAATACCAAAGATGGCAATACCTAGATCTATCCTTGTTTTTATGCCTAGCTAAGGGCGTTAAACGATAGCGCGAGGCAACCCAATTTTATTTTAGATTTTTGCTTTTTACTTCTGTTTAGGAATAAATCTTTGATCAAGCTTCTGGTTAGATGTGTTTTTATGTTTTAATTAGTGTATGTGCCAAGTAAAACCTATAGGATCTTCTTGGATGATAGTTATTTGATCTTGCTGAAAGTTCCAGAAACTTTCTGTTCACGAAAACAATTGTTAAAAATCATCAGAACGTGATAAAATACTGATTCAAATTGCAGAAGATCAATAAACAAATTATCTAGGTCTTCCTATTTTTGTGGAATTTTTGGAGTTCAGAAGTTTGCGTTAGTTACAGATTACTACAGACTGTTCTGTTTTTGACAGATTCTGTTTTTCGTGTGTTGTTTGCTTATTTTGATGAATCTATGGCTAGTAAAAGAGTTTATAAACCATAGAGAAGTTGGAATACAGTAGGTTTAACACCAATATAAATAAAGAATGAGTTCAATACAGTACCTTGAAGTGGTGTTTTGTTTTCTTTCGCTAACGGAGCTCACGAGATTTTCTGTTAAGTTTTGTGTTGTGAAGTTTTCAAGTTTTGGGTAAGGATTTGATGGATTATGGAACAAGGAGTGGCAAGAGCCTAAGCTTGGGGATTCCCAAGGCACCAAAAATCCAAATCTTGGTGATGCCCCGGAAGGCATCCCCTCTTTCGTCTTCGTCCATCGGTAACTTTACTTGGAGCTAAATTTTTATTCACCACATGATATGTGTTTTGCTTGGAGCGTCTTGTATGATTTGAGTCTTTGCTTTTAGTTTACCACAATCATCTTTGCTGTACACACCTTTTGAGAGTGACACACATGATTCGGAATTTATTAGAATACTCTATGTGCTTCACTTATATCTTTTGAGCTATATAGTTTTTGCTCTAGTACTTCACTTATATCTTTTAGAGCACGGTGGTGGTTTGTTTTATAGAAACTATTGTTCTCTCATGCTTCACTTATATTATTTTGAGAGTCCTACAAAACAGCATGGTAATTTGCTTTAATTGTGAAATTAGTCCTAATATGATAGGCATCCAAGATTAGTAAAAAAATTCTTATAAGTGCGTTGAATACTAAGAGAAGTTTGATACTTGATAATTGTTTTGAGGTATGAAGATGGTGATATTAGAGTCATACTAGTTGTGTGGTTATGAATTTGAGAAATACCTGTGTTAAAGTTTGTGATTCCCGTAGCATGCACGTATGGTGAACCGTTATGTGATGAAGTCGGAGCATGATTTATTTATTGATTGTCTTCCTTATGAGTGGCGGTCGGGGACGAGCGATGGTCTTTTCCTACCAATCTATCCCCCTAGGAGCATGCGCGTAATACTTTGTTTTGATAACTAATAGATTTTTGCAACAAGTATATGAGTTCTTTTGACTAATGTTGAGTCCATGGATTATATGCACTTTTATCCTTCCACCATTGCTAGCCTCTCTAATACCGCGCACTTTTCCCGGGTATCATACACCCACCATATACCTTCCTCAAAACAGCCACCATACCTACCTATCATGGCATTTCCATAGCCATTCCGAGATATATTGCCATGCAACTTACCACCGTTCCGTTTACTATGACACGCTCCATCATTGTCATATTGCTTTGCATGATCATGTAGTTGACATCGTATTGTGGCTAAGCCACCGTTCATAATTTTTATACATGTCACTCTTGATTCATTGCATATCCCGGTACACCGCCGGAGGCATTCATATAGAGTCATATTTTTGTTCTAAGTATTGAGTTGTAATACTTGAGTTGTAATTAAATAAAAGTGTGATGATCGTCATCATTAGAGCATTGTCCCAAGTGAGGAAAGGATGATGGAGACTATGATTCCCCCATAAGTCGGGATGAGACTCCAGACGAAAAAGAAAAAAAGAAAAAAAAGAGGCCATAAAAAGAGAAAAGGCCCAACTAAAAAATGAGAGAAAAGAGAGAAGGGACAATGCTACTATCCTTTTTCCACACTTGTGCTTCAAAGTAGCACCATGATCTTTATGATAGAGAGTCTCTTGATTTGTCACTTCCATATACTAGTGGGAATTTTTCATTATAGAACTTGGCTTGTATATTCCAATGATGGGCTTCCTCAAATTGCCCTAGGTCTTCGTGAGCAAGCAAGTTGGATGCACACCCACTTAGTTTTCATTATTGAGCTTTCGTACACTTATAGCTCTAGTGCATCCGTTGCATGGAAATCCCTACTCACTCACATTAATATCTATTAATGGGCATCTCCATAGCCCGTTGATATGCCTAGTTGATGTGAGACTATCTTCCCCTTTTTGTCTTCTCCACAACCACCATTCTATTCCACCTATAGTGCTATATCCATGGCTCACGCTCATGTATTGCGTGAAGATTGAAAAGTTTGAGAACACCAAAAGTATGAAACAATTGCTTGGCTTGTCATCGGGGTTGTGCATGATTTAAATATTTTGTGTGGTGAAGACAGAGCATAGCCAGACTATATGATTTTGTAGGGATAACTTTCTTTGGCCATGTTATTTTGAGAAGACATGATTGCTTTATTAGTATGCTTGAAGTATTATTACTTTTATTTCAATATTAAACTTTTGTCTTTAATCTTTCAGATCTGAATATTCATACCACAAATAAGAGAATTATATTGAAAATTATGCTAAGTAGCATTCCACATCAAAAATTCTGTTTTTCTCATTTACATACTCGAGGACGAGCAGGAATTAAGCTTGGGGATGCTTGATACGTCTCCAATGTATCTATAATTTTTGATTGTTCCATGCTATATTATATTCTGTTTTGGATGTTTAATGGGCTTTATTGTACACTATTATATTATTTTTGGGACTAACCTATTAACCGGAGGCCCAACCCGAATTGATGTTTTTTGCCTGTTTCAGTGTTTCAAAGGAAAGGAATATCAAACGGAGTCCAAACGGAATGAAACCTTCGGGAACGTGATTTTCGGAACAAACGTGATCCAGAGGACTTGGAGTGGACGTCAAGCAACCGACGAGGAAGCCACGAGGCAGGGGCGCGCCTACCCCCCTGGGCACGCCCTCCACCCTCGTAGGCCCCTCGTAGCTCTCTCGACCGACCTCCTTCGCCTATATATACTCATATACCCTGGAAACATCAGATACAGAGCCAAAACCCTATTTCCACTGCCGCAACCTTCTGTACCCATGAGATCGCATCTTGGGGCCTTTTCCGGCGCTCCGCCGGAGGGGCCATTGATCATGGAGAGCTTCTACATCAACACCATAGGCTCTCCGATGATGTGTGAGTAGTTTACTTCAGACCTTCGGGTCCATAGTTATTAGCTAGATGGCTTCTTCTCTCTCTTTGGATCTCAATACAAAGTTCTGCTCGATTCTCTTGGAGATCTATTTGATGTAACTCTTCTTTTTGCGGTGTGTTTGTCGAGATCCGATGAATTGTGGGTTTATGATCAAGATTATCTATGAACAATATTTGAATCTCCTGTGAATTCTTTTATGTATGATTGGTTATCTTTGCAAGTCTCTTCGAATTATCAGTTTGGTTTGGCCTACTAGATTGATCTTTCTTGCAATGGGTGAAGTGCTTAGCTTTGGGTTGAATCTTGCGGTGCTCGATCCCAGTGACAGTAGGGGAGACGACACGTATTGTATTGTTGCCATCGAGGATAAAAAGATGGGGTTTATATCATATTGCATGAGTTTATCCCTCTACATCATGTCATCTTGCTTAAAGCGTTACTCTGTTCTTATGAACTTAATACTCTAGATGCATGCTGGATAGCGGTCGATGTGTGGAGTAATAGTAGTAGATGCAGGCAGGAGTTAGTCTACTTGTCACGGACGTGATGCCTATATACATGATCGTACCTAGATATTCTCATGACTATGCTCAATTCTATCAATTGCTAGACAGTAATTCGTTTACCCGCCGTAATACTTATGCTATCTTCAGAGAAGCCACTAGTGAAACCTATGGCCCCCGGGTCTATTTTCCATCATATTAATCTCCCGACAACAAGCTATTTCTTTTGCAGTTTATTTTGCTTTCTTTACTTTTAGTCTTTACCATAAAAATACCAAAAATATTATCTTATCATTTCTATCAAATCTTACTCTCGTAAGTGATCGTGATGGGATTGACAACCCCTTTATCATGTTGGTTGCGAGGTTCTTATTTGTTTGTGTAGGTGCGTGGGACTCGAGCATGGTCTCCTACCGGATTGATACCTTGGTTCTCAAAAACTGAGGGAAATACTTATGCTACTTTACTGCATCACCCTTTCCTCTTCAAGGGAAAACCAATGCAGTGCTCAAGAGGTAGCAGGCCCTCCCCCTCCTCCACTCCTTTATATACGGGGGAGGGGGGCACCCCATAGACACACAAGTTGATCATTGATCTCTTAGCCGTGTGCGGTGCCTCCCTCCACCACAATCCACCTCGCTCATATCATTGCAGTGCTTAGGAGAAGCCCTGCACCGGTAGCTTCATCATCACCGTCATCACGCCGTCGTGCTGACGAAGCTCTCCCTCGACACTCAGCTGGATCGAGAGTTCGTGGGACGTCACCGAGCCGAACATGTGCATATCGCGGAGGTGCTGTACTTTCGGTACTATGATCGGTCGGATCATGAAGACGTACGACTACATCAACCGCGTTGTCATAACGCTTCTGGTTACGGATCTCACGAGTGCGTGGACTACACTCTCCCTCTCGTTGTTATGCATCACCATGATCTTGCATGTGCGAGGAAATTTTTGAATTACTACGTTCCCCAACGATGGCATCTCGAGCGAGGTTTATGCGTAGATGTTGTATGCACGAGTAGAACACAAATGAGTTGAGGGCGATAATAGTCATATCGCTTACCAAAGCATGTTATACTTTGATTCGGGCGGTATTGTTGGATGAAGTGGCCGGACCGACATTACGCCAGACGCTTACGCCGAGACTGGTTCTACCGACGTGCTTCGCACACAAGTGGCTGGCGGGTGTCAGTTTTTCCAACTTTAGTTGAATCGAGTGTGGCTACGCCCGGTCCTTGTTGAAGATTAAAACAGCACACTTGACGAAAAATCGTTGTGGTTTTGATGCGTAGGTAAGAACGGTCCTTGCTCAGCCCGTAGCACCCATGTAAAACTTGCAACAACAAAGTATAG
Source organism: Aegilops bicornis (assembly GCA_021605145.1). Taxonomy (NCBI): domain Eukaryota; kingdom Viridiplantae; phylum Streptophyta; class Magnoliopsida; order Poales; family Poaceae; genus Aegilops; species Aegilops bicornis. Next base: position 701,282,855 of record CM038669.1, read on the forward strand.
GACGTCTAACTTGTTTTTGCAGGGCATGTTGTGATGTGATATGGTCAAGACATGATGCTAAATTTTATTGTATGAGATGATCATGTTTTGTAACAAAATTATTGGCAACTGGTAGGAGCCATATGGTTGACGCTTTATTGTATGAAATGCACTCGCCATGTAATTGCTTTACTTTATCACTAAGTGGTAGCGATAGTCGTAGAAGCAATAGTTGGCGAGAGGATAACGATGCTACGATGGAGATCAAGGTGTCGCGCCTGTGACGATGGTGATTATGACGGTGCTTTGGAGATGGAGATCAAAGGCACAAGATGATGATGGCCATATCATATCACTTATATTGGTTGCATGTGATGTTTATCCTTTATGCATCTTATTTTGCTTAGTTCGCGGTAGCATTATAAGATGATCTCTCACTAAATTTCAAGGTACAAGTGTTCTCCACAGTATGCACCGTATGCGAAAAGATCATCGTGCGAGACACCACGTGATGATCGGGTGTGATAAGCTCTACGTTCACATACAACGGGTGCAAGCCAATTTTGCACACGCCGGAATACTCGGGTTAAACTTGACGAGCCTAGCATATGCAGATATGGCCTCGAACACCTTTGAGACCGAAAGGTCGGCGTGAATCATATAGTAGATATGGTCAACATAGTGATGTTCACCATTGAAAACTACTCCATCTCACGTGATGATTGGACATGGTTTAGTTGATATGGATCACGTGATCACTTAGATGATTAGAGGGATGTCTGTCTAAGTGGGAGTTCTTTAGTAATATGATTAACTGAACTTTAATTTATCATGAACTTAGTACCTGATAGTATTTTGCATGTCTATGCTGTTGTAGATAGATGGCTCGTGCTGTTATTCCGTTGAATTTTAATGCGTTCCTAGAGAAAGCTAAGTTGAAAGATGATGGTAGCAACTACACGGACTGGGTCCGTAACTTGAGGATTATCCTCATTGCTGCACAGAAGAATTACGTCCTGGAAGCATCGCTAGGTGCCAAACCCGCTGCAGGAGCAACGACAGATGTTATGAACGTCTGGCAGAGCAAAGCGGATGACTACTCGATAGTTCAGTGTGCCATGCTTTACGGCTTAGAACCGGGACTTCAACGACGTTTTGAACGTCATGGAGCATATGAGATGTTCCAGGAGTTGAAGTTAATATTTCAAGCAAATGCGGATTGAGAGATATGAAGTACGCAATAAGTTCTACAGCTACAAAGCAGAGGAGAATAGTTACGTCGGTGAGCATATACTCAAAATGTCTGGGTATAACAATCACTTGATTCAACTGGGAGTTAATCTTCACGATGATAGTGTCATTGACAGAATTCTTCAATCACTGCCACCAAGCTACAAGAGCTTCGTGATGAACTATAATATGCGAGGGATGGATAAGACAATTCCCGAGCTCTTCGCAATGCTAAAGGCTGCGGAGGTAGAAATCAAGAAAGAGCATCAAGTGTTGATGGTCAACAAGACCACCAGTTTCAAGAAAAAGGGTAAATGGAAGAAGGGGAACTTCAAGAAGAACAGCAAGCAAGTTGCTGCTCAAGTGAAGAAGTCCAAGTCTGGACCGAAGCATGAGACTGAGTGCTTCTACTGCAAAGGGACTGGTCACTGGAAGCGGAACTGCCCCAAGTATTTGGCGGATAAGAAGGATGGAAAGGTGAACAAAGGTATAAGTGATATACATGTTATTGATGTGTACCTTACTAATGCTCGCAGAGTGCACGGGTATTTGATAATCGGTTACATTGCTAATATTTGCAACTCAAAGCAGGGACTACGGATTAGCGAAGATTGGCTAAGGACAAGGTGACGATCTTGGCGTGGGATATGGTTCCAAAGTCAATGTGATCACCGTCGGCACGCTACCTCTACATCTACCTTAGGGATTAGTTTTAGACCTGAATAATTGTTATTTGGTGCCAGCGTTGAGCATGAACATTAGATCTGGATCTCGTTTGATCCGAGACGATTATTCATTTAAATCTGAGAATAATGGTTGTTCTATTTATATGAGTAATATCTTTTATGGTCATGCACCCTTGAAGAGTGGTCTATTTTTGTTGAATCTCGATAGTAGTGACACACATATTCATAATATTGAAGCCAAAAGATGCAGAGTTGATAATGATAGTGCAACTTATTTGTGGCATTGTCGTTTGGGTCATATTGGTGTAAAGCGCATGAGGAAACTCCATTACGATGGACTTTTGGAATCACTTGATTATGAATCACTTGGTACTTAAGTAACCATGCCTCATGGGCAAGATGACTAAAACTCCGTTCTCCGGAACAATGGAGCGAGCAACAGATTTGTTGGAAATCATACATACTAATGTATGTGGTCCGATGAATACTGAGGCTCGCGGCGGGTACCATTATTTTCTCACCTTCACAGATGATTTGAGCAGATATGGGTATATCTACTTGATGAAACATAAGTCTGAAACATTTGAAAAGTTCAAAGGATTTCAGAGTGAAGTGGAAAATTATCGTAACAAGAAAATAAAGTTTCTACGATCTGATCGTGGAGGATAATATTTGAGTTACGAGTTTGGTCTTCATTTGAAACAATGCAGAATAGTTTCACAACTCACGCCACCCGGAACACCACAACGTAATGGTGTGTCCGAACGTCGTAACCGCACTTATTAGATATGGTGCGATCTATGATGTCTCTTACTGATTTACCGCTATCATTCTGCGGTTATGCTTTAGAGACAGCTGCATTCACGTTAAATAGGGCACCATCTAAATCCGTTGAGACGACACCTTATGAACTGTGGTTTGGCAAGAAACCCAAGTTGTCGTTTCTTAAAGTTTGGGGCTGCGATGCTTATGTGAAAAAGCTTCAACCAGATAAGCTCGAACCAAAATCGGAAAAACGTGTCTTCATAGGATACCCAAAGGAGACTGTTGGGTACACCTTCTATCACAGATCCGAAGGCAAGACATTCGTTGCTAAGAATGGATCCTTTCTAGAGAAGGAGTTTTGCTCGAAAGAAGTGAGTGGGACGAAAGTAGAACTTGATGAGGTAACTGTACCTGCTCCCTTATTGGAAAGTAGTTCATCACAGAAATCAGTTCCTGTGACTCCTACACCAATTAGCGAGGAAGCTAATGATGATGATCATATAACTTCAGATCAAGTTACTACTGAACCTCGTAGGTCAAATTGACGAGTAAGATCCACACCAGAGTGGTACGGTAATCCAGTTCTGGAGGTCATGTTACTTGACCATGACGAACCTACGGACTATGAGGAAGTGATGATGAGCCCAGATTCCGCAAAATGGCTTGAGGCCATGAAATCTGAGATGGGATTCATGGATAAGAACAAAGTGTGGACTTTGGTTGACTTGCCTGATGATCGGCAAGCCATCGAGAATAAATGGATCTTCAAGAAGAAGAGTGACGCTGACGGTAATGTTACTGTCTACAAAGCTTGACTTATTGCGAAAGGTTTTCGACAAGTTCAAGGAGTTGACTACGATGAGACTTTCTCACCCGTAGCGATGCTTAAGTCCGTCCGAATCATGTTCACAATTGATGCATTTTATGATTATGAGATTTGGCAAATGAATGTAAAGACTGCATTCCTAAATGGATTTCTGGAAGAAGAGTTGTATATGATGCAACCTAAAGGTTTTATCAATCCAGCGATCCATTTATGGACTGGTGCAAGCATCTCGGAGTTGGAATAAAAGTTTTGATAGTGTGATCAAAGCATATGGTTTTATACAGACTTTTGGAGAAGCCTGTATTCACAAGAAAGTGAGTGGGAGCTCTGTAGCATTTCTAATATTATATGTGGATGACATATTGTTGATTGCAAATGATATAGAATTTCTGGATAGCATAAAAGGATACTTGAACAAGAGCTTTTCAGTGAAAGACCTCGGTGAAGTTGCTTATATATTGGGCATCAAGATCTATAGAGATAGATCAAGGCGCTTAATTGGACTTTCACAAAGCACATACCTTGATAAAGTTTTGAAGAAGATCAAAATGGATCAAGCAAAGAAAGGGTTCTTGCCTGTGTTACAAGGTGTGAAGTTGAGTCAGACTCAATGCCCGACCACTGCAGAAGATAGAGAGAAAATGAAATTCATTCCCTATGCTTCAGCCATAGGTTCTATCATTTATGCAATGTTGTGTACCAGACCTGATGTGTGCCTTTGCTATTAGTTTAGCAGGAAGTACCAAAGTAATCCAGAGTGGATCATCGGACAGCGGTCAAGAACATCCCGAAAATACACGAAAAGGACTAAGGGTATGTTTCTCGATTATGGAGGTGACAAAGAGCTTGTCGTAAATGTTTACGTCGATGCGAGCTTTGACACTGATCCGGATGACTCTAAGTCACAAACCGGATACGTGTTTATATTGAACGGTGGAGCTGTCAGTTGGTGCAGTTCTAAGCAAAGCGTCGTGGCGGGATCTCGTGTGAAGCGGAGTACATAGCTGCCGGAAGCGACAAATGAAGGAGTCTGCATGAAGGAGTTCATATACGATCTAGGTGTCATACCTAGCGAATCAGTACCAATGAAAATCTTTTGTGACTATATTTGTGCAATTGCCTTGTCAAAGGAATCCAGATTTCACAATAGAACCAAGCACATCAAGAGACGCTTCAATTCCATCCGCGATCAAGTCAAGGAGGGAGACATAGAGATTTGCAAGATACACACGGATCTGAATGTTGCAGACCCGTTGACTAAGCCTCTCTCACGAGCAAAACATGATCAGCACCAACACTCCATGGGTGTTAAAATCATTACTGTGTAATCTAAATTATTGACTCTAGTGCAAGTGGGAAACTGAAGGAAATATGCCCTAGAGGCAATAATAAAGTTGTTATTTATATTTCCTTATATCATGATAAATGTTTATTTTTCATGCTAGAATTGTATTAACCGGAAACTTAGTACATGTGTGAATACATAGACAAACAGAGTGTCACTAGTATGCCTCTAATTGACTAGCTCGTTGAATCAAAGATGGTTAAGTTTCCTAGCCATAGACATGAGTTTTCATTTGATGAACGGGATCACATCATTAGAGAATGATGTGATGGACAAGACCCATCCGTTAGTTTAGCATAATGATCGTTTAGTTTTATTGCTATTGCTTTCTTCATGACTTATATATGTTCCTCTGACTATGAGATTATGCACCTCCCTAATACCGGAGGAACAATTTGTGTGCTATCAAATGTCATAACGTAACTGGGTGATTATAAAGATGGTCTACAGGTGTCTCCGAAGGTTTTTGTTGGGTTGGCATAGATCAAGATTAGTATTTGTCACTCCGTGTATCGGAGAGGTATCTCTGGGCCCTCTCGGTAATGCACATCACTATAAGCCTTGCAAGCAATGTGACTAATGAGTTAGTTGCGGGATGATGCATTATGGAACGAGTGAAGAGACTTGCCGGTAACGAGATTGAACTAGGTATGATGATACCGACGATCGAATCTCGGGCAAGTAACATACCTATGACAAAGGGAACAACATATGTTTTTATGCGGTTTGACCGATAAAGATCTTCGTAGAATATGTAGGAGCCAATATGAGCATCCAGGTTCTGCTATTGGTTATTGACCGGAGATGTGTCTCGGTCATGTCTACATAGTTCTCGAACACGTAGGGTCCGCACGCTTAACGTTCGATGACGGTTTGTATTATGAGTTATGTGTTTTGGTGACCGAAGTTTGTTCGGAGTCCCGGATGAGATCACGGACATGACGAGGAGTCTCGAAATGGTCGAGAGGTAAAGATTTATATATTGGAAGGTTATATGCGGACACCGGAATGGTTCCGATAAGGTTCAGGGATTTTTTCAGAGTACCGGGAGGCTACCGGAACCCCTCGGAAAAGTTAATGGGCCTAATGGGACATAGTGAAGGAGAGGAGGCAGGCCATGGGAGGTGGCGCCCCCCCCTCCCCCCTGCCCAATCCGAATTGGACAAGGGGAGGGGGCGCGGCCCCCCTCTTTCCTTCTCCTTCTCCCTCCTTTCCTCTTCCCCCCTCTCCGTTGGAAGGAAAGGGGGGGGGGCGAATCCTACTAGGAACGGAGTCCTAGTAGGACTCCCCCCTCTTGGTGTGCCCTCGCTTGGGCCGGCCTCCTCCTCCCCCCTCCTTTATATACATGGGCAGTGGGGCACCCCAAAGACACAACAGTTGTTTCTTAGCCGTGTGTGGTGCCCCCCTCCACAGTTTACTCCTTCAGTCATAGCGTCGTAGTGCTTAGGCGAAGCCCTGCGCGGATCACATCGCCAACACCGTCGCCACGCCGTCGTGGTGATAGAACTCTCCCTCGACCCTCTACTGGATCAAGAGTTCGAGGGACGTCATCAAGCTGAACGTGTGCTGAACACGAAGGTACCGTATGTTCGGTACTTGGATCGGTTGGATCGTGAAGACGTTCGACTACATCAACCGCGTTAACATAACGCTTCCGCTTTCGGTCTACGAGGGTATGTGGACACACTATCCCCCTCTCATTGTTATACATTTTCTAGATAGATCTTGCGTGATAGTAGGAATTTTTTTTGAATTGCATGCTATGTTACCCAACAAATTCGGCAGTTGTGTATTAGGGCAACTCCAACGTTGTCTGCATTCATCCACACTGAGTTGTTCGGACCCATTTTTTCATCCAACGTGGTTCCCCGCCGGTCCACGGACCGGTCCGGACCTCTGTTTTCCCGCAAACCATATGCAAGCGTAGGGGGGAGCCCGCTGCCACGTAGGACACCAACATCCGCGAACCACTCAAATCCCCCTCCTAGTCCACTTTTCCACTCTGCCCCTGATACGTCTCCAACGTATCTACTTTTTCTAACGCTTTTCCTCTTGTTTTGGACTCTAATTTGCATGATTTAAATGAAACTAACGCCGGACTGATGCTATTTTTAGCAGAACTACCATGGTGTTGTTTTTGTGTAGAAATAAAAGTTCTCGGAATGGAAGGAAACTTTGCGAGGATTTTTTACACAATAAAAGAGAATTTCTGGAGCCAGGAACCACCGGAGGGGGCACAGGTGGGCGCAACTCCCAGGCGGCTGGAGGGGCGCACCTAGGTGGGTTGTCCCCACCTGGCCCCTGCACCCTGAAACCGACGCTATAAAATCACATATTTCCAGAAAAAAATCGGGGAGAAAGAATTATTGCATTCCACGAGAAGGAGCCGCTGTCACCTCCTGTTCTTCATCAGGAGGCCAGATTTGGAGTCCGTTTGGAGCTCTAGAGAGAAATCACAAAGAGAAAATCACTCCAACAATACCCAATTACACATCCACTAGAATAGCAACACAAGATCCACAAGTTCACAAACACAATCAAAGGAAAGATACAATGGATAAGTTCTTCCCACTCCTAGGAGATGAGGTCTTGATGATGGTAGTCTTCTCCAAGATGGAGGCCTTGATATCCACAAGTGGATCTCCTCCAAAGAGGCCCTGATCTCCAATGGAGGTGGTAGAAGGAGTAAAGCTCTCAAATTCTCATCTATGTCTTTGCTAACCCTAAACATGACCCTAGGTACGAATTATATAGGCTTGGGTAGGTAGGGGATGAAGTGGATGCGAAGAGGAGGCCCAACAGCCTGCATCAGCCGGCAATCCTGTAGGGCCCATGCGCACGGGGTAATTTGGGCCCGCAAGACGGGTAATTTGGGGTCTGCAAGACGGGTGCTACTGGCCAGTAGCTCCTGTTTAGTCCTTGGGCTCGGGGTCTTGTGGGCCCGTGCGCACGGGGTCGCCTGGGACCTTCTGTCCAGATTCTTGTGGACTCCTTCTTCCTCCTTTGTGACTTGGGGCACTTCTCCTTGGACTTGGTGATGTTCCCTAGCTGCTTGGTGGTGTTCCTCTTCATACCTAATGAGGCATAGAGTATCTTGGTGAGGTAGCACCCAAGTTCCGTTTGTGTCCATAGGCATGTCAAGTAGGAAGGAATTCACCTCGGTTTCCATAGCACGTGCTCTAGCTCTTGTCATGGGTCCTCGTCGGGCTTGATGTGTTGATATAGAATCCATGAGGATGATGGAAGGATGCTCCACATCAGGAGGCCTTCTCACCGGGCCTCTCTTTAGTCGTTGTAGGTGAGGGCACAACGCCACGTCCTCTTCTCCTCTGAACTCCTCCTCCTCGGCGGCCTCCTTTCTGTCGCCAACGTTATCTCCCTCCTACGTGGAGGTTGCGGCGGATTCACCTTCCTCCTCTCAAGGAGACACATCGGTCTCGTCTTCATCGCTGAAGGCCTCAACCTCTGGCTCTTCCTCCATGGCAACCATGGTGGCCTTCTCCATATTTTTGGCAGAGGCCTTGCCGGCTTTGGGGGCCTCCGATGGCACCGGCTTCAGCAGCTTTGCCATAGTCAGGTCCAGATCCTGGCCTGGTAGCAAGGACTCAAACTTGTAAGCCGTGAAGGCCTTGAAGCCCTACAAACAGGAAGAGACCCGGAAGATGAAGGTGAAAATTTAGTACGAAAACAAGAGAGTCAAGAATAGCTTACATCGCTCGACGGGTTCCCCACATGGAAGGGCTCCACTACGACCTCCATGGGGACCTTCTCAGGCTCCAGGCTGGTGAGGATGCTGATGCGACACCTGACCTCGACTAGCGCGAGCTCATTCCTAGCCACCCGCGTCGGCTCCTCCTGCCATGTGTACATATACATCGGGACCTCCCAGGGCACGACGCGACACCCAAGTCCTGAGGATGTGCTCTCCCTTGATGCCTTGCAGATGAGTTGTGGCGTCAGAAAGTTCCCGGGCGCTCTTCGACAGGTTGTTGAGGGGAGCCCAGGACCCCAGCTTCTTCGGGGGCTCATCGGCGAAGGCCAAGAGGTCACCTTCGAGCCCGGAAGCATAGAACTAGTACTTATGCCATTCCCGCGCAGATTTTGGGAAGGCGACTGGGAAAAACTTTTTCAGAGGAAGCTACATTCAGTTAGTTCATCATCTAAAAATTCAGTACTAAACAACATTCTGTCTAAAATGGGGCAGCAACATTCAGTTAGTTCAGATTGAGTACAAAATTCAGTATTAACCTACAACACATTCAGTAAAACATATTGCAGCAACATTCAACTATATTTCAGAAACATTCAGTAGTTGAATGAATTCATTAGAACATATGGCATCAACATTCAGTAGGAGCATCAAAGAACTAACAGTTAATAAGAACTGAACTAACAATATCAAACAACTAGCATTGCAAATTTGAAACAGCAACATTCGGCGATGCGAGAGCTCAAGGTTTCAATGTAGATCACGCGCGGGGCTTTTGCAGTGGGTAGCTCCTCCACCACCCTATAGGTGACATCCGCCGACGACTCTGCTCCCGGCGAAGAACGGAACAAGCTGCTGCCGTAACAATCCTCCTCCTCGCCGTGGCTGCTCCCTGCCATGCCGCCATCTGGCCCCATCCGCTCTTCCAGCTCTTTCCCCTCATCGCTGATGCATCCAAGTCTGCCTTCTCCAAATCGAGCCGCTGCCATGCCGCTCGAGAGGTGGGACGGGGGAGCGAGTGAGGAGAGAGAGAGATAGCGCTCGAACGGCCACTTCCGACGGAGCTGCGTCAACGGCCGTTAACGGCGTGCCGTCCCCCGCTGTCGGCCAGCGCGCGATTGGCCACTTCAAAATGGTATCATTTTCGCGTTCAGTGTTTTTTGCCACTGTCAATTCTTCGTTGCGGTGCAAAGTGTCACATTTTGTAAAGTATTGGTTTTACGAGGGCTATGACGCTAATGTGATGGTTTTGTGCATTTTACTCCCATAAAGCAGGGTTGAAAGCCTATTTCGAAAGTGTGGTTACACTTCTGTTTTGTGTAGTCGGTTAAAAAGAAACAACATAGTCGATATCAGCGCCGATGGAGCGTAGGCAGCTAGACCGATGAGCATAGCTATCTAGGCAGCTCCATGCGTGGATGTATGGATCGATCCCAGACTGTAAAGAGACGAGGGAGAAAGAAAGAAAGAAAGCGATCGAGCAGGAAGGATCGAAGAAGCTGTAGGTGAAGATGCCCCAGAAATGAAATGAAAGCAAGCCAAAGCTGCAGCAGAGTCGAGACGTACGGTGCATATAAGCGGCGGCACACTTCCATTCCAACTTGGCCACACATCCATCGCTACAACCCAACACGCACTGCACGTGTGTGATCTATCTGTAGCTAGCTGCACCGCAACTACTCCACACATACTTGTATATTACAGGTCAACGCACGGGTCAGTATGCAATCCAGTTAGTTAAACCCTTCAGGTCAAATAAACAAAGTCAAACCCCAGGTAACATCCAACCAACAGTTTGCTGATTACTCCTAACCATTTGATCTCCGTCTTTATTTTTTGAACCTAATAAGTGTCACACCGTGTGACACGAAGCAATTCCGTCCTGACAATTTTTATGGCAAGTTTAGTTATCCGAGGATGTCAAGTTTAGTTGTGAAGTGTGGCAATTTTCTGTTTGCATGAAGTTTAAGTTTTTTTTGAGGATTTTTTCGGATGGCAACTTTAGTTATAGAAACTTCAGGGCGGTGTTACTTCATGCCACACGTGTGGCATTTATCATTTGGGTTATCTTATAACTGGAGCTGGCTTAAAAAAGTTCACTCGCCACTCCATTTTAATTTTATTCATCCACCTAGAACCCAGTTTGAAAAACTAAATAAAAAATAATGCAGGTGGGTAGCCTCAAACCGTAGAACTTGTCTCTACACCCAGCTCAATCAAACATGCAAAGTGGCCACCTCACTCATGTTTTGAGTGAAGTACTCCCTCCGTTTCAAAATAGATGACCCAATTTTATACTAACTTTAGTACAAAGTTAGTATAAAGTTGGGTCATCTATTTTGGAACTGAGGGAGTACATATCAGTGCTTCAATGACCGTGCAGTTACCAGGTGGGCTTGTTTGAGTTGCTTTATTACCTTTTGCAAACCATTGGTTATTATATACTCCTAATCCAATGCAATTTCAGTTGCTTTATAGTTTAGTGCATGGCAACACTGGTGTTATGCTAGTACATTGGAACGTAGATGGTGATTGATGCACCAGTCATGTGGCTCAAACTTATGGAAAATTTCGTTTCATTTATGGCTGAATTTTGATTCTACGTGTACTACACGTAGAGTACACCCACCTAGGCAGCTAGTTTGTTTTGTTTTGTTTTATCAGTGGCTAGGCAGCTAGTTTGGCTTCTTGTATTTCATGGCTAGCTAGACCACCACCACCATGCATGCATCGATCGGAAGAACAAGGTTGACATGCATACTTCCACCCAACCATAAAGATACCAAGGCGGCCCTAAAGCTAGATACCACATCAAAACATAGACACGTAGAGCCATACACACCCCGTACCAAACATTTTTCAAGATTGTACCTTGTTCGACCATATATATGCAGATTATTTGATACAAAATTGATACTCCATCGAACTGTGATTTTAATGATATCAATTATTATCTTGTAATCTACATATTAGTCATTGCACCTTCTTTCTCAAAGCATATATGGTTTGCACTTCAGGCCCATGTTTTTCAAATTCCCGATCAGAACTATTAACATGAATTTTTTTTTGCAAGGGTAAAGAGAGTTTTATTCCAGAGTTATAGAATTACATTCAAGAGGCAATAGTTCCTCAATACCAGGGGGTCCTCTGTTCACATGATATTAATAGTCAAAATTTTAAAAGCTTGACCGAAGACATGTCCAAAACATCACTCTTTTATGATACATACGACGAGAATATGTAGCATATTTGTGAACGAATTAACGAGTCGGTGGTTAAAAAAAAACTAGCCATCGAAGTGGCGGTGATGCATGGAATCAATGACCTAGCTAGGTGATTTGATCTCACTACCAGAGGCCCTCCAAAGGAACAAAAAAGGTGTTACCATATATAGCAATTGGTTATGAGTGGTTAATTAGACGGCGAGTGGCCGTCCAATGATGTTGTTGCAATTGACCAAAAGAAAGGAAAAACCTTGCCGGTTAAGGAACAAGGGTTGTCCATTGTTTGCCTCTAAAAGGTGTAGACGCACAAGACACAATGGGTGCCTCCACAAAAGATGTTGGGTCTCCACTAGTAGAAAACCAACCGGCCGGGTGCATCTTCTCTTTCTTCAACACTTTCTTTTCTTTTCTTTTCTTTTCTTTATGGCATGGCATGCACCTATATATGGAGATTGGAAACCAGTAAAATACTTATAGTGAAGCAGCTTCTAGCCAGTAGCTAGCGAAGACTTTGTGTAGGAGTGCACTGTTTCTCATGGGTCGATGCATGCATGGTGCATCTAGATGTGCAAGCGCTTTAGTATGCATGGATGCATCTAGACACACACTGAGATTAAATTAAACAGCTAATGCAATAATCCCAAGCTCAAGTAGCTATCATACATATCACCCCCATGAAATAATAACCTAACTAAGCTGTCAACCAAAGCCAGCATGTAGCAGATGCCTGATGCAAGCTGCCAGTAAGTAAAGGAGACTTTGTGTGTTTTACCAACAAGATTAAAAAGTAAGCAAAAGGGAACCTTTATATAAGCAAGATGACATGTGGGACCCACCCCGCCGATTATTGGTGCAAGCAAGCTAGTTGCAGCTAGCTAAGGTAGCCAGCGTCAGCAGTTGGCGTGTGTGAAAAGGCCATGCACTGCACATCACACTCACAAATTGACAAGCTGAGAGGGAGACCCGGCCATGGCCTCTTGTTGCTAGCTAGCCACTAGTTTGTTGTGTGTGTGAAGACACAGAGAGAGACAGAGAGAGAAAATAAAATAGGAGTGAAGAAGGCGCCACTAGAGTGAGTGCCCACCACCACACAAAGATTCCCACTCAATCACTCACCTCTCTCCTTGAGATCCCTTGCCAACAAATAGAATCCAACTCGCTCGTGCTGCCTTTTTGTTTTCTTTATATTGTGCACAAAATTGCACTACTAATCATACATGCATCCACATGTACAGATCATACATGCATCCACATGGGCATCCACATCCACCGTGCAGGTGCAGTGCAGTGCATGCATGTACAAATCATACATGCATCCACATGAACATGTCATAGATTCATACGCACAAAAGGCCCTACTAAAATTAATCAGCTGGTGCAGTCCCATCTGCTGGCCTTAATTTGCTCACACATGATCTAGAACAACAATTTGATAAACATTTTCCTTGTTTATCACATGTTGCACGCCTTATTCATTTACCAAAAATACACAATAGCCAGCTATACAAATATGTGTTTTTTTAAGCCGCATATATATATGTATAGAAAGAATTATTTGGGTCGTTTTCGCCATGGGTCTGCCAGTGGCCTCTAGCTAGATAGATTGATGGGCAGGGTGATGCACATATGGAATCCGAACAAACTGTTGAAAGCCGCGTGATGGATGAATTGAAATGTTGGAGGAGGACAGGATGGATGCATATTCCCAAGTGAATAACATGCTGCAAGCTGTGTACAGGCATGTTCTTTTTTGCTTTTTGTTTTTGCAAAAAGCAAGCATACTGTACTTTGAACTCTACATCACGCGTCTCCTTTTTGCAAGACAATTTGTGTTGCCAACCAACCGGATTGATGTCTGCCTTTAATTCCCCAAGAATCTGGTCCGGCCACTCGTGCACCACCGGCAGCCGCCACCGCCGCCGCGTGAAGAGAGAATTTCGATTCTGAGTTGTGAGCCGGGGAAATTATTAATTCGTTCTAATTCAGAAATGCAAGCCGGCTCTAGGAGTTTGTTTATAAAACGACATTGTTGAAAAGATAAAAGCATTGCAAATAAAGCTAGTAGTACATATTGTAAGTTCCTTCCCATAAACACGTACCAAACCCCAAGATCTTCTTAACCAATCCACATGTAATGCCAAAGACAGTACGTCCTCACCTTGTTTGGAAAATTAACTAGCTACCAAACGTGATCAGACACTAGTTTGGCTCATTCCTGTTATAGTCGTACTCTATTTAAAAAAAACATATCTTCATAATTTACATGCATCAGGCTATCACCCTATATGGAAAATTAACTAGCTACCAAATTCCACCATATACTAGTACTAGCTAGTTTGGCTCATTCCTAACTAATCATACTCTGTTTTAAATATTAAAGAATATCTCCGATCACTTAAACCATTGTGGCATGCATGTTATTTTGCCCAACAAGACCATCGTTAGGTACCTTTAATGGATTTAATATATACATACAGTTCAACGGTTGGCGCATGTGTTATCTTGCTCTTGCTCCATTGTGTCAATTGAGTTGTGCTTTGTCCAATAATGCATATAGCCTTCCATGAAACCCCTTCTAATCAGTTGTGTTTCGACTTGACTTGCCGGTGGTTCTTAAAAATCATGATATTTTCACAATCACGACATGGACAGAACATACTCCGTTTGGTGGGCGGTTTCCTCCACATATCCATCATGGCGCCTGTCATGGATCCAAAGATTCGATCAATGTACGCTTTGGTTAAACGGCACTCTTCTTTATACACCCAATGTTCCGGTCCATGTTCTATATACATTATGAGTTGAAATTTGTTTTAGTTAAATAATCAGAATGGTATAAATAAAATTACAACTAGTAAAAACAAGTCCACAATTATTTTTTACGCATGAGCTTTCAATAGATGTTATCAGTTTTGCAGTAGTGTGGAGAAGTTGTTCTAGTTCAGATATGCGAGTGCGTAGAGTTTGTGAAACATCTTTTTAAAAGTGATGTCGTTTTGCAAATTAAACTAGTATATCTGTTATGACTTCTTTCACACACAAAAAAAAATGCACCAACCCACAATTTATTCTTAATTTAATGCATATATAGTGACAATGCCCATGTTCTCACCCTATACGGAAAACTAACTAACTACCAAAATCGACCATACACTATAGATAGTTCGGCTCATTCCCAACTAATCATACTCTATTTAATATTAAAAAAAATCTCTGGTCACTTCTGCAATCGTGACATGCATGTTATTTTGGCCAACAAGATGATGATTAGGTGCCTTGGATGGAGTAACATATACATCCCCAAACAGTGCAACTTGATGGGTGGACGCGTGACTTGGCGATAGATGATGCCTCCCTGATGACGTTCACTTACTTTTATATTATGAGATTAGGAAGGAATTAGCTGCTAGCTCATGGTTTACTTTTGTTTTGTTCGTTTATACTATACCGGGAGGAAGGAATAAAGGAGCCATGCATCTACATCATGCACCTTAGGTAACATATATATCTGATTAGAGATGACATATGACAGTGATGTCGATTAGTAAAAACAATTTAACGTGCGGGTTGATATCAGTGGCTACAGTTGAAAAAGTTATTTACTGGTAACAAGTTGTTCATTAAAAGTATAGAACTTGGTATTAAAAATATATCATTGGCGTCTCTGTCAATATGATGACGGCTCAATCGATTCTCGTGTGTCTCTATCTATGCTGGAATTGATTTAAGTCATTTCAGCCAGGGGCAATGCATTTTCCTTTTTGTCGTGTTTTTGTTGATATTTGCTCTGGTGTTGCACCAGACTAGTACGCATGAAATAATTTATGTTTATGTAATATAGGTCAACTGCATGCGTCCTCAACCATGAATAGCAAAAGGAGATACCGTAGAGTAAGCAACAAGGGCCCAATAGTGCTAATTAATTAAGCTATCATTAACATGGCCAATGAAAAAAAGAGTACAAAGAGTTCTAATATAGAATTAGTCGGCAAGGACTTAAGCAATAAATAAATATTTGCATGCGTGGATGCCATTATATAACAGTATATTCTCTCTTTCTTTTTGTTTGACCATGATGAGATTATATGTTGTCTGATTGGCCACAATGCACATGATTGTTTTTGGAAGAAAACAGTCGCGCGCTTCTTTCCATCTGCCATGCTAAGACGGATAACCAAGGGTGTGATCAAAATGGAGATGTGTTACCACTAGCTGCGGGTGGGTCTAGACGAAGGAGGAAGGGATTCCAATGAATGTTGTGGGAGGCTACCACAGATCTATCCACCGCAGCATGCAGAGAAATATAGGAATCAAGGTAATGTCCATAGCGGTAACAAATAGGATGCAACGATGTGGGAAGGCGGTTTCAGATAGGAGACAGATAGGGTTAAGGTTGGCCCAAGGTGAAATAAGATGAAATGAATGACGAAAACAGATGAGTAAAGGGTTTGGTGCCATATAAATAGGCAACCAATCGACCAACTAGCTAGGTGGAAGGTAGCATGTTATAATTTACGTGCTCAGATAAAGATAGTGTGTACGAGCATGTGGCCATCACACCCCGGCATGCTTGGGGCTTCTCTCCGCCCCTGGATGGATGGTCACCTGACGCACGCAAGCAAAATGAAAATGAGCGACAAAAACAGATGAGTAAAGGGTTTGGTGGCATATAAACATGCAACTAATCGACCAGCTAACTAGGTGGAAGGTAGCGGGTTGTCATTTAGGTGCTCAGATAAAAAGTTGTGTGTACGGGCACGTGGCCGTCATACCGCGGCGTGCCTGGGGCTGCCCCTCAATGGGTGATCACCTGAGGTATGCAAACAAGATGAAAATGAACGACAGAAATAGATGAGTAAAGGGTTTGGTGGCAAATAAACAGGCAACCGATCGACCAGCTAGCTAGGTGGAAGGTAGCAGGTTGTAATTTACGTGCTCATATCGAAAATAGTGTGGACAAGCACGTGGCCGTCACACCCCAGCGTGCATGAGGCTTATGTCTGCCCTTGGATGGATGGTCACCTTAGGCACACAGATAAGATGAAAATGAGCGACAAAAACGGATGACTAAATGGTTTGGTGGCATATAAAAAGGCAACCAATCAACCAGCTAGCTAGGTGGAAGGTGGCGGGTTGTAATTTTACGTGTTTAGATCGAAAATAGTATGTACAAGATGGTGGCCGTCACACCCCCTGCGTGCCAAAGGCTTATCTCCGCCCTTGGATGGATGGTCACCTGTAAACATGCAACCAATCGACCAGCTAACTAGGTGGAAGGTAGTGAGTTGTAATTTACGTGCTCAAATCGAAAATAGTGTGTACGAGCACGTGGGTGTCACACCCTGGTGTGCCTGGGGCTTATCTCCGCCCCTGGATAGATGGTCACCCGAGGCACGCAAATAAGATGAAATGAACGACAAAAATGGAAATAAAGGATTTGGTGGCATATAAACAAGCAACCAATCGATCAGCTAGGTAGGTAGAAGGTAGCGGGTTGTAATTTGCATGTTGGGTAGTGTGTATGAGAACGTGCCATCACACCCTCGGCGTGTCTGAGGCTTATCTCTTCCCTTGGATGGATGGTCACATGAGGCAAGAAGAAAATGAAAGACAAAAACGGATGAGTAAAGGGTTTAGGTCCATATGAACATGCAACCAATCGACCAGCTAGCTAGGTGGAAGATAGCGGGTTGTAATTTACGTGCTTGGATCGAAAATAGTGTGTACGAGCACGTGACCGTCACACCTCAGCGTGCCTGGGGCTTATCTTCTCCCATGGATGGATTGTCACCCGAGACGCGCAAAATAAGATGAAATGAGCGACAAAAATGGGTGAGTGAAGGGTTTGGTGGCATATAAACAGGCAACAAATCGACATGTTAGCTAGGTGGAAGGTAGCAGGTTGTAACTTATGTGCTCAAATCAAAAATAGTGTGTACGAGCACGTGGCCGTCACACCTCAGCGTGCCTGGGGCTTATCTTCGCCCTTGGATGGATTGTCATCCGAGGCACGCAAATAAGATGAAATGAGCGACAAAAATGGGTGAGTAAAGGGTTTGGTGGCATATAAACAGGCAACAAATCGACCTGCTAGCTAGATGGAAGGTTACGGGTTGCAATTTACGTGCTCGAATCGAAAATAGTGTGTACGCGAATTATGTCAAAACAGTCAAAACCGGGGTGAAACAAGTATCTGAATTTCAAACAAAGTTCGTGGATTGGAAAAGGAACACCGATTTGAAAAAAAAATACACGAACTTTACAAATTATGCGGATTTGAAACAAGTACGCGAATTTCAAAAACACTTCATGGATTTGAAAAAAAAAAACTTGGATTCGATAAAATTACATGAACTTGAAAAAATAGACTGATTTGAAAAAAGTACACAAATTTCAAAATAGTTCACGCAGTTTGAAAAATGTATGTTTATTTTGAAAAAATTGCACGAGCTTGAAAAAACTATGTGGATTTGAAAAGAGTATGTGACTTTCAAAAGTTCACGGATATGAAAAAATTACGTGAATTTGAGTCAGCACGGTCAAAACTGGGTCGATTAGCACCAAAACCGGTCAAAATCAAGACCAGGGATGAATCTTGTCCGGTTTCGTTAGTTGAGGGTGCAAGTTGTCCGGTTTCGGAGTTGAGGGACCAAATCTAGACTTCACCGAAAGTTGAGGGATGAAAAGTATACTTTTCTCTATAAACAACTAACCAACCAGGCAGTTAGCTAGGTGGATGGCAGGTGGTTGTTATTTTATTTAAAAGTTGCTTATATGAGATGTAATATATATACAATAATAGGAAGGTGAAGGTAATTTAGTGGACGACTAATCGAGGATGAATTCCAATTAATGTGAGTGGATGGACTTGGTGGGTGTATGCCCCTACATAAGAGTGTATTCTTTTATTTCCTTGTACATGACCACAATAAGGGTGTACATTGTCTGGTTGGCTACAAAAAGCACTCTGACCATGGGTCCAAAAGCATTCGAGTGCTTCTTCACCTTTTATCATACTAAGAGGAATTATCAAGTGTGCGATTGAAATGGCGATGCGATATCGCTAGCCACGGGCGAGTGGAGATGAAGGAGGAAGGAATAGTGATGATACAGAAAGAAATACCCCCTCCATCTCATAATATAAGACATTTTCGCAAACTAACATATGGAGAATACTCTGATGATTTAATTAGGGGAGGGCGAATCGGGATTAATGTGAGCGAGTGGAATGGATGGCGGTCGTGGAGTACATGCAATTTGCTAGTTAGCTTGGGTGTGTTGTGTGTGATTAGCAGGGAAGGAGGCAGCGCGGTGCAATAAAACGAAGGGCCAGGCAGCTGCAGGTTGATGCAATGAGCCAAAGAAACAAATAAAACTTGGTGGGAGGGTGTGATGTCCTCTTGTGCCTTCACTGCCTGTTTGTCATTGGGATTAAGTAATTAGATTTTGGTTTTGACGCAGGATACTAGCTAAGGTAGTTTAGTAGGCATATGTGGTTGGTGATTAGGACGGGTAGATGGGGATGGATCGATGACAAGGAGGAGGGGGTGGAAGCAGTAGAAGTAGAAGTGGAAGAAATGGAAATGAAAATGATTGATGGAGTGGATGGATGGGAACCGGTTAGCAGCGGCAGTAGTAGATCCATGCATATATTTGAATTAGTATTAGTATTTACTACTCCCTCTCTGTAAACTAATATAAGAGCGTTTAGATAGTTAAAGTAGTTATCTAAATGCTCTTATATTAGTTTACGAAGGAAGTACTAGTTATGTTGCACCCGGCCAGCGTTAGTAGTGTTGTTGTACTATGGTTTCTGGGTTGTTTCACTTGTATTACATGAATACAAAAGAAAGTAAAGGTAAAACAAAGAAACAAAGGAAGGAAGGAAGGAACATGGGTGGCACTGTAGGAATGGAGCAGTGTAGGTTTTTTTTTTTTTTTTTTTTTTTTGCTGGCTGGCTGGCTGGCTGCTAGTGGTAAACACTGTAGCCGCAGACTAGTGGGGGGAGAGAGATAGATAGAGGCGTGTGTGGGTGTGGCCTGTGTTGATTGCGCTGCGCAAGGAGAGGGAGGTGAAGGTGAGTCCATCCATGTGACTGCTGCCTCTCCTCACTGATTGAAGAAGAAGAAGAAGAATAACAATTCGGTGTAGAGGGATCACGGTAAGTAGTAGTAAGAGCAACTCCAACCGGGGCGATCCATTTCATCCGCCGTCGTTCGTTTGGGTCGGTGCGGACACAAAAGGCGGCTCAACCAAGCAGACTGGCGTCCTCTTTTCGTCATGGCGACCTATTCCCGACCTAATTTTGAGCCGGATTTGCGTCGGCGTGGACCGCAGCAGACGCGCGTCATCTCTCTCCCGGGCCCGCTTGATCGGTGGCAGCAAGCACCATTTCCCCTCATTTTCCCCAAAACCCTCCCGCCCGCGTGCGCTCCCGGCCCGCACCCGCCATGGACGACGACCTCGACCTCGCCGCCGCCGCTGGCCTCGCCTCCCTCGCCCTCGTCCGGCATGAAGACCGCCCCTACAGCAAAAGGCAAGCCCGCGCCGCAGAAAACCGCCGAAAGCCAAAAGCGGCGACACCGACAATGCGGCGGCGGAGTTGGACAAGAGGAAAGAGCCGAGGCATGCCATGAATCACGAGGGTAAAGCCGTCGCGTTGCTGCCGCCGCCAGCAGCAGAGGTCACCAACGCCGCCGCGTCGCGGCAGCGAGGCGCTTACATGCTAGGGTTAAACCCTAGCCAAGAACCTCATCAGCGCTTGGCGTGGCCCCGCCAACCGACCGGCTCGTCCGCGTTCCCTCGGATGGTCTTTGCTGACTTCGCCCAGCAGCGTAAGCATGCACCCCAATACCCGGCTTTCACGTGTATCCGCAGGCCTCGCGCCTCTCCGGGGAGTGCTCACCCGACGTGAGCGTGGTGACGCCTTCCACGCCCGCGCTCGCGCCCATCGACCTCAACGCCACACCAATAGCCGGTGGCTCGTCATCCGGGCGAGGAAGCCTTGGCGCGAGATGCGGCCGATGTGCTACCCGGACGCCAAGAACTTTGTTTGACGAAATGTTACCGACGGCACGCGAGGCCTACATGCGTAACCTCATCTTGAGGGTGGTGCGCTGCCATTGCTATGACCCCGACGAGACACAAAGCCAGGACAGCCGTGGGGTGTTCACGCGGGCGCTGGCTATGATTAGTCGGCCTTCATGCGTGATCAGGTCGGCATGGACATGGACGGCTTCCCACTTGACCACGAGTTTCCGGATGACTACGGACAAGAGGAAGAAGACGAGTGCGACATTTGAAGTGGAGCCTTTGTTTGAGGACGAGCTCGCCAACCAAGCCGCTAGGACAAAGCCGAAGCGCAAGAGCAAGCGCACAAAGGCATACACGGCTGCCGAGGACAAATTTCTTTGCGAGTGTTGGAGGGACATTGGACAAGACCCCAAGACCGGCGCCGAACAAAAGCATCCAACTTTTTGGATCCGTAACCAGCGGGAGTTTCATGAGCGCAAGAAGTTTCCTCCTTACCAAATTGTGAGCATGCGTGGGTGGGTGTCCATTTCGAAGCGATGGAGAGTGATCCAACAAGATTGTGCCACTCTTGAGAGCATCAAGGCCCGCCCCGTGAGCGGCATCGGCATGCAAGACATGGTATGGTAGCAAGCCGCCCTCTTTTGTGTCATCAAGTCCATGCTTGCGTGTTCATTTGCATCCCATTTTGTGCCAACATGCTTGCATGAAGACATTTGTAGGCATTTCAAGCTTTGGAGGCATTCAAGGTCCAACACAATGGCAAGTGCTTCAACCTCTCCCATTGCTATAGGGTCATCAAAGATAAGGCGTAATATGTGCCGCCCACAAGTCGCGCGTGGGAAAGGAAGCCGTGGAGGAGGTTGGGGACGGCGAGCCGGCTCGGCCGCGGGGGAAGACCAACTCCAAGAAGGAGGACAAGCGGGATGCGGTATCGAACGCCTTGATCGCAAGCGTGAAGGGCATGATGAACAAGAAGGACTCAATAGAGCAGGAGCGTCGGCGTTTCAAAGAGGAGCAAATGAACGCCTTCATGAAGATCCAAAGGAGGAGGCTAGAGATGGATGCGGAGAAGCAAGCCAAGATGCTTGAGTTGGTGGCAGAGAAGCAAGCGAAGATGCTCGAGATCGAGGCTGCCAACGCCAAGACCAAGGCCAAAGAAGTGGCTCTCGCAAGCATGATGACCGGGGTGGAGATCATGAAGGTGTATCTCAACACCGTGTCGTCAAGGAAGAGGCCATGGTTCGAGAAAATGCAGGCCGGCATGCTCAAGTTCGGCGACGAGTGATCTATGGCGGCGAGCGCCATCTTTTTTTATGCCGGCAGGTGTGCTGGCATATGACCACGGGGCCGCGATGGCATGGTCGAACTCAAGTCCCCCTTTTTTGTGTGCTGGCATGTGTGCCGGTCGGTATGAAAGTGCACCAAAGATGAACCATGGTGATATTTTCTGAAGCCGGCATTTGTATGTCGGCCCTGGTATGCTGCCGGCATGAGAAATGGCCGCTGGCATAATCGGCCACGAGCCTTTTTTTTCTAAAAATTGAGTGCGGACATGAAATGGGTCGGCGCGTTGGGCGCACTGCCGACCCAAATACAAAATTGGGCGGACGCCGGGGGGTGGGGGGGGGGTGGGCGACCTAAACGGACAAATGCGCCATCCGTTTGGATCGGCATCGTTGAAGTTGCTCTAAGCATCTACTAGCTGGCTGGGCAGTAATAAGGGAAGTAGTAGTTGAGGAGAGTGAGATGCAGCAGAAGCAGACGGGTTGCTTCCTTCCCTGTTGTTTAGCAGCACCAGGCAGCAACCAAGAGCAAGATCAAGAGCAAACGGTGAGGCACTTCTTCTCTTGAGGCCAGCCCAGCAGCACCGCGTTGGCGTTGGCGTTGGCGTTGGCGTTGGCGTTGTGATGTGATGGACGGATGGAGACACCACGCTTTGTTTTTCTTTCTTTCTTTCTTTTGTCCCTTTCTTCTTCCTCCTCCGCCCGCCGCTCTTTCTTCCTCCTCTCCACTGCTCTGCTCCTATAAATCCTGGCCCCGGAGACCTCCATCCTTTCCAATCTCTCCCAACCCACTCCATTCCTTGTTTCATTCACCCTCCCCAGCCTACTCGTCTCATCTCATCTCATCTCATACATAGAGAAGAGCTATAGAGTGGGGAAGAAAGTGGCCAGACCAGAGCAGACCACACCAGCAGCTAGCCTAGGTCCAGCCCCTCCCCTCCCCTCCTCTCCTCGCGCCACCGCCCGCCGGACCACCCATCCGGACCGGAGATCCACCCATCACATATACCTACCTTCCTTCCTTCCTTCCTTCCTACAAGCAAAGCAAAGCAGAGCAGATAGAGATCCAGCAGACAAGTATAAAGAAGCAAGATGTTCGCCGACGCTGGCTTCAGCTTCTCCGCCTACTCCCCTTCGCCGCTCTTCTCCCACCCCTACCCCGACCACTCCTCCTTCTCCTCTGGCCCCAACACCGCTGCTCCCGCGCAACCGCCGCCGCCACCTCTCCTGCACCAACAACACCAACAACATCAAGCCGTCGCTGCACCCGACGCCAACGCCGCCGACGCCGCCATCTACCACCACCTGGTGAGTAGCACTACTTCTCCATCTCCCTCCCATTTCTTCTACTCCATTATTAGTCTTAGCTTGCATACATGCACATGCATGCCACTGCACTGCAACCAATCTCCTCGGGGTTACTCTTCACATCACATCAACTCCCTCCCTCCAGCACTTGATTGGGTCTTCTTTTCCTGTTGCATCAGAATAATTTTAACACTAGTTTTTCCTCTGTGTCTGTCTGATTCTGCTTCTTGGCCGCAATTCAATTCAATTCAATTTTAGAGGTGAATTAGATACAAGGTGCTCGCTCGCTCTCTCAAATTGCTTGCTGCGCCACGGCCGCCGCCGCCGCCAATTCTCGTCTCCGTCGAGACAAAAATTATAATGTCGCTTTCTTTCTCCCTTGTTGTTTCCGAGCCCCACCCTCCTCCTCCCTGCAAACACTATCAACTCTGCACTAGTACGTATTATATTTTGGACACTTCATCAAAGGGAATAAGAGGTGTCAACTATTCTAGACTAGAAACAACCTCCCTCCCTTTTAATTAGATCCATCTCCCACTTTTAAAACCCCTCCACTAATTAAACACAACATGTCTAGAGTAATAGTTACTACAAGCCGACCTTTAATCACTCATTGGTTCTTCCACCTTCTGCTTTACTTTCCTTGTTGCAAAGATGATAATAATATCTGCACAAGGGAAGACTACTTTACTGCACTAGTACTACTTGTCACCAACGTCAATCACACTGCCACACACACAAACACAAGCTGCAGCCTGCACATTTTTAGCTACTGATGATAGACAAAGATTGCTTATCATGTCCTCCTATAATTAATATATTTGTACTAATACAGTACTCGTCAACGTCCATCAGCACAGCACTGAGCACTGCCATACAAAAAGTATCCATCCATCCATCAAACACCTAATTTTTGCCTAATTCAAACTGTCCTAATTTAGCAGCACCATGCCATAAATCCTCCTACTCATGGACACATGCAACTTGGCAGATTATATGACCCTCACTATTGTTATTTTATGTAAAGAAAGATCCCAGATAGCACTTCCTCATGTTGCCTCCCAACTTTGAATCTTCTTCTTCTCACACAAAGGCTTTAGCTGCCAGGTCACAGGTCACAGGGAGGGGCTCAGATATTTTTAGAGATTTTTTACGGTGCATCATACTACCTATGAAACCGGGTAGTATTGAATCATCTCAGCCGTTGATTAGCTGGGTAATTTTGTCCTCTTTTTTTTCTTAATTAGTATAAAATCCCACGCAGTGTCGGTGACCATCCTCCTGAGGCCTAGTCGTTGCCATCGCTGGTCATCAACGCGCATGTCCAACAATCGATCAGAGGAGCTAGCCTCCGTGTCATTAAGTGGGAGATCCGGGTCGCCGGCCGGGCATCGAATCAACCAAGTCTCTACGAGGTGCCTCCGCTGCTTGTTCCTGCTTCGCTTGCATGCAGCGGCCGCAGCCGCCGCTTGATCGCCGGAAAAACACTCAGCTAATCATCGACGTATTAGTGCCTGCTTCGCGTGCAGCGGCCGCAACCGCCGCTAGATCGCCGGAAAACAATCAGCTAATCATCGACGTACTAGTGCCTCATGACACTGATCAATCAACTTTTATGCATGGTGATTTCCTTGACAAAAATATTATTACCCCTTAAACAAAATATACTACTGATTTTTCCTAGTAGTATTAGTGGATCTAGTCCATTGAATGACTTGAAATGGACGGCTCATATTATTTTGATGTACCGTAAAAGGTCTCTATTTTTAACCCACTCACCTTTAGGCTTTAGCTGCCAATTTGAAGAGAGGGATCGAATTAGGTTGAGTTTTTGGCCAAATTGGAGGAGATGCCACTGTCCATGGAGCATATGCTCTTCTCTGCTCTGCTCTGCCCTGCTCATGTGGTGTGGTGTGGTGTGGTGGTAGCAATAGCAATAGCAAAGCATGACAGGGACTTGGCGTCAGTTCACATGTGCACCCCACGCTAGAATACAACAACGAATAGTACATGCGGGCCGCCATAGATGCTACACCCCCACTCATCAAAACAATCCTCTACTACTACCACTTGCCTTTTTTATTTTTACTCTTCTACTCCTTTTTTATTTTATTTTATTTACTGAATGAATGACTGAATTGCCCTGCTGTTTACTTCTGTTCTTCAGTTCATTGTATTTGCAGAAATAAGTCATATTCCTTCCTAGAAAAAGTAGCTGCTTTGATTCATTCTGGGTGCCTTGAAATTAAGTGTTTCTAGTAGGATTAAATCAGCTCTATCTAATATTTTGTTTCATGTATGTAAAAAAAATAAAAAATAACAGGGAGACATGGGGCAGCCATCCCTGATATCAGAGTATGACCTGGGAGCAGAGGGCGACCTGTTCAAGGCTCCCGAGCCCATAATCGAGGAGCCGCTGCTCGCCCTCGACCCCGTCGCCGCCGCCATCTCCATGATGTCCGGCGGCGACAACGCCATGGACGATGGCATCAAGGTCTCCGACATGGGTCTGAGCGAGGTGCTGTACGAGTGCGAGAAGGAGCTCATGGAGAAGTCGGCCATCGAGGAGACGATATCCGAGCTGCTGGACGTCAAGATCCCCATGCTGCAGGTCGAGGACGTGCCCGGGGAGCTCAGGGCGTCGTCGTCATCGACAGTTGCCGGCGGCACCGGCAGTGAGTGCTCGCTCCAGAAGAGCGTCAGCTCCGGGTGCCTCAACTCGGGCGACTGGATGAACGGGTCGGCGGTGAGGCCCAACTTCCTCGACTTCCAAGGGCTCGACTTCGAGGCCGCCTTCGGGCTCCGGCGAGCCTACAGCGAGGGTGACATTCAGGTATGATGCCAAGCAAGATGATCATCTCCTTTCTCCCCCCTGTCTCTCTCTCTCTCTCTCTCTCCCTGTTGCACTGCACAACACAACACTGGAGATGGAGATGGAGATGGAGATGGAAAATGGAATTATTGCTGTGACAAGCACCACTGATCGACCTTTCGCCTTTGTGTCTCTAAGTGAGCACAGCTGTCGACAAAAGACACGATAAGTACACAAGACAAACCTAAAAGGCGTCGCTTTCTCATGGCATTCGACAAAACCTTACTGTACATGTACTAAAATCAATGGTGTGCAGTGTGGTAGTGCAGTGCTTTGCTCGACATGAAAAGGCCGTTCCGTTCCGTTATACTATAGATAAATCAAAGCTTATATGATATGAATGAAGGAGAGGCACTAGCTAGCTAGGTAGCTAGGTAGTGATGTGATCTCAGAGGTTACTAATTCTGCCCAAAGCCACCTTTCCCTTAACGGCCTCCTCAATGCTTTAGCTGACACTACAGCGCATGCATCCCTACCCTGCACACTCAGCACTAGTCTAGCTACTTACTGTGTGGTATCTTTCAAGTTGCTTAGATTTTTCGACACGCGAGATACTAGTAAAATGTTTTCTTCCTGGTCATGTGCAATTTGCAAGGCTAATATGTTTACCTCTTTTTTCGACAGAAGCTTGGTGCCAACACCCCTCGGCCTGGGATTGCGGCAAATGTGCAGGCATCTGGTGAGAGGCTTGTGACCATCAGCGACCTCAAAAGTGAGGAGAGGAAGCAGAAGCTCAACAGGTACAGGAAGAAGAAGATCCAGAGGAACTTTGGCAGGAAGATCAAGGTACGCAAACAAACAAATCCACCGTCCTTTTCTTCTTCTACTAGTACACAAATAATTCAGCAAGAAGATGGGAGAAGATCAGAGAGTGACAAATGTTTGCAATTCTGTGCTTTGCAGTATGCTTGCAGGAAGGCTCTGGCAGACAGCCAGCCGAGGGTGCGAGGGAGGTTCGCCAAGATGGACGATGGCGACATGCTCAAGCCGAGGAAGTAGACGGGGCCGTGGAGGCCGCCGCGAAGCCGATGAGGAGGGAAGACAAAGGCTGTTGCAAGGAGGGAATTAAGCTGCTGAGAGCTGCTGCCAGTGGCTTTGTTGGCGTCTAGAAGCTTCTAGGTGAGGCGGCACCGCCTTCTAGGGTCATGGCTGCCGTGCCGCGCTGCGCCGCCCGTCGGAATTCATTTCAGTCGCTCCATCAAATCCGTTCCGTTCCTTCGGGTGACATTTTCTATTTTCTGTGTTCGTTTGTAGTAGTAGTAGTAGTGATAATAATATGATGGTCCTCCTCCCTGTGGTGCAAGAGAGTGCCAGGCAGGCTCCTCTTCTTCTTCTGTGTACAAAGGCTTGAACTCGAAGTTGGTACTACTAAATAAATAAAACCCAGCCAGGCCCCTCTCTTGCTTGCCATGTAAAAATAATTATGTTCTTGTTGCTATTAATAATCCTATTATGATGATGATGATGATGGTTGGTGAAGTGTTTGCTGTCAATAAAGAAGAGAGTTTTCTCTTCAAAACAAACTGACCTATCAGTCTCAGGGCCCTAGTTTTCAAACCAAAACTCTTGTCTTATATTTTATTTATTAGTATAAATCTTTGTAGAAAACTAACCAAAATACATAAAAGTTGGTCCAAGCAAACAATAAAACAGGCAAAAAGTGGCTATCATAATCCGACGCTATTTTAGTGTCAATTTTAAGGAAACGACAGCGGAAATTGCACCCTCAAAGACTTTGAAAGGTGAAAGTGGCCGAATAAAACTCATCATCACATAGCCCCCCCAAAAGCATCTCGCAATCAATCACACGCCAAAGTACGAAAACATAATTAAAATGGACTTTCAGCTACAGTGACAGAGTGAAAAGTGCAGAGAATGGAGGCCTGAATTTGGAGGACACATGAAAACAAACAGCATCCATCAAAATCAAGCGCCTGAAGGCGACGGTTTGATTTGAACATCGCGATTGCTCGGTGCACGCTCTATAATATTCAAAGGTACAAACAAACTCTTTAAATTTCTTCGGGCCTTATTGCATCACAATGAGACAAGGGCAAGGGCGACACCGACTGAAAGGTCGCCCGGGTCGCGGTGTTATTGCACTTCTGCCATGGTCTAGAGGCGATTACGGAAAGGGACTGGAGCTTCTTTGGCTCTTCTGAAGACGATGCAGCGCTTAGTTCACACCGTAGATCCACTTCTCCTCGTTGCTGGTGTAAGAGACCAGCTCCTTGGGCTGGAACCAGAGTGCGATCTCGTCCTTGGCCGTCTCCGGGCCATCGCTCCCGTGGATGATGTTTCTGACGTTCAGACGAAGGAATGAAGAATGTGAGCACAAAGGAATTATTCTGGGAGTGCATCATGGCATTCAAGAAATGCGGAATCGAACCTACATCAGGCCTTTCTTTTTTTTGTTTCAATCTGTCTATTCTAAAAGACCGAAACTAAGCAGTGATGAGTGCAAATGATGGATGATTAGATGCATGGACACACTTTTCTGAATGAGTGCAAGTAATGGATCATCGCTAGCTGGGCCTACTGAAGAGAGAATGAAGCATACCTTCCAACAACAACAGCAAGGTCACCCCTGATGGTTCCTGGCTCAGATTTCGATGGGTCCGTGGCACCGATCAGCTTCCTCCCGTACTTGATAACGCCCTCTCCTTCCCATACCTTCAGAATATGGAACAGATTAATAAACTGCAACTTGGCAGCAAACACAGGGTTATTTGTCTATGGACAAAATATGGGAGGATTTGATTACCATGGCAAGCACGGGACCGGAACTGAGGAAGTCGCACAGTCCATTGAAGAAAGGTCTTTCCTTGAGATCATGGTAGTGCTTCTCGGCAAACTGCTTGGATGGAACCACCAGCTTGATGGCAACAAGCTTGTATCCTTTTCTCTCGAATCGGGACACTATCTCAGAAATCTGTTACCAGAGAGAAAAGATATAGAGACATCCATCATGATACAGTAGGAAATTAAAGACATGTATATGGAGAGAACACTTTTTGTATCCCGGAAATCAGGGGTATTTCCCTGGCTCTGTTCATAGAATGAAACCAAAATGTCACGGCTCTTGTTGGCTAACGGCGCTACGGCAAAGGATAAAAGAGGTTTGAAACAAACTGTGACACCTTCTACTGAACACCTGACATGGGGGAGAACACTAAACAGTAGAAACTTGTGATGGACTGCATATTTTGGTCTTATAGGATTGTGATGGGCATGGGCTGTGTATTTTGGTTTTAAGGGATTGTGATGGCTGACACAGTTTGGTTTAAAGGGAATGCGATGGGCTGTGCATTTTGGTTTTAAGGGATTGTGATGGGCTGTGCACAATTTGGTTTAAAGGGATTGTGATGGGCTGTGCACAGTTTGGTTTTAAGGGATTGTGATGGGCTGCGCAGTTTGGTTTCAGGGGACTGTGATGGACTGCACGTTTTCGTTTCAAGGGAATGTGATGGGCTGTGTATTTTTGCATTTTGGATTTAAGGAATTGTGATGGGCTGAATGGTGGAACTGGATTTGCATATCAGCCTGACTGTAACTAGAAGCATGCCTAGCCTTATTACCAAACCTTGTTTGTGAAGCATAATGGGCTAGTGGCCCCCTACTACCGATGCTACCGAAATAAGGAAAGGACGCCGGCCGGGGTCCAAAAAGATAGAAAAGTAAGGTTTCTCTCCAAACCCCCAAGCTTGTCCTAGGCTCCTAGCTAGGTGGTGTGCCTTTATTATTATATAATATACAGATAGATCCAAAAGGATCCAAGGGTACAACATTAGTTGTTAATGGTTGGTCTAGAACAGATCTCAAGAAAAATGCTGTCGGTACGCGAAACAGAATATGTTATGTTCGCATTTCAAGTGCAGGAATGCGTTTACAATTCAATTGACCTATTCGTATATGGGCTACATATATTTTGGTTTTAGAAAAGGGGTTGTGATGGGCTGCATATATATTTTGATTTTAGGTGGATTTGCATATCAGCCTAACTGCAACTAGAAGCAAGCCTAGCACTAATACCAGACCATGCTTCTGAAGCATATATAACAGGCTAATGCGTCCTGCATGCCTACTTATCGATGCAACCGAAGTAATAGAAAAAAAATGCAAATGGGATCCAAGAGTATGAGATTAGTTGTTAATGGTTAGCTGAAAAGAGATCTCAAGGACAATGTCGGTGCGCGAAATAATAGAATATGCCTAGTCGACGACGGTTAGATTGATCTGTACTAGTATATAAGTGTATTATGTACATCGCCCGTATCAAAATGTAAGACGTTTTTGTCACTGCCATAGTGTAAAAAAAATGTCCTATGTTTTGATACAGAGGGAGTAGGAAACAGCACAAGACGTCAAGTGCGACCAGAGGCAGGGCCAGGGGCATACATACTGGACTGATTGATCTGAACCAACATGTATAGTGTGAATGTTGTAGGACTACTAGTATTATTGATAAAAGGCAGAGCAGAGCAGAGATGCTTGTGCTGGTTGGTACTCACAAGGCCTCTACTATTATAGAAGAAGTAAGGTTTGTTTCTAAAACCCCAAAAGAAAAATCCTAGCTAGGTGGAGTGCCACTATTATTATACTCCATCCGTTCCAATATATAAGGTGTATTAGTTTTTTCAAAAGTCAAACATGTCTTAGTTTTTAGAAAAAGTATCAATATCCACAATACCAAATTCGTATCATTATGTATGTATCCATCATGAAAAGTATTGTCATATCTTATTTATTTTCTGTTGTAGAAGATGTGTAGATATTTTATTCTATATAATCTTGGTCAAACATACATATGTTAATGGTTAGCCTAGAACAGATCTCAACGACAATGTATGTCGTGTGTGGGCGGAATAGAAAAGGCGAGCGTGTGCGGTCCACGAAATGATTCGGCTGATCTATAGCTGTATGCGTGTATGTATGCACGGACATGGCATAACTGCACAAGGCGTCGATTGAGGCCTCAACTGTGACTGTGACTAGAGGAGCATAAAAACATAACCAAGGATGCACAACCAATCTACATAGTATGAATGTTGCGGTGCCAATATGGTTGATAACAGAGGAGAGCAGATGAGATGAGAGGGATTCCGTGTGTAGAATAGATAGGGAGAGGTGATGGTATTTGTTGGTACTCACGAGGCCTCTCTGGACGCCGTCGGGCTTGATGGCGATGAAGGTGCGCTCCATCTGCAGGCAGGCAGGCAGGCAGATTCAGGGTGAGGATTATATATGGTTGGTTCCACTGATTCAAGGGGAATACAATACAATACTCCTACAATACAGTACAGTACAGTACATAGAAGAGAAGAAGAGAAAAGGGGGGGATGGTGTGGATACCTCGGCAGCATGCACCTCCTGATCCTGGAGCATGTAGACTGTTTGTATGTAAGCAAGGGAAGGTGGATCGGAATGCAGAGTTAGTAGGCCGGCCTTATGGATCTATGAAATGAATCTCTTCTCTGGGAAGTTGATTAGAGAGGAGAAGAGGGACTGACCTGCGGCGGGAATGGCGGCGATCCATGCGTAGCCGTGGGAGGATGAGGTGTGGTGGGCGTATGCGGCGGGGAGGGTGGAGTTCCGGCCGAGGTTGGCGAGGGTGGCGAGCGCGGCGTTCCTCCCGTCTGCAATGCAATGCAATCGGAATGGAAATCTGGATGAATCCCTGACCTGACCTGATCTGATCTGATCTGCTGTGATCTGGATCGAATGGAATGGT
Source organism: Aegilops bicornis (assembly GCA_021605145.1). NCBI lineage: Eukaryota > Viridiplantae > Streptophyta > Magnoliopsida > Poales > Poaceae > Aegilops > Aegilops bicornis. Next base: position 701,314,847 of record CM038669.1, read on the forward strand.
GGTTGATCCGATTCGTTTCGTGACTGACCTGCGAGGACGGATGAGGCGGCGCGCGGGGCGGCGGCGGGGGCGGAGGAGGAGGCGAGGAAGGACCTGGCGGCCTTGCAGGCGGAGTGGAAGAGCTTGCTCATCGTGGCGGCGGCGGCGGCCTGAGAACCTTCCTTGCTTGCTTGTGTGGGAGAGGAGAGGAGAGGAGAGGGAGAGGGAGAGGGAGATAGATGTGGGAGGGAGGGATTTGTTGCTAGTGATGGGTGGTTATTATGTACTCCTCCTCCTCCTCCTACAGTGGCAGTGGCAGTGGGTGGCACCGAACAAAGGAATGGAAGGCATTGCCGTTGCGCTTTTGGTTGGTTTTGCTTTGCTTCAGATCAGATCTGAATCTGATGCCCTCTCGTCCCTTCCCTTTCCCTTCAAGTGAGCGGCGCACGGCACGTAGAGCTGTCTTGTTATTCTTAGTTAGTTACCCTTCCTTTGGCCCCTCCCCTCCCCTCACATCATCTGCGTTTCTCCAACTCCTCCTCCCCCTTCTTCTTCTTCTTCTTCGGCGGATGTTCATTGCGTCACCACGTCTCAGATCGTTCGAGCCCCGAGGAACGAAACCACCCGACACATCAGCGCGCACGAGAACAAGTCATGTTTATTGGGTCGAATTTGGCGCCGATGACTGCCGGCTAGGTACATCATTCAACCACTTCAAAATGAAAGCTGCTTCCCAACCCCTAACCTACACAAAACTAGTCCAAACCCATGACATGTCATCTCATTTTTAAAACCACATATACGAACGACTTCACTACAAATCTGTTTTTCATGCCAGATTATATTCTCCGAGCATGACAAATAAGCCTGGATTCATCTCTTTTTTCAGGCAAAATTGCCATGCTTGCAAACTAAATTTCTCATCATCGTGCCAATATAAATTGCCATTAAAACATCGAATATATTTTTTGAAACGCGGTCCCCTAGGGCTCGATTCATTAAAAATAGGGTCGAAGAAAGTTGCCCAGTTAATTAAGGGAAAACCGGGCGAAAAGCGTCACAACATGCCTGCAAAAACAAGGCCCACAGGGCGACCTGGCAACCCACACAAGAACGCACACGCGCCGTCGATGAGAAAAGGCGCCATCGAGGTTGCAACCTGGTGTCATCATCATCACACCTGTGCAAGGGCAACTCTAACTCCACCATCGATGTAGCCCTCACCGCAAACAAGTGTTGAGGCCTGCATCGGCCGATGCCAAACAGTCCACCGCACGCATCGACGAGCATTGCAGGGGGAAAGTGATGGGCCTGCGCCGAGCAGGTCCCGGAACCGAGCGCCCGCCTCGTGTCATTGTCACCGCAAAGGCACCTCCTCTGCAACTCCAACCTCAGGAAGACAAGTGAGGCATGACAACCCCTCGAACACGCAGATGAGACCGACTACCAAAACCCAGCAGCAGCCCAACTCCACCTGAAGCCGCCATCACCGCCACACAAGAAGTCGCACCACATCACCACTGCCAGACGGACACATGCTGACCGCAATGCTTTGCGAGCGTCCAGCCCATGGAGCGCGCAAATGGGATCCAATGCTCTCCAAAACGATGCCCCAAAGAAGGAAGCGACGATGTCAACGCCGCCGCTCGACCCGACTGGGCCTTAGGCTTTCACCCGAAGAGCTGGAACCGAGGTGTGCAGGGGGTGGACTTCATAGCGGCGCCTCCAAAAAGGTGGCGCGACGTCCACGGACACTGACGCCATCGGCCAGTAAGACCCGGCAAGCTTTCGCCCGGAGAATCGTCCAACACCACACCCACACACATAGCACCGCACAGCTAACCCGCACACATCGCGCGTAGTCATCGCGCCATGACCCAAGTACAAGCCACCACAAACCTCGCCGAGCCCGATCCGACCGAAAATGGCCAGATCTGGCATCCCACCACCACTGCAACACTGTGGAGGCAACCAAAGGCCGGCACGCCGCTGAACAGCGCGAAGACGAGCCCCACAGAGCAGGAAGGGGAGGGCGGCGCTTGCCCCGGCTCGCCGGAGATGAGTGTCTGGGCCGAAGAACCGGAGCCCGCCGATGAAGCAATCGCGGCTGCCACCGCGCGTGAGACACTACTAGGAGCCGCCATGCCGGAGAAGAGCCCTAGAGGCCTACCGGCGCCGCTAATGAGGACACTGGCCCGCCTGGAGCCACCGAGCCACGCAGCCGAAAGGGGATCGAACCTCCCCCACCTCGAGCGCCCGTTAATTAAATAGAAAAAAAGAGAAACCCCCATCATCTAAAATAAATACGTCATCAGCATGGCTTCCTGGATTCAGTTCCACTTCACACAAAATTTCACCCCAAAACGCATATGCTTGCAAAAGAGAAGCTCCTTCCATCCTATTTTTGGTTACTCTTCCAACTCAAATCTAGTGCTCACTATTAAGCAGCCATGCTCAGTACACTGCTTACTGCATTGGGCATTACCTTGTTGCTTGCAGCTCCTCACCCACTAAATTAATTGCAGCAACAACACGCAAAACATCAATAGAAACTTTATTCATTCTGCACAATCAACCAACCAACCAACCTGTTACATACAGCTGCTTACACGCTTCTCAAATTTATATACATACATCTGCACTCTCCAGCAACAGCTTACACCTGCATATATACTCCTGTAGCATCTACAGTACAGTACAGACTCAAGCAAGGCCCTTCTGTTTAGCTTACAGCTACTACATGTTTTCTGCACAAACACTTATATTGCATCACCATCCCCCGCTCGTCTTGCTCTTCGCCTCGCCGCCTGCTTCTGCCAGTTTGCAGTCGCTTCTTACTGCCCTTACCCACGAATCCACCTGCCACACCACCAATCGCACGACGACAAAAACTTGTATTAATCCGTGCATGGCACTGCGATGGATCATTCACATAAATAAATTCCCTTCTAACAATCGTCGTTTCGGTTAGGGGAAACCACTGTATTACTCACCTGTATCTCGCAGCTGCTCGAGCACTCGAACCTCAGGCCCTGCCGGGTCAGTATGGAGAAGGCGTATCTCGTCTTCCCGTCCTCCGGCACAAAGTTGGGGAGCTGCCCTACCTCCACCACGTCGCGCAGCAGCGTCGATTCCTGTGGGCTCAGGTCTGAAATGCATCGTGAAGTTTTCGCCACCGTCAGACTCAAGTTCAGGTTCAGTACGCCAAAGAACAAGACAGCAAGAGATATGTCATTCAGGTTCAGTATGACAAAGGAAACGTCACCAAGAGATATGTCATTCAGGTTCAGTATGACAAAGGAAACGTCACCAAGAGAAATGTGGTTTTTAGTGTCTAGTGAGCAAGTATGATGTGTATTCATCTGTAACTTGATTACTTGAATTCAGGTTCAGCATGGCAAGAAAGAGCACTAGTGCTGCGTATTCATCTGTGATTGGACGACCATTACCAGTATGTCAAAAGCTTCATCTTACCTGTAGACTTCAGATAGTAGTATAAACACTGTCCTTGTAGGACAACAAAGCGAGGAAGCCAGTCATCGACATCGGCATCGTCTATGATAGGTGGTTCCCCAGGAAGCTGAGTCCATCTCTGCAACGCGCACAAGAGATCATTTAGAGTCATCGGTCTGTTGAACAGCTGTCACACGAATGAAGCTGTTTTTGGGGCAAGCAAACAACAGTGCACAGGTTTCTTACGTACACTTCTGATATGGAGGTACCCAGAAAGGCGTGCATATCTCAAGACTTCATCAATATTTTCTAACCTGCAATGCTAAACTGTATGAATCACATCTGATGGAGAAAAAAACACTGAATATCACAAACGTTGAGGCTGAATACTGAAGGGGTACTTCATCATACCGGGCTTTTAGCTGGGACTCCCTTTCATCGGCATCGGCGATTTCGCTTCGTAACGATTCTACTTCAGCTCTGGTCAACTCGATCTGATAAGTCATAACAGCGGAAAATGTTAGCATTATCAGAATGAATTCACGACACAAGACAGAAATGAAGACCATATATTATATAATTCCTGTATACAGATAAAGCATTGTAACCTTGTCGTCATCCTCGTTGCTGGAAGACCACCTAATGCGAGGGATAGACAAGAGTTGCAGAAGCGACGAAGCTCCCTTGACTCGTTTTGGGGTCCAAGAACGCCTACGCGAACTGTTTATTACACGGAAAGAGCAGCAAGCATGTCAGTACACCCAGAATTAAAGGAAGAGGTTGAGAATTTCAAAAGTCTTTGACAGCAACAGTTTGTTCTGCCATCAGTATCATCACCTTGGTGAAGGATCCATGTTGCTCTTGCTTGTGGACAGACCATGGGCAGCGTCCATGGGGTGTTTATTGGGCGTGAAGTGCTGCGGGAAGACCTCTATTCTTCCGTAAACATCATCCATCCAACGGCGCAGGTGCTAGAAGAAATTGCATAGTCTGTTTAATGGTACATTGCAGTGTAGAATTAAAGATCATAAGACAGTTTCGACAGCGAAGTGGTTCGCTACATACTAGTATTAGAGTATTTCCGGTACAAGCATCTGTTAGATGCATAGTTTGTTTATGTCATATGGTAGTGCAATGTGTAACGTAGATAACGAGTGGTAGGACAACTTGGTACTGGATTGAAAGCAATTAGGCAGTTGAGTACAGGTATATTCCACTAATTTTAGTGTGCAAAAAGGAAGCTTGGGAAAATAGTCCAGGCATCGATTGAAAGCCTCAGATTACTGGCATGCGTGTGTTTGGGTGCTGTTGGTTATCAGGATCTGATAAGAATCGCTGGTGCTGGTGCTGGTGCTGGGCCTAGGGTAGAGCAGCTATCTGAACAGAGTGCTACTAGTACTAGCAGTGAGTATTTGTCATCTGAAGTGAACATAGAGGCCAGCTGATTTGATTGATTGATTTGATTCGATTCGTAAAAAGAGAGAGTGGTAGTCTAAATCACGGCTGAAATCCAGGATTATATATCTATCTAATGGATACTAATTCCTAGTGGGAGTGCGGCCTGTAGAGCAGCAGCGTCGATAACGAGTGCTAGGGCGAGGTCCGTCGGATCGGGAGGTGGAGATGGAGCGAGGAAGGAAGCAGTGGATGGAACGAACGAACCTTACCTGAGGTGAGGGGGGAGAAGGGAACAGAGGAGCCTGGCCCTTCACTTCAACGGCGCGGCGCGGCCCGGCGGGCAGAGATCTGGAGGATCGCGTGGTCGCCGGGGAAACCGAGGCGAATCGATGGATTGGTGCGGAAGGAAGGAAGGAAGGGGAAAGCTGGGCTGGTGGGGGTGGGAGAGACAGACAGAGGAAGAAGACGATGGATGATGCCAGGTCAGAGTCAGGTCGGAGTCCAGCGCGACCACGTTCCGGACCGGACCGGACCGGACCGGAACCGTGTACGTTTTGTATTGGGCTAACGCTCGCCTGGCCCAAGCAACCACTTGCTAATACGTAATACTTTAGTAGGTTATAATGTTACGGAGAAACTGGGAGCAAACTTTATTGAATCAGACATTTCCTTGATTGCTAGAATCCCAGTTAGCAGAGTCCAGGAGGATTTCTGGGCGTGGCATCCGGATCGGCTGGGAATTTTTACAGTAAAATCGGCCTATAAACTAAGCGTGCAACTTAGAAGGGATAATGAAATATCGGCTGGCTCGGGAGGACCGGACAAGAAATTCTGGAAGAAAATGTGGAGGCTTCGGTTCCACCCAAAGTTCGAATTTTTGGTGGCGGGTAATCAAGGGCTTTGTCCCTTCAAAGGGGTATTATGCCAAAGACATATTGAGCAGGTTGATTTACGCCATGCTTGTGGCAACAGGACACCATTCGACATGCTTTATTCGAGTGTACTTGGGCAATAATATTTTGGCAAGAGATCAAGAAATTGACATCAACTAAGGTGCCGCTCATGCACCTGAAACCTGGGCGATGGACATAGTAGATGGAGTTAGGGTGAGCCAAACAATGACTTGCATCATTCTATGCGGTTCATGGGCTGTTTGGACGGAGAGAAATGCACGCATAACCATGGAGAAACTACTCGGTCCATAACACAATCTGTAAAATGGGCAATTGATGTAGCCACAGATCTGTGATTACAGGATCACAACATGTAGTAAGCGTGAACAAAGAACTTGAAGTGGAAACCGCCAGAGGAAAGTTTCATTAAAGTTAATGTGGATGCTGCGTTACGGGAAGAAACTCATGAAGGAGGGATGGCGCAGTCTGCGAAATCATGAAGGTAACCTGCTCAGAGCACAATCCATATGGTATGAAGCAGGTCTTAATGCAAGATCACTTGAGGCATATGCTACTCGGAGATGGCATACAATTGGCTGCAGACTTGGGGTATCGGAAGGTCATTATTGAGTCTGATGCTCAACAAGTTATAAAACAGTGCAATTCTCTTGGGGTAGATCGATCGGAGATAGCAACCATTGTGAACGAGATACAAGAGCTTTGCGGGAATTTTGAGGAACTTCGGTTAATGTTTATTCATAGAGAAGCAAATGAATTAGCGCATCTTTGTGCTAGGCAATGTTGTTCCTCTAGGAGAAGATGTATTTGGATTAATTATGTCCCATCCTTCCTTACGGCTTGTGTAATGAAGGAACGTAATCCCGCTGATTAAATCAATAAAACTCTTGAAATGCAAAAAAAAAAGTAGGTTATAATGTTTCTCTTTCTCCCTTGCGCCAAGGGAGGGATCCATTCCTTCTCCATGATTACAAGATGCAGAGAGTCCATGGCCCTAGCCCATGTTGTCTATGGCCCTGTTTGGATCATGGGGTTAGAGCTAGTTTGGGTTAGTTGGGGGCTCAAATAACCCAAAAGTATCCAAACAGAGAGGGTTAGAGTGGTTTAGTTCCATCTAACCCAACTATCCTGGTAGAGAGGTGCTTATTTGGGTTAGAGTGGGTTAGAAAATAACTCTAATTCTAACTATGTTAGAGTATCCAAACATGGCCTATATAAGGCAGGGCTAGGATAGGAGTTAGCCATCCCATCTACTTTAGGAGCTCCAGCTCCTTAGCAATGCACTGCATCTCATGCGCATGGTCCAATACAGAACGGTTATCAACCATCCTGTAATCATGGAATTGCTCCATGACATACTGACTCCTTTGCCGACATCGGTTGTGACGAATTTGACTTGACGCATCCCACAAGTTTTGGCGACCCCCATATGAATATATCGTCAAGTAACCAACTTGTCTCAATCACACTCGAACTGCTCCCAAAAGATTGTGCTTGCCTCCCTAGCGCCTTCTCCTGCTCAGAGCGATCGTTTACGTGGGGAGCACACCACCAACCAGAACACGTTCATCGCTGTGAGCCACAAGGTGGTCCCTAGTGCCAACGCTTAAAATGCGTCCGGTAAACTTTTCGGTTTGAGTAGCAACAAAGCCTTGAATCGAGAAGTGCCTAGAATAAGGTTTTTGGATTGTTGGAAATATTAGCACTTTTTCGATTAGACTAATCCACGAGTAAACAGTAAGAATGGCATAAATAGTATGCATCTCATAGCGATACGTAACTAAGCATACTAACACATACAGAACATAGAAGCGAACCATCTATGAGCAGCACATATACCGCTAGTACGAGTACGAGTAAACGAGCGATGAACAGATCATACCCTCCGGTTGGCCAGGCCAACGCGGCGGTGGCAGCAGCAGCCTCGGCGTCGTCCGTGGCCTTCTTCTTGGCGGCGGCGTCGTCGGCCATGGTGTCGATGAGCAGTCGCGTCGAGACGCTCCCCAAAAACCTTATTGCCATTCTCCCGGGCAGAATCTCAAACGACAGGGTTCCGGAGGCACCTGCTCTCCCGACCAGCCGTGCATGAGGTCGTCGGGATGGGGTCGCCGGAGACGGCTAGGTTACGCGAGAGGGAGTGAGTGAACCCCAGCCGTGCATGAGGTCGTCGGGATGGGGTCGCCGGAGACGGCTAGGTTACGCGAGAGGGAGTGAGTGAACCGAACTAGGTCACTCCACTGGGCAGAGCCTTCTTATATGGTAAGAAGTCGTGGGCCGGAGAAGGGTCGCACAACGTCTTTTAGCGACTCTGAGCGGCAAAAGTAAGTTCCGGCTCGGCTCATTCCCGCAACCCGCGTGCCGTGCCGTGACGAGGCGGGCTGCGGAGGAGGAGGAGCGCGCGTGTACCACTCCTCTTCCCAAGCTCCCAATGGCAAGTGGTAGAGCAGCCCTTATAAAGGGGTCTCAGCTCTCCTCAACTAGCAAGGTGGGACTAAACTTCCCACCACCTGCCATCTCATACATGGGCTTCAAGATTAACCGGGGATTATTGTCTTATATGGGCCTAAGCCTATCCATAATCCAACATGATGGTCACAAGCTTCTTACAAGATGCATGTACATTTCTTGCGATCCCAGGTACAAGCCGCTCACTTTTCAGGTGACCGAAGATTCTGTCAAAAAAGAGGTAAACATATTACGCCTTGCAAATTTTGCAATCCTCATAAACCTGATGAAATGCCATTTATCTATAGTTTGCGGCAGCGATACATGTGTGATTCAGAAAAAATAAACTTCATTTGGACACAGACGGATCTATCGGGGCGAGGCCATTCCACACGCAGTGCGACTATAAATCCACCCCACGCCTCGCCCCATAAGACACACATAGTTCCTCCCAGGTCACCTACTAACACGAGGGCCGTGCGGACGGGCCTCGTCCCGGAAGACGCGAGGATGGTCTGGACATGTGTACATACTAGGGCCCTGTTCGGTACCACTCCGCTCCACAACTCCGGGAGCGGAGTTAGTGAGCTGACTTAAAAGCGGAGGAATTCTTTGTTTCCTGCTCCGCAGACTCGAAGAGCGGGCGAAACAGGGCCTAGATATGATCCTCACTTCTATAATGTCAGGAATTGTGCAGGGTGTCGGCCGTTGTGCCCCACCCCCCTGGTTTCTGGCTGCTGTGCTCTCCCCCACCGACCCTCTCCCCTCTGATGAGTTGATATAAATTATAATATTTTTTGTATTAATCTAGGTTAGAATTATTTCGTACCGACAAGTTGAAATATCTTTGTATTGTAACCTAAGCATTTCAGAGCTCTAGAATAATTTTACTAAAAATATGCTAATTGTATTATATTGCTATACCTTGGGATTAAATCTTTTGTGGATGCTGAGGTGGGTGGCACTATGTTTTGCTTTTAGCAACGCAAATGCTCGCTTCGCCTTCAACTTCACTGCATTGTCCCAAGCTCAACAGGCAATGGGAGATATTGAGTATAACACATCAACGCATGGTTAATAGAAGCTGCCCGTAATTGTTTTTTTTGCACACTCTGTTTTGTGTTTTTTCACTATTCATAGAAAAAAGTTGATAGTCAAATAAAGTTGACCATTTAAATAATTGTTCATGAAATTTAAGGAAAATTTTTGTACCGTAAATATGGTTCACTAAATATTCACCATTTTAAAAGTTTCTCATCACATTTGAAGAAAGTTTTTCTCACCATTAAAAAGTGTTCACACGTTTACAAACATGTTCATGAAAATATTCAAGAATGCTCACACGTTTAAAAAATTGTTCAAGAAAATATTTAAAAATGTTCATGAAATGTAAATAAATTGTGCATTCAATTTTTAACAACATGTTTCCTCGCTAATGAGCGACGGCCCATATGGCATCGCCATAGGCGACCGCTCGTTCGGGCCACAAAAGGCGATATATAACAATTGTGTGCGGATGCTGGGGTGTGGGCTATACCATGGCCCGTTATTTTCAATTAATACATGGCCCCGTTCTGGAGACGTTTTCTGTTCAAGCCTCGTACCCGCACCTAGAGCAATGCCACAAGCAGTCCAAGCCCAACAGACTTGAAAAAATGATGTTTTTTTCTTCCGGTAATTCACGTCTGAGCCCGGGCTCATCTACCTCTGATGATGAAGAGTAAATTCAAAAAAAGTAGTAGAATAATTTTAAAATATTTGAATTTTTCTGGCATCAAAGCTGTTCAGGTGTACAAGCAGAGTGCAAATTTCTGCAGTGTTGGGATATTCCAGGACCTCTAGGAAAATCAATCGGGTCAAAATAGTTTTCTTTCTCAAAGTTTCTTTCACAACCAATTTTTTTCTTTTTTGCCACGAACTCCTCAAATGTTTAAACACCACGCATTTTTGCACGTACAACGCACATTCGAGCATCTTGGATTGCAAAAGTTTCAATTTTTTGATGTTTTTGGTACTTTAGTTAAATTTACTGTTTACACTTAGGCGGATATGCACCTTGGCACTAAATTGCTGCACTTTTTTTTTCTGGTTTTCTATTTTTGAATGAGATAAATACAACATAGGAAAGCCAAGTCACACTCAATCGCCAGCGACTTAACAAAACAAAAAATCATAGTGGACTGAGCGATACCGAAAAGAGACATAGCAACAACCCCAAAAATTAGAGTCTTTGGGTGGAGAGCTGCAACTAGTACTTTGGCTACAAAAAAGAACAGATGAAGCCATACCTTAGAGAACGATATTGCATGCCCTATCCGTGGCAATGGAGACTCCTATATGTGGCAATGGAGACGAGGATGAATTCCATGCACAAAAAAGTACAGTACTTTGGTTTGCCTTTCGTTACCCATAAACGAAGGTGCTCTCCATTTTGTGACTTCTCCATTGCAAATATACATGTCAATAAAATGTTTTCTAAGCTTGTTTAACTCAAGAGAACATAGCTCATCCCAAAACACGGTCAGACCTCCACCTTTGCCTTGAACAGAAACACTAAAAACATTTTTCACACCAAAACTGTAATGCAAACTCTCAACAAACCCTTTATTTTGTCTAGTTTCAGAAAGGAAGATAACATTGAGTTGGTGCGTCTTGGAGAGGCGCATGAGTTCTGGGATTGTGCGAGGTTGACCCAGGCCTTGATAGATCCAACGCATCATTTTCATGGCTCCTGATGGGTATCATCATGTGCGCCCGTCACTTGATCGGTAGCTTCCTTTGCCATGTCATCGACATCGTTCTACTCTCGCACAAATTCCCTCCTACTAACCTGTAATTAACACCTCCTCAGCCCCATCCACTTCCTCAGTTACATGAGTGACAGAACACTCTGCTCCTAACACATCCTCAATTCTATCAATGCAAACTCTTTTACATGAGACACTCCTAAACTCTACACTCTCAGAGTCTCGGTACTACGCCCCCGCAAGGAAAAAAGAGTCTCGGTACTACGGCTGTTCATGTTGAAGACAAGATCTTGGCCATGACAGAGACGCCTCTTAGTACCTGCAGTGCTCTCAAGTATAACAGCAAAGGCAACCTTGCGACTGAATGGTTCACTACCGCTGTTGGTGAAGAAGGAACCCCAAACTTGACATGCTTGACGCCTACGCACTACACCTCAATGCGCTCATCAGCTTCCTGCATCAACCTTGCCTAACTTCCTCATCAGCTTCGCAGCGACCTTCCATGGCGGTCTACTTCCTCGGCTTGAGCATGTCGCCGACGTCCATCTTGACGAACCTCCCTCGCACCCTCGGCTGGCTGTCTGCCAGAGCCTTCCTGCAAGCATACTGCAAAAACAGGACCGAAAACAAGTATCACTATCTGATCTTCCATCTTCTTGTTTATCTTTACTTGTGTGCTAGTAAAAAGTAAGAGAGATTAGTTTGTGTACCTTGATCTTTCTGCCAAAGTTCCTCTGGATCTTCTTCTCCCTGTACCTGTTGAGCTTCTGTCTCCTTTGCTCCCTTTTCAGGTCACTGATGGTCACAAGCCTCTCACCAGATGCCTGCACATTTGCCGCGATCCCAGCTCGAGGGGTATTGGCACCAACCTTCTGTCAGAAAAAGAGGTAAAAAGATCCTAATAAGTGATCTTGGGCTTGCACTCCCCCTATTAAAAAGTTGATCTGTTTACATGATGATCCTACCTAAATACTCCCTCCGTAAAGAAATATAAGACTAAAGCAGTGATCTAAATGACCTTATATTAATTTACAGAGGTAGTACATATCAGGATAACATGGCATTTATCTATACATCGCGTGCTCGTGTGAATCGGGAAAAAAACTAAGCAACTTGAAAGATACCACACAGTAAGCGAAAGACTAAAGCAGTGGGGAGGCCATTAAGGGAAAGGTGGCTTTGAGCAGAATTAGCAACCTCTGAGATCACATCACTAGCTACCTACCTACCTAGTGCCTCTCCTTCCTTCATTTCATATAAGCTTTTATCTATATATCTACAGTGAGGTTTTTGTCCAATGCCATGAGAAAGCAACGCCTTTTAGGTTTGGTTTGTGTACTTGGCGTCTCTTTTGTCGACAGCTGTGCTCACTTAGAGTCACAAAGGTGAAAGCTCAGTGCTGCCTGTCACAAATAATTCCATTTCCATTTCCATGTAGTGTTGTGTTGTGTTGTGCAACAGGGAGAGAGGAAATGATCATCGCCATGTCCTCATCACACATACCTGAACGTCACCCTCGCTGTAGGCTCGCCGGAGCCCGAACGCGGCCTCGAAGTCGAGCCCTTGGAAGTTGAAGAAGTTGGGCTGCAGCGCCAAACCGTTGATCCAGTCCGCCGAGTTGAGGCACCCGGAGCTGACGCTCTTCTGGAGCGAGCACTCGCCGGTGGCGGCAGCAGCAGTGGTTGTCGACATGAGCTCCCCGGGCACGTCCTCGACCTGCAGCATGGGGATCTTGACGTCCAGCAGCTCGGATATCGTCTCCTCGATGGCCGAGTCCTCCATGAGCTCCTTCTCGCACCTGTACAGCGCCTCGCTCAGGCTCATGTCCGAGGCCCTGACGGTGTCGTTCATGGCGTTGTCGCTGCCGGACATCATGGAGATGGCGGCGGCGACCGGGTCGAGGGCGAGCAGCGGTTCCTCGAGTATGGGCTCCGGAGCCTTGAACAGGCCGCCTTCTGCTCCCAGGTCATACTCTGACATCAGGGATGGCTGCCCCATGTCTCCCTGTTGATTTTTTTTTTCCATACATGAAACAAAATGTTAGAGCAGAGAGAAGTCAACTTAAATACTTAATCCTACCAGAATGGTAAACAGCAAATATCTGGTAATCAATCAAAGCTACTTATTTCTACAAGTATAATGAAGTGAAGTGAACTGGGTAACTAGTTATTTCTGATTCATCCATTCATTCAGTACGTAGAAAGGAAGAAGTAAAAAGCAAAGTAGTAGTACGTAGTAGACAATTGTTTTCATGAGTATATAAGAGGTACTGTAGCTGCTAGTTTGTTGTTGTATTCTAGTGTAGGAGCACATGTCAACTGACGGCAGGCGTTGCTACCACCACACCACATGAGATGAGAGCAGATGACAAGAGCAAGAGCATACATATACCGCCCAGGGACAGTGGCATCTCAAATTGGCCAGGCTAATTCGATCCCTCCTTCTGAATCGAAGGTGGGGCTGGGAAACAAGAAGCGCGAAAGAAAGCGACATTATAATTTTTTTCTCGACGGAGAGGAGCAGAATTGGCGGCGGCAACCAACTTGAGCGAGCGAGCGAGCGAGCACCTTTTATTTGATCTCCAAAACTGAATTGCAGCAACAAGAAGCAGGAACAGAGTCGAAAGAAGACCCAACTGCAGTGCAGTGGGTTGATCTGATTCTGATGCAGGAGATTGCTTAGAGGAGCTAGCTTAGCTTATCGGTGCAAAGATAGCAGGCGAAAAGGTAGTGCTACTCACGATCACGAGGTGGTGGCAGATGTTGGCGGCGTCGTCGGGTACAGCAACAGCAGCGGCGGCTTGATGTTGTTGATGCAGCAGGAGCGGCAGTGCTGGCGGCGGTTGCGCCGGAGCAGCGGAGGCAGAGGTGGAGGAGGAGGAGTGGTCTGGGTGGGGGTGGGAGAAGACTATGGGGGAGTATGAGTAGCCCGGCCCCGGCAGCGGAGAAGAGTAGGCGGAGAAGCTGAAGCCCGCGTGGGCAAGCATCTTCTTCTTCTTCTTCTTCTTCTTCTTCGTCTTCTTCTTCTTCTTCTTCTTCTTCTTCTTCTTCTCTGTTGGATCTCTGCTTCTTGGCTTGTTGGAGGAGGAAGAAGGGATGGATGGGTTGTTGGTGTATGGAGGGAGAGATTGGAAAGGCCGCCGCAGGAAGGATTTATATATAGGAGGAGAAGAAGCCACGCTGGGGAGGAGGAAGAAGAAAGAGACAAAAAGGAAAGAAAACCCACGCTGGGGTGGTGGGCTGGGCTGGGCTGGGCTGGTAGACAACAAGCAAGGAAGCAACCATATGGGCCCGTCCGGTTCTACATTTCCCTCTCGTTCACTCACTCTTCTTGTCTTGTCTAAAAAAAACTTACTCTTCTTGTCGCCTAAGAAAAAAACTCACTCTTCTTGTTACTGCCATCAGCTAGCAATACCGCATCCCATAGGATCGTACCCTTGGTAATTCCTCTTATAGCATGATACTAGAAGGACAAGAAGCACACGATTGTTTTTGGACCAACTGTCAGAGTGCATTTCAGCCAACCATGCATACACTCTCATTATAGTCAAATAAAAGGAAATAAGAGAACACACTCTTTATATAATACCGGCATGCGCTCATGATGTTTATCTATTCCATCCACTAATCTTAGTTGTAATTCATCCTCGATTAATCTCCTTAGCCCTCTCTTATTTTCCATATATATTATATATAAGCAATGTTTAAAGAAAATTACAACCCCGCTGCCTTCCACCTAACTAGTTGGCTGTTTATATGCCACTAAACTCTTTACTCATCCCTTTTTGCCCTTCATTTTCATCTTATTTGCGTGCCTCAAATGACCATCCATCCAGAGCGTGACGGCCACGTGATCGTCCACACTATTTTTGATCTGAGCACGCAAATTACAACCCGCTACATTCCACTTAGCTGGCTGATTGGTTGCATGTTTATCTATCTACCATCAAACCCTTTACTCAACCGTTTTTGTAGCTCATTTTCATCTTATTTGCGTGCCTCGCATGACCATCCATACAGGGTGGAGACAAGCCTCGTGCCGCGTCCGGGGTGTAATGACCCGCGTGCTCGTTCACCTATTTTGACCTGAGCATCGTAAATTACAACCCGCCACCTTTCACCTAGCTAGCTGGTCTATTGGTTGCCTGTTTATCTATCTACCATCAAACCCTTTACTCAACTGTTTTTGTCACTCATTTTCATCTTATTTGCAGCCTCAAATGACCATCCTTCCAGGGCGGAGACAAGCCCCGGACACGTCGGGGCGTGACGGCCATGTGCTCGTCCACACTATTTTCGACCCGAGCACGCAAATTACAACCCGCTACCTTCTATTTAGCTAGCTGGCCGATTGGTTGTCTGTTTATCTGTCTACCACCAAACTCTTTACTCAACCATTTTTGTCGCTCATTTTTATCTAATTTGCGTGCCTCAAATGACCATCCATCCAGGGCAAAGGTAAGCCTTGGGCACGCCAGTAGCATGACACACACGCGGTGCTAGGCTGTTGCAACACTGGCAAACAACAAGCAAGCTGGCAAGAAAGCAACCATATTAGCTCATCTGCTTCTGCATCTCCCTCTCATTCACTTCCTCACTCTTCTTCTTACTGCCAGGAGCTAGCAATATCGCATCACCATTATGATCACACCCTTGGTAATTCCTCTTATAGCAAGATAAAAGGAGAAGAAACACTCGATTCTTTTTGGACCGACTGCCAGAGTGCATTTAGCCAACCAGACAACATACACCCTCATTATTGTCAAATAAAAGGAAATAAGAGTACACTCTTATATATAATAGTGGCACACACCCACGATGTTCATCCATTCCATGCACTCTTATTAATTGCAATTCATCCTCGATTAATCGTCAAGTAAATTACCTTTAGATCCCTCTTACTTTCAATATATTACATATAAGCAACATCTAAAGAAAATTACGACCCGCTATATGCAAAGATTATGATAGCAGGGGAAAAGGTACTCACGAGATGGTGGTACATGGCGGCGGCGGCGTTGGGCGTAGCAACAACATCGTCTTGATGTTGTTGGTGCAGGAGAGGCAGAGGTGGCGGCGATTCTTGGAGTAGTGAAGGATGAGGGAGAGGAGAAGGAAGAGTAGTCTGGTGGGGGTGGGAGAAGACGGGGAGTATGAGTAGGAGTAGCTAGGCAGGGGAAGAAGGGTAGGCGGAGAAAGGCTGAAGCCAGCGTCGTGAACATCTTCTTCTTCTTCTCTGACTGTTGGATCTACGCTTCTTGGCTTGTAAGAGGAGGAGAAGGGATGGATGGATTGTTGGTGTATGAAGGAATGGGTTGGGACAGTTTGGAAAGGCCGCTGTAGTAAGGATTTATAGGAGGAGAAGAAGAAGGGGGGACAAGGAAGAGGGGTGGGGAGGGAGGAGGAAGAAAGAGACAAAAAGAAATAAAATCCATCTTTGGTGTCTCCATCTTGGTGGTGGGCTGGGCTGGTAAACAACTAGCAAGGAAGCAACCATATGGGCCCGTCCGATTCTACATTTTCCTCTCATTCACTCACTTTTCTTGTCGCCTCAAAAACAAAACAAAAAAACTCACTCTTCTGGTTACTTCCAGGAGCTAGCAATACCGCACCACCCTTACGATCGCACTCTTGGTAATTCCTCTTATAGCATGATACTAGAAGGAGAAGAAGCACTCGGTTGTTTTTGGACCGGCTGCAAGAGTGCATTGCAGCCAACCAGACAACATACACCCTCATCATGATCAAATAAAAGGAAATAAAAGGACACACTCTTATAAATAATAGTGGCATACGCCCACGATGGTCATCCATTCCATCCACTCACATTAATTCGAGTTCATCCTCGATTAATCGTCAAGTAATTTACCTTCAGCTACCTCTTATTGTCTATATATTACATATAAGAAATGTTTAAAGAAAATTATGACTCGCTACCTTCCACTTAGCTAGCTGGCTGATTGCTTGGTTGTTTAGACACTGCCAAACTCTTTACTCATCCGTTTTTGTCGTCCATTTTCATCTTATTTATGTGCCTCAGATGACCATCCATCCAGGGGCGGAGAAAAGCCCTAGGCACGTCGGGGCGTGGCAGCCATGTGCTCGTACACACTATATTTTTCGACCGGAGCACGTAAATTACAACCCGCTGCCTTCCACCTAGATAGCTGGCTGATTGCTTGTTTGTTTATACGTCACCAAACCCTTTACTCATTCATTTCTGTCGTTCATTTTCATCTGCGTGCCTCAGATGACCATCAACTGGGGCGGACACAAGCCCCGGCACGCCGGGCGTGACGAGAGGTGCTCGTACACACTATTTTGATCTGAGCACGTAAATTACAACCCACTACCTTCCACCTAGCTAGCTGGCAGATTGGTTGCCTGTTTATCTGCCACCAAACCTTACTCATCCGTTTTTGTCGTTCATTTCATCTTTTTTGCATGCCTTAGATGACCATCCATCCAGGGTTGGAGACAAGCCCCATGCACGTCGGGGCGTGACGGGCACATGCTCGTACACACTATTTTTTATCTAAGCACGCAAATTACAACCCGCTACCTTCCACCTAGCTAGCAGCGGATTTGTTGCATTTTACGCCACCAAACCCTTTACTCATCCGCTTTTTGTCGTTCATTTCATCTTGTTTGCGTGCCTTAGATGACCATCCATCCAGGGTGGAGAGAAGCCCCAGTGCACGTCAGGGGCATGACAGCCCACATGCTCGCATACACACTATTTTCGATCTAAGCATGCAAATTACAACCTGCTACCTTCCACCTAGCTAGCTGGCCGATTGGTTATCTGCTTATCCGCCGCCAAACCCTTCATTCATCCGTTTTTATCGCTCATTTTCATCTTATTTTATGCGGGCTCAAATGACCATCCATTCAGGGCAGAGACAAGCCTCGGGTATGCCAGGGCATGACGACCGTGTGCATGTTCACACTATTCATCTCCCTGCAGCTATAGTGTAGTGAAGCCGACCCGGGGCCGGGCCCAATCCTTCCACGGCCCTTGCATCCATCATCATGTTACCCCGCCCATTGGACACTCTTTTTGCATATCAACTGATGGGCTTCCTTGACACAAACCTACACCTTGGGCCAACTTTAACCATATCTATCTCCTAATACCAACATTCATTTTAGTTCCTTGCACCTAATTAAATCTCCTTTGCCTTTCTGGTTATATGCTGCCAAACCCTTTAACTCGCCCGTTTTTGTCGACCTTTTCATCTTATTCCTGTGTCTCAGATCACCATCTGTTATCCCATATGTTCCGCCACGCCGATGGTGTTGGGAAACGTAGTAAAAAATAAAAAAAATTGCACTAGATCCACAAGGAACACTATGAAGATGCGATAAACGGGTTGGATCAGATTGTACCGACTCCGAGTTGCAGTGGAAGAAGATGAGTCGGTGTAGATCGTACATGGAGTCCCTCGAACCGTAGATGAACGACCCCGCGAACTGCCCACAAACAATCCTTGAACGGTAGACTAAAAGCACGACTTCTCTACTAGTTGCAAGCATACGATCTACACGATCCGGAAGTGCTTGATGACCCACAATTATAGGGCATCAATCCTAGTCCTTTCGATAAGTAAGAGTATCGAACACAAGAGATGAATTAGGGTTTGAGATGAGATGGTGTTGTTGAAGATGTTGATGAAGATTGGCCTCCCAAAGGTGAGAGGGTTGTTGGTGATGACGATGGCTTCGATTTCCCCCTCCCGGAGGGAATTCCCCCCCGACCGAATCGCTCCGCCGGAGGGCAAAAGTGCTCCTGCCCAAGTTCCGCCTCGAGACGGCGACGCTCCATCCCAAAAGTCCTCTCCTTATTTTTTCTAGGTCAAAAGACCTTATGTACCAGAAGATGGGCACTGGAGGTGGGCCAGGGCCCCCACTCGTGCCTAGTGGGCACCTGGGTGGCCTCCTTTGGTAGTTCTTTTCTCCAATATTTATTATATATTCCAAAATAATTCTCCGTAAAATTTCAGCTCATTTGGAGATGTGCAGAATAGGTATCTCTGACATAGCTTTTTCAGGTCCAGAATTCCAGCTGCCAGTATTCTCCCTCTTTGTGTAAACCTTGCATATTATGAGAGAAATGGCGTTAGAATTACTCCACAAAGTATTATATTGCAGAAAAACACTATAAATAACAGTAGGAAAACATGATGCAAAATGGACGTATCAGTGCTTCACCATCGAGAGCTAATCGTAGCCAGAGAATTAGAGAGAGGAGATTAGAACCATATTTGGCTTCAAATTATGAGGATTAGAGGATCAACTAGGACAAAATAGAACTAGAACTAGAGAACTGGAGGAGGCTCCAAAACTTGTCTATCCAAAGGGCCAAAATCCTCAAGTATATATAGGTTTGAGGGAGGAGAGAGAGGGCGCCACAAGGGGAAGGAATCCTCCCCCTTTGGCCGGCCAAGGAAGGGGGTCCCCTTCCAATTCGCCCCCCCCTTCCTTCTACAAGGAGGAAGGGGGCGCCTCCAACTATTGGACCCAAGTGGCCCAATATGCTTTCGACCACTTGGCCTTTTAAGGACCATTGATATTAAAGTAAATATAAAAGCCTCCTAACTATTATTAGAGCCTTCTATTATTAATTTAACATCTTCAGAAATAATTCCACCTATATATTATTTTTTGGAAATACTAAGTATTGACCGATAAACTCTGAAACCCTTCCGGTGACCCAGAAACGCTTCTGGATCCTCTTAAAACTATTTCGAATATTAGTGAAACTATTTCATGAATATATTCTCATTATTCTCATCCTAGTAACACTCAGCAGACTGTGATTACCTTAAGCTTATGACCCTGTAGGTTCGGTAAAACATAGACATGAACAAGACTCCTTTCGTTCAATGACCGATAGAGGAACCGTGGACATCCATATCAATTCCTATGAATACACGAATGACATTATAGTGAACCTTTGGTTGTTATGTGCTATTCCTTTTGCTTTGCTATACTATACAAAACCCGAGGTGAGATGTATCGATATCCTTTTGAGTCATTCTCATGCTCACTATATCGGTCTCCTCGTTACCGATTCGGTTCTTCTTTTTTGTTGACATGTTCTGGCATCCATGTGACTTAGTCACCTATGTCTAGCCAGACGATGATGAATGTCGTCACACCAAGAGGGACCTAAGAATATCTTTCCATCGTCCGAGGAGTAAATCCCACTCTTGAGATATCTAGTCCCTTGTCAAACTTTCCGATGAACCTATAAGTTGTCGTTATAATCACCATGTTACAAATAACGTATGAGCAACCCCAATGTCCACCGTATGGTAGGAAGTGACTTCGATACTCTCATGGTCTAAGAAACTAAGTCACATGTTAACTCTTGTGTTATAACAATTGACTTGTGTCGATTGCATCTCAAAGTATAACAAACAAGTTTTATATGATCATTCTTCCAACGTAATATTCTCAATGTTGTTTTAGGACTACTGTTACACTTAACGATATCCTAAGATCCGGAAAACGTTGTCACCAACAACGCTTGAGCTAGTCTTGGATGTGAGACTAGGAATCTAGATTTACCGTTTATCATTGCACACGTGCATATGAGTTTTCCACTGAATCGTATATTCCAAGATCATAGCAGTTATAACATAGACTCTTAAGAATACAAACTCTTAATTATAAACATAGAAAAATAATAATACAATATTATTGTCTCTAGGGCATATTTCCAACAGATGGGCCATCGCAGAGCCAACCTATGGCATGGGACAACCTTAACCCCGTCTATCTCCTCACATGCACCGCCTCATCCTCCTCCCTTCCACTTCTATATCATATCGCATCGCTTCTACTGAAATCACCCTACTTCTTTCTATATCATCGTCGCATCACCATTTCGACCGCACCCTTGGTGACCCCTCTTGTAGTGATAGAAAGAGAAGAAGCACTCGATTTTTTTGGACTAACGAAATGTGTTGTAGCCAACCCAACGACATACACCCCATCATGGTCAAATAAAAAGAAATAAAAAAATATACTCTTATGTAATGGCATACACACATTTCGTCCAACCACTAACTCACATTAGTTAGAATTCATCCTCGGTTAATCACCATGTAAATTACATTGGCCTTCCGCTTATTGTCTATATATTACATATAAGCAACTTTCAAAGAAAATAACAATGCGCTGTCTTCCACCTATCTACTTGTCCGATTGGTCGACTCTTTATATGCTGCCAAGCCATTTATTCACCCGTTTTTGTGTTCATTTTCATCTTGTTTGCGTGCCTCAGATGAAAATCCATCTAGGGGCGAAGACACGCCCCAGGCACGCGGGGCATGATGGTCACGTGCCCATACACAGTATTCATCTCCCTATAACTACAGTGTAGTGTGACCGACTCGTGGCATGGCCCAATCCTACCTCTGCCCCTACATCTATCGTCATGTTACCCCACCCATCGGCCGCTCTTTTTGATATATCAGCCGATGGGCTGCCTTGGCACCAACCTACACCTTGGGCCAACCTTAACCTGATCTATCTCCTAACGCCAACATTCGTTGGAGTTCTGTCCATCTAATTAAATTACCTTCCATCTCATATCTAATAAAAATATCACCTTCACTTTTCTTCGTATATGCCGACAAACCCTTTTACTCACCCATTTTTATTGTCATTTTCATCTTATTTGCATGTCTCGGATCACCATCCATTCACTAACATGTTACGCGGCGCCCATCGGCCCAGTCGATGGGCCACCACATAACCAACCTATACCATGGGCCAACCTTAACCCCATCTATCTCCTTAGTGGGACTGCCTCATCCCACTCCCCTCCACCGCTATATCATATCATGTCGCCTCTACGTACATCACCTTACTTCTTTCTATATCATTTACGCATCGCCATTTTGACCGCACCCTTGGCGATCCATGTTGTCATGACATAAGGAGAAGACGAACTCGATTATTTTTGGGCCAACAGTTAGAGTGTATTGTAGTCAAACAAACAACATACACCCTCATCATAACAAATAAAAGAAAAGCATATACTCTTATGTACTGGCTTACACCGACGATGTCCAGCCAGTCCATTCACTTCACATTATTTTGAATTCATCCTTGATTAATCGTCACATAAATTACCTTCACCTTTCCTCTTATTGTCTATATATTACACACAAGTAATGTTTACAAAAAATTACAACCCGCTGCCTTCCACCTAGCTAGTTGGATGATTCGTTGCTGTTTATATATACCACCAAACCCTCTGCTCATTCATTTTTGTTGTTCATTTTCATCTTATTTGCAAGCCTCAGATGACCATTCATCCAGGGGTGGAGACAAGCCCCAAGCACAACGGCCCGTGGCCGGGACGTGATGGCCACGTGCCCATACGTACTATTCATCTCCCTGTAGCTACATTGTAGTGAAGCCGGCCCGGGGCCCTGGCTCAGTCTTGCCCCTGCCCCTGCATCCATTGTCATGTTACCCCGCCCATTGACCGTTGTTTTTGATATATCAGCTGATGGACTGCCTTGGCACCAACCTAGACATTAGCCCTATCTTTCTCCTAACTGAAACCGCCTTCCCACATTGTTGCATCCTATCTGTCACCTCTATGGACATCACCTTGATTACTATGGGTGTGTTTGGTTTCCTGGGCCGACTCGCTCGCAGACTTGCCATGAATAATCCAATGGTTTGGTGCCCTGTGTGGCGTGCTTGGCCTAGCCCACGGATGCAAAAGGAGTCCTCTCAGCCATGCTAAGGGGAACGCAGGAATCATCCGTATCTCCAAGCATGGATCGCGCCCGCGTCCTTTTTTCCCATGTCTTCTTTTCCTCCTCTCTCTCACGCATCAGTTCGAGCACCCAACCCACCACCCCCACCATCGTCTGAGCTTCGTCTACCACCAGTCCGTGCTCACTCATTCGCCACCGGTCAAGGCTCCGTCGCTAGTGCTCCTCCACACCCACGTTGGTGGCCATGCCGCCTCATCCACCACCGTCTGAGCTTCCTCGCCAGCCCTGCCTTGACATCGTTGGGTTGCACATCCACCTTGTCCACCACCTGTACGAGCTCCCTCACTAGTGCTCCTCAATACCCATGCCGGGGGCCACGACGCCCGCCACCAATTGAGAGGAAGAAAGGAGAGGGGCACCTGCGCGCTGCGAGCCACAACGGGAGACGTGTTTCTCCCGCACCGCTCCCAGCCCTTCCGGCGAGTGCGATCGAGTCTTGCCGTCGGCATCTCCTATCGGTTGCCCACCTACGCCCAAGCCAACCCGTCACCCTCCACCTCGTCATATGATTAATCTCCGCCGCTGCCTTCTACCATCTATTGAATGATCCAGATTGGTCAAGATGTTTTCATTGGTTTGAGAATTTTTTGATAAATAAATTGAAACTTGGGTTTGGTTCAAGTTCCAGTCCAGACTTTGTTTTACATGTTCTCTTTGTCCATGGAATGCTCCAGATTCATTTGAAATGATTAAAACTGAAAGAGAAAAGTTCACAGAATTAAGCTCAAATGCAGCCTATCAAACAACATCTGTTGTATATAGTATCCCTTGTGCACCAATATCAGGCAACACACCAAACACACATCTTAACTCATCTTTGCATCAGCTCAACCAGGCCATGCTCACCCAGGATTTCCCATGTGATGCAGGCTAGAGCCACCCAGGCAACCAAGCACGCCCTATACTTCTGTGCAAGTTGTGGCAGATATATCTGCTGTAGCCCCCCATAACATTCATTGGAGTCCCTTTCTCCTTTGTCTAGACACACCTACAGCTAGCGGTAACGCATCGCCACTTCAATCACACCCTTGCTTATCCATCTTAGCAGGGTAGATGGAGAAGAAGCACCGGATTGTTTTCATCTGAAAACAATCGTGTGCATTGTAGCCAACCAGACAACATATAACCTTATCATAGTCAAATAAAAAGAAGAGAGAATATACTCTTAGTAATGGCATCCACCCATGCAAATATTTATTTATTGCTTAAATGGTTGCCGACTAATTCTATATTAGCACTCTTTCTTTCATGGGATAATTGGTTTTATGCCCCTAGTTGGGTCACACTCGGCTGATTTACCCCTAGTTTCCAAAAACACGTGTTCGTTTCCAAATGGTAAAATTGTGCTATTTTTACTAGTGGTAAAATTGTAATTGTTCAGATTGACAATTTGAAAATCATATGTATATACTTTTCTCAAAAATCTATTTCTAGAATCTTATAACATTTCTTGTTTTCATAATTTCTTGTTATTTATACATGTACAAGATTACAAAGAGAAGTTATTGGTAAAAGTTACATCAGGAACATTATGTCAGTATCCAAAACATCATTTATTTGTGATACTGAGGAAGTGAATCTTATAGTTAACGTTTCAAAACTTCTAATACTAGTACTTGCCAAAATTTACGAATTAATGAAACATGACAGAAAAGTATTATTAGAATTTTATTTCAACACTACTAGGAAAATGCTTATAGATAGAAGTTTAGCAGCAGTGCATGTTTAAGCACCCACGCTACTGGTATTTACCAAGAGCGCTCGGCACAAAACACGCTACTACTACTAAATAACAGCAGTGTTTGTTAGGTTGGGTTGCGCTGTTACATGGGCCGCAGGGCAAAACGGTAGCCCACTTACATAGGCGTTTGTTTGGCGGGCGCTACAGCTGGTGGGATTAGCAGTAGTGCCGGCCTCTACCCAGCGCTACTACTAGAGGAAAAGAAAACCGGTCCGAGCGCCCCCACCCCCTCACTCTCACATTATCGATCCCCTCCGCCCGACGCTGCCGCCGCGGTTTGGGTTCCTCCCCGGCCGCCACACCCCCGTCGACGGCCTTGCAGTCTTGCCACCACGCATACGGTCGCCTCTCGCCTCCTCCGACGCCTCCAGGCCCGTAGAAGTCCCCTCGATCTCCTCCTCCCTGCGTGCGCCACCACTAGCCAGGTTCCGATCGATTCACCGCGGCGGCTCACCAACGGTCATAGGAAGCCGTCCACCATGTCCTGCCACTCCTTGGCCGTGGTGCCACGCTGCCGCAGCCGCTGAGCAAGCTGCCGATGAAGTTGTCCCGGAGCACGTCCGGCGTGGCCACGAGCCGCTCGATCTGGGTCATCTGCTCGATCTTCTCCGCGAGCGTCATCCTCCAAAGAAGAGCGTGTAGAGCGTGTAGACACGATCCTCCACAGGCTTGGTGGCGTCCTTTAGAGCACGCGTGAGTCGGCGCATGCGGTGCCGAGCACGGCCGGAAGAGCAGCAGGGCCGCCCGGCGAGAGCAGCACGGGGCGCCAAGCCTCAGTGATGCGAGGAGCCATGGCATCATCGCGTGTGGATTGTTTTTGGCAACCACCGGCGGGAGGGATGGTTTGTTTAGTGCCAGTTGCCATCATGGTAGCGGGATGTTAGTTTAAGCGTTGTTTTCCACTGATTAATTTGGCAGAGCAGAGAAACATGTTTTGCTTGCACAGAAGAGACAGAAAAGTAGAGAGAGTAGAGAGAGGGGTTAGGTGAGAGGGGTTAGGTGAGAGTAGAGAGAGGGGTTAGGTGAGGAACTAATCCAGATGCACAAGTTTGGTCAGCCAAACTTGGTCGAATCCAGAGATGTAAAAGGAAGCGGGTAGAGGCGGAGGGGGGGGGGGGGTTGAGGCGCAGAAGGGAGCGAGTGAACTGACCTCGAGCGAGAGGGGAGGATTAAGGGCAAGGTATGGGCTGGAGGCTTGGCTTCTTCTTCCTTGGCTGCTGTCCCTGAGAGTGGCGGCGGGCAAGTGCCTAGTGTTCTAGGGTTTAGAGAGGGGTTCTCTCTCGTCGCCTTTGGCTTTTTGTTTAGTGGCGGCGGCAGCGGTGCCTAGTGTTCTAGGGATTAGAAAGGGGTTCTCTCTCTCAATTGAACTACTTTTCCTTGTCTGCTTGCGCAATAATTGCAATATGCCATTTATCTTATTATTAGGCTCTGTTTGGGTTACATGATCTCTATTAGGTTATTGTCTAACTCGAACTACAATTTAGTTGTTATTTTGCTTGCCATGTGAACCTGATGTGTATTCTCTATGATGTGAACCTGATGTGTATATTATTCAAAACCTGATTTGTATTGAAAACTTTATGTTTACTTTTTGGATCGCTAATCCTTTAATCATATTGCTTTAGGGAAATGGCGCCACCACCACCACCATGTCTACGGTGCAAGTCAAGGTGCGCCAAAGAGCCTCTTTGCAACCGCACGCTGTTAAGCATCTACTTGAGTCTAGTTTTCTTCATGCGGCGGTAATAAATTTATGAAACTAGTAACCACTATTTTGTTTTTAGTGTTATAGGCATTAATGCATCGTGGTACATATCATTTTGCTTTTTGTACACAGATCGTCCCATGCAATGTGAGGTCGAATTCAACAAGTCGACCGGAGACTCTGTGACCTTTGAGGCTCCCCGGGGCCCCTACACTATGGAGGCCGAGAAAGGACGAAATATGACCTGGTGGGAGGAGATGGATGGGTCCATTTCATCGCCCACATGCGTATCACGGTGGTGAGTTGATCAGCTTCTCCTTGAGCGTAAAGACCCAAGCTGGCCGTAATTTATGTCAACAAAGCAGAAGATGATGAAGATGATGAGGATGATGACGACCCACTTGGTGAAGCCATCGTAGCTCAAATAATGAGGTTGAGTGAGGAGGAGGTGTGCAACCTATGGGACATCATTCGCTTTGGCCGGATTTCGACTTCGGGGTGCCATTCGTGACCTGCCCCGACAAGTACCATGGTTGATCCGGCATATCATGGTATGTTGCATTTATCGTAGTAATTTGATGATATGCTTTGTTGTTATACTTAGTGTAGAGTCCGATGATATATATGCTTAGTGAATCTTATATGCTTTATTATTATACTTAGTGTAGAGTCCGATGATATATATGCTTAGTGAATCTTATATGCTTAGTAAATCCGATGATCTGTATGCTTAGTGAATCCGATGATATATATGCTTTGTTGTTATACTTAGTGTAGAGTCCGATTATATATATGCTTAGTGAATCTTATATGCTTAGTGAATCCGATGAGCTATATGCTTAGTGAATCCGATGATATATATGCTTCGTGTAGAATCCAAAGAACTGTTAATAGTGTAGAATCCATATATACTTATTAGTAGAATTCATGCTTAGCAGAAATGTAGTACTGTCTTTTGATAGTGTAGAATGTGTGAGGCTACTTATTAATTGATATGTTTTTCTTATTAAAAAGTTGCCAAAGAGCCTATCTGAGTTGTGGTATCAAGCCTGATGAAGAAGGCTCTGCTGGAATATGCCTTACCGTGAGGGGCTCCGTCACCACTTGTGCGTACGGCGTGGACACGGACGGTCGCACACACTTCAACTCAGGTTGGGTGGAAGAGCTTCCTCGTCGGCAAGAATCTTCATGTTGACAGGCAATCCTAATTACTATCGGGAACACCCACCGCCTGTGCTTAAGGATGATGGTCATCGTCGATATCATCTAGAACTACATATGCATGCGTGTGGCTGTTGAACCATATATATGCTAGTATGACTACCTAGTAGAATTATCAACTATGATCTATCCATGCATTGTTGACTACTATATATGAGTCTGTGAGATTGTGTGGTTATATTAAATGTGGTATTGTCGTTAATGTTTGTGAGATGGTTATGTGAACTTAGTTTATTTGCACTGGACTTGTCTTGATTTCCATGAATATTGCATCTGACTTCTTTTTTTTATTTTTTATTTTTATTTACCTAGTTGTAGCGTGGGGAGAAAATATGGCGCTACTACTACGTGATTGTCGTGGAATTGTCACGGCAGATGTCCTCTTGCAAGGACTTAGTCGTGGAGCCATCGCAACTAGGAAGCTTAAAGGGGTTAATCGGGACAAAGGACACGAGAGGTTTTATACTAGTTCGGTTCTTGCGGTGAAGGAAAGCCTATGTCTAGTTGGGTTGGTATTGCTTGATGTTTCGATGACCAGGGAGCGAGATATGCTATGCCCGGCTCTCAATCAGTTGTTTCTTGCCCTAAGCCGCTGCCGGGTCGTCCCCTTATATACACGGGTTGACGCCCTGCGGCCTTCAGAGTCCCGGCCGGCTCATAGACAATGCCCGGCTCGGTGACTAGTCAATTATTCCTTATGATACAAGTCATGCCATTATGGCGGTTTACTACTACGGGCCTTAAGTCGCCAGTGGGCCTTGGCCCCCTTATTGAACCGCCATCTCCAGCTCTTGGGCTTCATAGAATAATCTTCTTACCGTAACTCAGCCCCTCATGGGCGGCTTACATTAATAGTTATATCCCCAACATTAGGCCCGTATTGATTTGAACCGGTTCATGTCAATCTTTAAAAACCTTATGAACTGGCCTTCAGTCTTCTGTTTTGTGCGGAAACTTTAACCCGCCGTGACGTCATCATCTGGATCTGGGTTAAATCACCGTGACGCCATCTTCAATAAAGCTCATATTTTATTCCGTCATATCCTCCAACGGATCTTGCCTTTACTGACCATCCCGAGAATCGAGGCGTCAGGTCACCGGATAATGATGTTTTGGTCTCCTCGCTTTCTCGCCGTCTCGGCCGGGCCTTTCCTTATAAATAGGGTGACCTAGGTCTTCCATTCTTCCCTCTTTCAGTCATCTTCTTCCTCTTGCTTCCTCTCGAGCTCCGCCGCCGCCGCCGTCGAGCCCCTCGTCTTCACCGACTTAGGCCGCTGCATCGACCTGACTCTGACCAGAAATCGACGGCGAACCTCCGCAGCTCGTCCACATCCGTGAGTTCCTCTCCTTCCCTTTCTTAGATCTGCATTGGAGCTTTGTTGAGTTCGTCGGCGTTCATCGCCGCCCGACGCAAACCCTCGCTAGTTTTCACCTCCAATGCCCTGTTTAGATCGTAAAAACAACATAGAACTGCTATGTAATTGTTTGTGTTTATCTTGCATAAGAAACAGATCTCATTTCCCTTGTTTGGAAACCCTCTTCGAGTGTATGAACTTCTCTGCCATGTTTTTAGGTCTAGAAAATTTTCTTTTCAGAGCAATAATTTGATCCAGAATAATAACTGACATGTGTGAAACTTGTTTGTTCCACACTTAGCCAAAAATTGCCTCTCGCTGAATCTGTTTAGTCATGCGGTAGCTCATATGGCCGGGCTTAATAAAATGTCATTGATTGTCCGTCTCTACTTGCCTCTAGCGCCTTATGAAACTTTAACCACCTCGACACCGTGGAAGTTTAAATGTCATGCTATAGTTACCTCAGATATCATTAGGCCCTTCTAAGCCGCCATCTTAAATAGATTCAGAAATGTTCTCTTCCGGTTAATGTTAAATCGAAATTTTTTCTTTTGTCATAGGCTTCAATCTTCACAATGTCACGCAAGGCACCCAAAGCCCCGTGGACTGTAATTGGGTCAAATCCACCGTTACAGAGAGCTCCTTAGCTGGGTTTGTGAAATCCGGCAATCTGCCCCAAAAGGAGATCATGTCTTATCGTGCTCCTAACCCATCAGAGAAGAAACCTCAACCCAAGGAAGGGGAGGTAATCGTGTTTACGGATCATATGAACCGGGGATTTGCTCCACCCGAGTCAAAATTCTTCAGAGATGTTTTGAATTTCTTTGACCTCAGACCTCAAGACATCGGGCCCAACTCCGTGTCAAATCTCTGCAACTTCCAAGTGTTCTCGCTAAGTGTACCTTGGAGAAGAGCCAAATTTGACTTTGTTCGTAGAGCTGTTTTATTTGAACCGCAAAATGAACGTGCTAATGGGCCCGATCGGAACTCGGTGCTATCTCAATCCAAATGCGAAGAGACTGCTTTTTCCCTTATGCAGAACTGCCAAGCCATCCGAAGGAGTGGAACCAGACATGGTTTTATCGCCAGATACCTCTCCGGCCGGTGAGAACCCGATGCTTCGGCCAAGGCTCAAGCGCTTAGAGTCCAACCACCCACTGTCTGACAAATTATCTCCTGCTGAACGTATTCCACTTGCCCCCACCATAAAGAAGATTAAAGCTCTTTTGGGCAATGGTTTGGATGGCATTGATTTGGTCCGGACTGGATTACCCGGGCGGTGATTCCGCTTAAGCCGCCAATTCGGGCTTAATGTGTACTTACTCAGGGAAAAGGATGACCTGTCCACACACAGCCCTCGATGATTTACCAGATGACACGGTCGAGGCTATGATCCATCCTTTGTTGAAAGAGGGGACTGTGGTGAATAACACCTTCAAATTTTACTCCCCTTCGCAAGAACAACCTGACTCCGCCGTAAGTTCCTTAACCTTACCAATTATACTTTTATAAGTTTTAAACCTTCACGTACTCATAATTCCTCTGCCGTTTTATTCACAGGCCCATGATGCTTTCTGGAAGGTCCAATATGACCATGAGGCTGCCAAGCAAGTCAGGGCGGCTAAGAAAGCAGAAAGAAAAAAATACCAAGACAGGGACTTCAAGGAAAAGAAGACCAAGCGCCTCCGACGCATCAAGCCGGACGACACCTCTGAAGATGAAGAAGAGGTAACCTTTAAACATTCCTGACTCCCTTGTCGTAATCGTACTGACATTAAATCTTTTCAGGAGGATATGGGAAACAGCCAGGCCGCTAAAGAAGAGGTAACTATAATCTCCTCCGACTCAGAGCCTTTGCTGCGGCTGAAAATCCGAAGAGTGACCCGGAAAGTAAGATTTTCACATCCTTTAGCTTACCAAGACCCACAATTTCTTTTGAAGCGACAGATTCATGAAAGCCGGAGGCAGAACCAGACCAGCAAGGATGCAGAGCTCTCCTCCGGCTTACCGGACGTTACCAGGAAGCGCCGAATCGAGGTTAACTCGCTTTATGTTCCGTCTTACCTTTGGCGGGTTTAATTGGCCACCCTCTCAATTCTTTCGACTCAAATTATCAGAAACCTCTCCTTCCTCCCATGAAGTCTATGCAATCAAACATGCCGCCTTTCAAAACTGCTCCCTGCATCGTAACTTTAGTTACTTTAGGCTTTTACCTTACTCATGCTTTAGTATTCATCCTTCTATCTTTGTTGACAAAGATGCAAGTGAAACCCAACAAGAGGGCAAAAGAAGAATAAGTCATTCCCAAGACCCGATTGTTCTTTGAACCGGCGCTACCGATATGTCCTGCTTCCACCAGCTCCACCCATCGACGCCTCGAATCAAGCTTCGACATTCGGTGCCAACCTCTCGACACGCCATCAAGATACTTCTCAATAGCTCCGATAACCCGAAGCTCCTAGCCTTGGCCAAACCGACCGACCCGGAAGTTGAAATATTGAAAAGCCGCTTTATTGAACCGGGCGGCTTACCGTCCTTGCCAAATGTAACGCCAAGGAAGAACTTGTCGAACGCCGAAAGGCCAAGCAG
This sequence comes from Aegilops bicornis, assembly GCA_021605145.1. NCBI lineage: Eukaryota > Viridiplantae > Streptophyta > Magnoliopsida > Poales > Poaceae > Aegilops > Aegilops bicornis. Next base: position 701,346,194 of record CM038669.1, read on the forward strand.
GACATTACCGATTATACTCACTTAAGCATTGGTGATATAGTCTCGGGTTATCTCAATCAAGTGCATAATAGCCGTGACCTGAAATTGACATGGTGAAACAAATACAGCACAAATCGAGGTATAACTTACAATCGCTTTTCCTGAATCTTACTTACTATACCAGCCCCCAAGTCTACTGCTTATGAATAAATATGTTGTAGACTTAGAAATCTGCTTATTGTTGATATCTCCGGTTTAAAGAGAATCTATTTAACCCGGTTATAGCACAATAGTTTTGAACTTGCGATACACATTAGCCCCCAAGTGTCAAGTATCTTTACTTGTAAAGTGCTTGAGACTTAATATGCCTAACCCGGCTTGGTAGTTTAAAAATTCTTCAGCATACATTAGCCCCCAAGTGTCAAGTATCTTTTCTTGTTAAGTGCTTGGGACTTAATATATCTTACCATGAGTCTTACCGTAACTCGGTATCAATGTAGGTCACCATAAATCACTTTGAGTCGGAGATTGTCGACCAAGAGCCGCTCGACAACTCAAGAGCTTGAAACTCAAAAAGCCAACTCCAAATTTGAATTCAAGGTGTCTCAACAAGAGAAGTTGAAGAAGAATTTTGAGTCGAGAAGAAAATCTGGGCTGATGAGAAGGCTTCACCGGTGACCCGGCTGAGACGGCAGAGGCTTCGCCGCAGTATAAACAAACGCAGTTGTCCGACTTTAAAGCGCCATATATCTCAAATGGTCTCAAATGCATCTTCGGTAAGTTATTGTTCATAACCCCAAATATTGCAATCCTTCGTCTGATTATTGTCGTTACCGTTATCTCCGGCTCACCTTTATGTTTGTGAACACACAGGCCCCAGGAGTACCAACCTCAAGCAGAACATGCTGGTCAAACTTAAGGCGGTTTACACTCTAGTAGAGCAACTGTACACCGGGTCACAACGTGCTTTGGCTGTTGTAGCCTTATCAAATACCACTCCCTACCTTCTGCAAGATGTCTTTGAAGTGTCTCGGCCGTGCTACCTCAAATGGATCCAGGATTTAAGGCAGGCATCTTCAAGAGACGGGCCAGAGCCGCATTGAGCCGCAAAAGCATGGATTCCAGAACTAGACCCGGCCGACCTTGCTCTTGGATACCCAAGTCTGAAGGAGGATGGTACAGTATTTGATGATCATGATTTCACCGCCTGCGTCAAAGCCATACGTCCCGTGGCTACCCTTATTGGGAACGACACTGACCTCTCCAAGTACTCTCCGGTTATGATGTTGAGAACCGGAGAATTCCAACCACTTCATATGATCAAGTCACCGATCCCTCCAACGCGTAAGCATACTTTTTGCCCTCAAGTGGATCTAGCCGGTTTAATAGATGATGAAGCTGAGTTTGAAGCCTTGAGTGGCATTGATCGGCCTCGCTAACCTTCCGTGACAAAGCAACCAACGGAGAGGCGGAGAAGGATAACCCGAACCATCAAGCCCACCAAAGGAGTGAACCGCTGTGACATTATGACTTTGCAAAAATAATGTTTCATTATTCGACATCGGGAGTCTTGTAATAGGGTTCAAAAAACCTCTTAACTTTGTCATGCCTTCACGCATGTTTGTGGCGCTTTAATACTTTCGTAAGCCGCCATCGTTATATACTTCCAAATTTTATGATGATCTTCCCTTGATGTAAAAAATTCTTATATCTAAATCTTGTGTATAAAACAAAATAGAAATCACTAGCCGACTTATCGCATCCGGGGTCACATAAAGTATTGATAACCCGGAATATGAACCAAAACATCATATAAAGGCCGGTTTATGACTATGATCACAATAGCATACCTGCGATCTTATTTGGTATATACTCGCCGGCTTATGTAACCCAAATCAGAGAGTTAATTTAACTCCCCGGCAGCAAGTACATATAATGGTTACATGGCCCTTAATAACATTTATACTTATGGAGTATAATGAATAGTAAATTTTATTTCAAAGGCCTTTGATTCGAATACGATTAGTGAACCGTTCCAAAGGGGTTAAGGTATGATTCGAATACGATCATATAGCCCCCAGTGGCTTTGGCGATGCCGATCAAGTGGGTATCGACAGCTATGTTCTCTTTGGTTCGAATACGACCTATGTTTGAACAGGAAGCCCGCAAGCGACCATTAGAGTTGTTTAATGACGCTGATTCAAATACGATCCACGTTAGACCCAAAGAGGTTAAGCTATGATTCAAATATGATCAAGAAGCCCCCAAGTGGGTTTGGCAGTATGCCGATCAATCGGGTATCGATGTACTATGTTCTCTTTTGTTCGAATACGACCTATGTTTGAACAGGAAGCCCCCAAGTGACCATTGCTAGATTCAGATATGATCATAAGCCGGACCAAAGGGAAAGATGGATTCAGATATGACCCGCTCCCTGTTGGTTGTTTCCACCACCTGGTAAAAAAGATATATAAACCTTTGAAGGTGGAAAGAAAAAAGAGGTCCTGCTTTATTGCTTTAAATAATATATACATTGCTTAAAAGAAAAAACATATATATATCCTGAGAGCCGGTGGCTCAAGTATAGTAAGGCCGAAGATGAGCTATGTTCCACGGCCGGCGGGTCTCTTCCTCCGACTTACGTGAGTCTTTGTGCTCCTTAACATCGATAAGGTAGTATGACCCGTTGTTCAGATTTTTGCTAACCACAAAGGGTCCTTCCCAAGGAGGGATAGCTTGTGCATAGCAGATCGATCTGGATGAGCCCGAGCACTAAGTCGCCTTCTTGAAAGGCTCGCTTCTAACCCGCGGTCGTGATAGCGGGCGCATGTCTTGGCCGGGTAAATCGCCGAAATGGCTATTGCCAAGTCTCTCTCCTCATCCAACAAGTCAAGTGCATCCCGACGAGCCTTTTCATTACCGGGCCTCAACGTAAGCCGCCACTCGGGGTGAGTCGTGTTGGATGTCACTTGGCGTAATCGCCTCTACTCCGTACACCATGAAGAAAGGTGTATAACCTGTAGATCTGTTAGGCGTTGTGTTCATACTCCATAGCACAGAGGGTAACTCCTCCACCCAACAACCCGGAGTTCGCTGTAAGGGGACCAAAAGCCGGGGTTTGATACCTTTCAAGATCTCTTGATTAGCTCTCTCTGCTTGACCATTAGATTGAGGATGAGCAACGTCAAACATTGCTTGGATATGTTCTCGCTGACAGTAACTCTTCCATGGCACCCTTGGAGAGATTAGTACCATTATCGCTATGATGCCGTGTGGAAAGCCAAAGCGAAAAATCACCTTTTCATGAACTGAACCGCCGTGGGCTGCATCACACTCATCGACCGCTCGCCTCAACCCACTTGGTGAATTTATCCACCGCCACCAAAAGGTGTGTCTTCTTATCCTTAGACCTTTGAAAGGTCCAACCATGTCAAGCCCTGCATCGCAAACGGCCAAGTAATTGGAATCATCCTCAATTCTTGAGCCGCACATGAGCTTCGTCGTGAGAATTTTTGACATCCGTCACATCTCACGACCAGATCCTCCGTGATCGGCATGAGCCGTTAGCCAATAAAAACCATGACGGAAAGCCTTGGCCACCAGAGATTTTGAGCCGCATGATGACCACAATCTCCTTCATGGATCTCACGGTATCTCCCCGACCTCCGCAGTGACGACACGTTGAAACACCCCAAAGGACACCGCGGTGATGCAACTCGCCATGAACAATCGTCATAGACTTAGACCGCCTGATGATTTGCCTTGCCAAGGTCTCATCCTCAGGCAACTCTCCCCGGGTCATGTAGGCCAAATATGGCACTGTCCAATCCGGGATGACGTGAAGGGCTGCCACCAACTGTGCCTCCGTGTCTGCATCGCTAGTTCTTCTTCAGAGGTACCTTGATGGAAGGATTATGCAAAACGTCGAGAAAGGTGTTAGGGCGGCACCGCTTACGTTGAGACCCCAAATGCTTAAAGCATCACCGCCTCATTCTTCCTCCGATCAATGTGCTCCACTTGATAACCTTTGAAGTGTCCAGCCACCGCATCAACTTCACGACGATAAGCCGCCATCGGGATCCTTGGAATCCCACGTGCTCGACACTGCTGAGCGCATTTAGGTCCGAAAGTGGCCTAAGCACCTTACCCGCTCAAATTCATCTCTTTAGCCATCCGGAGACCGTGGAGTAAAGCCTCAGACTAGCTGCATTGTTAGTACAGGAAACATAAGCCGGAGCACATAACAAAATTTGTCACCTCGGGGAAGTTAAACGACTCCAAATTTGAGCCTTCCAAATTTCTGGATCCATCAAAGGGAATAGTCCAATATGTGTTATCCGCTTCTCCTCGGTGCACCGTAATTTCGGCCCAATCATTGATAAAGTCCACCAAGGCTTGAGACTTAATAGTTGTACGTGGCATATACTTCAAACCATGAGGCCTAAGCTCAATGGCCCACTTGGCGACTCGCCTGGTGGCTTCCCTGCTCGGATGATGTCTCCTAAGGGGCGTAACTTACCATAGTTATAGGATGACCTTGGAAGCATCGCTTCACTTTCCTGCTTGCCATAAACACTCCATAAACAAGTTTACGCCAATGTGGATACCTTTGCTTGGACTCAATGAGCACCTCATCGATGTAGTAAACCGCCATGAACCGGATGCTCCTTGCCAGCCTCCTTGCGCCCACCACAATGGCCACATCGACGGGTTTCAAGCGTTAGCAGCCACATATAACAGCAAAGGCTCTCTATCAATGGGAGCTGCAAGGACCGCTGCTCGCATAACCGCCTCTTTAAATCCTCAAAGGCAGATCGCAGCCGCCACCTGCATAAAAGCATTTGTTTTCTTCATCATCTGATATAGTGGCAGGGCCTTCTCGCCTAACCGGCTTATGAACCGTCTTAGAGCAGCAACACGACCCGCCAGTCGTTGAACATCGTTGATGCACACCGGCTTGGCCAAGGAGGTGATCGCCTTGATCTTCTCCGGTTAGCTTCAATGCCTCTGCTTTGAGACCAGAAACCCGAGCTTGCCTCGCAGTACACCAAACACACACTTGTCCAGGTTAAGCATCATCTTATAAACCCGGAGATTATCAAAGGTCTCCTTTAAATCGGATATCAAGGTTTCCTTCTCTCTGGACTTCACCACGATGTCATCCACATAAGTGTGAACATTGCGCCCAATTGACTGTGGAGACAGTTTTGTACACATCTCTGATAAGTCGCCTGGGCACTCTTGAGCCCAAATGGCATAGATACATAAAAGAAGGCTCCAAACGGAGTGATGAAAGTCAGTTTCTCCTGGTCCTTAATCGCCATTTTGATCTGATGATAACCAGAGTAAGCATCCAAAAACTCAAACGCCGCAACTCCGCCGTGGCATCGGCGATTTGATCAATACGGGAGGGCAAAGGGATCAGCCGGACAAGCCTTATTTAAGTCCGTAATCCACACACATCCGCCAAGTGCCATTCTTCTTGAGTACCAAAGCACCGGTTAGCCAACCACTCCGGTGAAAGACTTCCACAATGAACCCACCGCTAAGAGCCGAAATAATTCTTCCCCAATAGCTTTCCATCTTTCCTCATTGAACCGTCAAGAAATTGCTCGACCAGCTTATACTTTGGATCAATATTAAGAGTGTGCTCGTGAGTTCCTCGAACACCCGCATGTCGAAGGTTTCCATGCAAAGATGTCCTGGTTCTCATGGATGAACTCGATGAGCGCCGCTTTCCTATTTAGGATCCAAGTTGGCACCGGCTTTGAATCGCTTGGAAGAGTCGCTCGAGTGAAGTCAACAAGCTTTGTTTCAAAGGGCCGATTTAAACTTCAATGTTGGGTCATGCTCAGAGTCGGCTTCTTTAAAGAGGTCATATCCGCCGTCAACATTATTCGATAAAACTTCACCTTCGCTGCACAAACAGACTCAAAGATACGCCGTCGCCCTTTTCCCTCACATTTCAAGGCTACCTTTCGACTCCCATGCACAAGTGATGGTGCCCTTGTGACCCTAAGCATCTTGAGCTGCAGATAAACATAACACGGTCGTGCCATGAACTTGGCATAAGCCGTCATTCAAACAGAAAGCATGATACTGCCCTCGATTTTGACCACCTCAAACGCCAATTTCTCACCAAATCATATTCATCTCCAAAGGCCACTTCGAAATTTCAATTTTGCCATCCGGGTACATGACTTACTGTGCACCACTCCATGAAAGACGGTGTTGGACGCCCTCAAGTCCTTATCACCAACCCCATGCGATTTAAAGGTCTCGTAATAGAGAATATTGATGTCGCTTCCTCCGTCCATGAGTAATTTTAGTGAATTTATATCCACCAACCCGAGGTGCTACCACCAAGGCCAACTGACCCGGATTATCCACTTGAGGGGGTGATCTTCCTCGCTCCATATGATGGGCTGCTCGACCACCTCAAATAACGGGAACCGCCGCTCAATGTAATTTACGGCCCTCTTATGAACCTTCCGTCACGTTTGCACAAATTAGTGGTATACACATGGTAACGCCCACCATTCACCTGCTTTGGGTGGCTTTGATAACTGACCGCTGCCGTCTTCTGTCCCCTTGACCAGTTTTGTTGATTGTAGCCGCTTTGACTTCCTGAAGCCGAACTTGAGCCGCCGGAGCCGTTATGAAAGCCGCCGGCCCTGAACCGCCGGCCGATCCATGATTGCCATCAAACATGTTGGAATTCTTGAAAGCCTTCATGATCGCGCAATCTTTCCATAAGTGGGTGGTGGGTCGTTCCCGAGTACCGTGTCTCGGACAAGGCTCATTGAGAAGCTGCTCAAGAGATGGACCTGACCTGCCAGATCGAGGGGGCGGTTTTCCTTACGTCTCGATTGTTACCTGCAGACCGGCATTGGCCACAAACTCCGGTTACCTCCGCCTTTACGCTTGTTGCCTCCTTGATTCGCCGAAGTTATGTCACCGAATTTTCCATTGCCGTTTTCTTCTTCGCTTCCTCGTTTTTTTCCTCATCGACGCGGGATCCTTGGTACTATCGTAATCGGCGATTTGACTAAAGACGCCCATCAGCGTATCTATATCATTGCAATCACGCTTAACGCCCCGATTCCGCCTGCCGCTCAAAGCGGCAATTCTTCTCCAACATGAGGACTACAGAGCCGGCATCCATCTTATCGCATTTAATGTATTATTTCCTTGACCCGACGCACCCAATGAGTTGTGGATTCACCCTCCTCCTGCTTATAATTGGTCAAGTCCACAATTGACATAGGCGCTTGTAAGTGTCCTTGAAGTTCTGGATAAACCGGCCTTTAGCTCGCCATGAGCTAATGGAATTGGGTCGCAAACCCTTTAACGAAGACCGGGATGTTCCGTCTAACATCATGGTGAAGTACTTGGCCATTGCTGCGTCGCTGACCTCTAGTAGCTCCATGGCCATCTCGTAACTTCCGATCCATGCTCCGGGCTGTAAGTCGGTAGTATAATTCGGCACCTTTTGAGGTCCCTTGAAGTCCTTGGGTAGACGTACATCCCACAGAGCTGGCACCAAACAAGGAACACCGTCGGTTCTGGTAGCCACTCCTGCTCCAACAGAAGTCGTCGGATACTCTGTGAGATCTTGATATGCCGCCTGCTGAGCCGTAGCTGAGCCGCCCGCTCATCCTCCTGACGTATTCGGTCTTGCACCGGGTTATAGCCACCCGGCTGGTTACGACGCTGGGCATTGCTTGACAAAGCTTCTGACTCCATGTGCCGGCTGTAACTCGGACTCCGGTTTTGGCGAGGCGGTGCTAGCCAAGGCGGAGGAGTGGAATGAATCTCGCCCCGCTGTAAGAATAGGTCTCTTGTTGCGCCAGTGTGCCGTCTGAATAAGATCTCGACCCTCCGGGTCTCCACCATTGTCGTATCGTCACTGCCCACTGGGAGAGCCGCCAAACGCGCCGATGTCGATATCAAGTTCTCCATGGGGTTGTTTATGTGACCGGGTGTTTTTGGTACATAACGGGGCGGGGCCATACTCCCATGCAGAGGTGCCATCTCTTGAAGCTGCGCCCCCCCCCCCCCCGCGCCGGCTGGTGTGAACTGATTTGTTCCGGGCGGGTTGCTAGGGCCGGCACCGGGTGTAGCGAAAAGGTTCCGAGGGTCATAAGCCAGAGGCAACCGGACTGGTTTTCGATGTCTCCTCCTCATCACCTCATTGGATGCGTTTCAGCTCATATTAAGCTGGAAAGCCTCGACTAGAGTTGCGCCAGCGTCCAAAGCCGCCCGGCTCAGTAGCTAACTTTGGTGTCCTCGGCTGCCAAGGCCTCCTTGGCCCGGCTATCTCCTCATGCACCCTCGCCACCTCCGCGTTATGCTCATCTTGATTTGCAGAATAACCGTGGCGGTTAACAGTGGCCGTCGGCTTATCCATAAGATCCATCAAGACCGAGCCGGCGGGCGATAGGGCCTCCTGCCTCGGCTGCTCCTCGACCCGGGACGTTATTGTTGCAGCCTGCTGAGTTTTGACCAAGTTGAGTACCAGCCATGAAGACGCCTGCCCAGCTTGGCGGCTCATAGAAGTCCAGAGTGCTAGAGCCGTCAGAGCAGCCCCCAAGCATGCCCTCTTGGACTTGATATAAAGAATCTGTTGAACCGGCGGATGAATCATCATCAGAGGGGACGGCCGTTTCACCACCATCTTTAGATCCTTCAGGAAATTCCTCCCCGTGGGCGCATCCCACGAAGGCACGCTTCACGAGAGGTTGAGCTCGGGCGGGTCTCGACCGCCGAGCCGCCGTCTTGGCGAGGTCGGTGCGCTTGTCCGGCTCAGGGCCCGGCTCACCGATCCGGCCGATGAAGATGTGGATTCCGCCTAAAGGGGACCCGGTACCAGACTCAATTGAGTCGGCGTTGGGGCCCCAAATTTCGTTGTCGATGTAGATCTTGCCGCGATGACTCTTGGTCATCCGCCCATCGCGTATCCCTTGAGCCCTTCGAAGTTGCCCTTCAAGAACTCAAATCCACCGTGCGCTGGCCCCACGATGGGCGCCAACTGTCGTGGAATTGTCACGGCAGATGTCCTTTTGCATGGACTTAGTCGTGGAGCCATCGCAACTAGGAAGCTTAAAGGGGTTAATCGGGACAAAGGACACGAGAGGTTTTATACTAGTTCGGCCCCTTGCGGTGAAGGAAAGCCTACGTCTAGTTGGGTTGGTATTGCTTGATGTTTCGATGACTGTGGAGCGAGATACGCTATGCCCCGGCCTCGATCGCTTGTTTCTTGCCCTAAGCCGCTGCCGGGTCGTCCCCTTATATACACGGGTTGACGCCCTGCGGCCCTCAGAGTCCTGGCCGGCTCATAGACAATGTCCGGCTTGGTGACTAGTCAATTATTCCTTATGATATAAGTCATGCCATTATGGCGGTTTACTCTCATCGGCCTTTAAGTCGCCAGTGGGCCTTGGCCCCCTTATTGAACCGCCATCTCCAGCTCTTGGGCTTCATAGAATAATCTTCTTACCGTAACCCGGCCCCTCATGGACAGGCAATCCTAATTACTATCAGGAACACCCACCGCCCAGGCTTAAGTATGATGGTCATCGTCGATATCATCTAGAACTACATATGCATGCGTGTGGCTGCTGAACCATATATATGCTAGTATGACTACCTAGTAGACTTATCAACTATGATCTATCCATGCATTGTTGACTACTATATATGAGTTTGTGAGATTGTGTGGTTATATTAAATGTGGTATTGTCGTTAATGTTTGTGAGATGGTTCTGTGAACTTAGTTTATTTTCACTGGACTTGTCTTGATTTCCATGAATATTGCATCTGACTTCTTTTTTTATTTTTTGTTTCTATTTACCTAGTTGTAGCGCGGGGAGAAAATAGGGCGCTACTACTACGTGATGATAGTAGTAGTGTTGGTAAAGAAACAGACGCTAGTACTAAGTACTTTAGCTGCAGCGCGTGTTTAGAAACGCGCCATCTTTGTTAAATAATAGTCAGAAGCGCCTAGTAGTAGTAAGTGGGTACCCGCCATCGGTATGTAAAACCAGCACCACTAGTAAGGTTTTCTAATAGTGCAAAGGCATTTTACAGTATATATATTTGCACCCTGTTAAGACGTTCGATATCTCTCCTTACAATTACTTTTAGATGGGCTATAAAGAAAAAAAAATCATAGTCAAAGCGCGTGGCCTGAAAAACTGAACACTTGTTATATTAGTATAAAAGAAGAAACAATGTCGTATGTATCACTTATAGTAGATCAAGATTAATATGGAGACATGATACATGCGCGCATGCTTAATTAATAACAAGCAATTATGGCTTGGAGTGCAAATCAAACATATACTTTTGAAATTTTACTTTGATGATCTTTGTCCTCTTCGCGTGGTTCCCAAATATAGGACCCGCGTCTTTTTTTTAACGAGGCAAAAGACTGACCATTTTCATTCATTAAGAAGAGAGTAAGAATTGCCCGGTTAGTTGATGGAAAACTAGACTAAAACTGGTCTAGCCCGACCCACATAACATGGGCGTCACCGGCTAACCTGGCCACAGACATGGAGCATAGAAATGCAAAGAAGAAAATGCATCCGTCCAGGAGTCGCATGTGTCATCGTCATCATCGGTTACCGCTCCATCATCAAAACCAACCCGTAAACAGCCGCACAGAAGCCATGACGGCACATGCCAACAGATGGCCACACGCGCAAATAATAGACAACTCGACTTTGACGACGAAGCCGCAATCCCACCGCATGTTTCTTATGGTGCTTTGTCCGTGAGGCTCGGGACTGGCAGAAGTTCCTAGAGGCTCAAACCTGCAGTAGCGGAAGGAAGAGGTGCCTCTTCTGGTTGGTGTTCGCGTCAATGATATGGACCCTATGGACTACACGTAACAAGATGATTATCGAGCGGGTCTTCTTGCGGTGTACTTCTGACTCTATGTTTAAATTTGGTATTTTTATAGCAGTGTTACCCGTTATCTAGGTGGCAGGACATGGACCGGCTAGGCGGCATGAACGCATGATGGATGATCTTATGGTAGCAGGCCGCCAGCTCGTTTTGCCCCCTAGCTGTTGATCTCTTGGCTCTGAGAAGGCATGTTAGGAGCAAGAGTGGGGATCTATGTATTTCACTGGTAGTAATCTCTCAGAGTACAATCAGCAACGATTACAAGAATCTCGATCGAGCTAGGGTTCATACAGAGAAAGGGGAACAAAAGAAAAAGCCGGTGCCGCTACCGCTGATCCAATCGGATGGGTTGAGAGTTGCGAATCGGAGCATAAGCATCGGAGTTGATGGGCTTCACCGGACCTGTGCCGGTCCGATGACTCGCGTGTTGGGCCTCCGGTGCGCCATGCGGTCGCGGTCCTGGTGTGGTGGCGAGTCGCTGGACGTGGGGGCTGACCTGTCAGGGCTGCTGACATCCCCCTCTCCTTGAGACGAGGCTTGACCCCAAGCCTCTGCTGCAGGAAAGCGAGCGCGTAGAGCTTCCTTGTCTTCCCAGGAATCTGGCACAGCTGCAGGATTGGACCAGCGGATCCGAACTTGCTCCACCATAGCACCATGGCGTTTGCGCCAACGCCGCTCCAGGACTGAAGTTGGTACAACAGGAATGTCAGAACATTCTGGCAGTTCAGTAGACGAGGAAGTACCTGGGAGCAGAGCACGTCGCAGCTGCGACACATGGAAGACAGGGTGCACTTGAGAATGGTCAGGCAGCTACAATTTGTAGGCGACTTCATTGACACGAGCGATGATGCAGTAAGGCCCAAAGAACCGATACGAGAGCTTGTGGTTGGCTCTCGTTGCAACAGACGTCTGGATGTAAGGTTGAAGCTTGAGGAAGACTTGATCGCCGACATTGAAGGCGCGGAAAGATCTCTTCTTATCGGCTTGTTGTTTCATGAGATTGCGGGCGCGATGAAGTTGTTGTTGGATGAGCTGCTGTACCATGGCTCTCTCATCCAGCCATGAACGAAGGGCCGGAACGGTACATGCCGAGGCTGCTGTAATGCCCCATTGGCGCAGCTCGTGCCCGTACATAGCTCGGAAGGGAGACATACCAATAGCTGAGTGAAATGAAGAGTTGTACCAATATTGCGCCAAGGGAATCCAGTAACTCCAGCGGCGAGGACAGGCTTGAGTGAAGCACCTGAGAAATGTCTCGAGACATTGATTGACCCATTCCGTTTGCCCATCAGTTTGCGGGTGATTGGCTGTACTCATTCGTAGACCGGTGCCCACATATTTGAAGAGTTCTTGCCAAAAGTGACTTGTGAAGACGGGATCACGGTCTGATATGACTGCCCCTGGGAACCCATGCAGCCGATAGATGTGATTCATGTAGAGGAGGGCCACTTTTGATGCCGTGTAAGGGTGAGAGAGAGGCAGGAAGTGGGCGAACTTGGTGAATTTGTCCACAATAACCAATATGCAGTTGGCGTTTCCTGACTGAGGCAAACCATCAATGAAGTCCATGCTTATGAATTCACATGACTCTTTAGGCACAGGTAAGGGCTCCAGCACCCCTGGGTAGGCTGCTCTATCAGGCTTGGCTTGTTGGCATACTTGGCAACACTTCACATATTGGAGAATGTGAGTCTTCATTTTGGGCCAAGTGAACAGTTGACGTACGCGCCGATAAGTCACCGGAAAGCCCGAATGCCCCCCCATGGGCATATCGTGAAAGGCTACAATGATCTGTTGTTGCATGGAAGTGCTGCCCCCGAGCCAAATACGCCCTTGAAAACGTAGAATACCTTTGTCCAGAGCAAAACGACCTTTGGGATCAGGGCGCACTGCAAGTTGTTCCAGGAGCTTTTGTGCCTGATGATTAGTGATATAGCTGGTAATGATATCTGACATCCATGCTGGCTGACAGGAAGAAATGGAGTTCAGAGAGTCTGCATGCATGGCTCGAGAAAGGGCATCAGCTGCGCTGTTCTCAACTCCTTTCTTGTACTTGATGGTGTAACAGAGGCCCAGGAGTTTTGTGAAGGCCTTTTGCTGCCATGGCGTCGTCAGACGTTGCTCCTCCAGGTGAACTAGGCTCTTTTGATCCGTGTGGATCACAAACTCGTTGTGCTGGAGATAAGGTCTCCATTGGTCGACGGCCACCACCACGGCTAAGTATTCCTTCTCATAGGTTGATAGTCCGCGATACCGTGGCCACAGGGCCTTGCTCATGAAAGCAATTGGATGCCCATTTTGTTGCAGAACCGCACCAATCCCAGCATCGCAGGCCTCAGTCTCAATCACGAACGGCTTTGTGAAATCGGGAAGAGCAAGGACTGGAGCTGATATGAGATGTTGTTTTAGTAGATTTAAATGCTTCTTTACCGTGTTTTCCTGCCCTGCATAAAGGGTGTCCCTTTCTTCAAAAGATTGAAAAGAGGGCGAGCAATGATCCCAAAGTGGCGAACAAAACGCCTGTAGTATCCTGCTAAGCCCAGAAAACGTCGTACTTCCTTAACATCAGTTGGGATTGGCCAATTTTGTACTGCTGTAATCTTGCTAGGATCGGTTGCAACCCCTTCAGCGCTGACTACATGACCCAGGTAAGAGAGCTGTTGCTGGCCGAACGAACACTTGGAGAGTTTGACTTTCCATTGATCTCGTTGTAGCAACTGGAAAACTTGGCGCAAGTGTTCAACATGGTCCTCCAAACTTTTACTGAATACCAGGATGTCGTCAAAAAAGGACAACACACAGACACGATACACAGGCTGCAGAGTGTCTTGGATAGATTCAATGAATGTTGCTAGTCCATCTGCCAAGCCAAATGACATGACCAAAAATTCAAAATGCCCCGAGTGAGTTTGGAAGGCCGTTTTGTGTTCATCCCCTTCCGCCAACCGTATCTGATGGTAGCCGGCTCTCAAGTCAAGCTTAGAAAACCACTTGGCTCCGTGAAGTTCATCTAACAGCTCTTCAATGATTGGCACATGGTATTTTGGAACTATCGTCATAGCATTAAGGTGACGATAGTCTATGCAAAGGCGCCATGTACCATCTTTCTTCTTTACCAAGATAGCTGGAGAAGCAAAGGGACTTTTGCTTCTTTGTATCACGCCCGACTACAACAGTTCAGCGACCTGCTTTTCTATTTCTGTCTTGTGCTCTGGTTTGTGGCGATAGGGTCTGATGTTGACAGGTTGGGCACCTAGGATCAGTTGAATGTGATGGTCAGACTTGCGCCGAGGAGGTAGACTGGTGGGTTCTCCGAAGACATCCTCAAACTGATCAACTACCTCTTTGATTGAAGGTGGAATTGTTGCCTGTTCTTCATCCGACAACTCGACGTGATGTAATTGCACCATGTGAGAGATGGCTCCCTGACGACATAAGCTGTGCAACTGCGAGCAGTTGATCACGGTGCAAGTGGTAGTAGACGGGTGACCAGACAGACACACTGTATTGCCCTTCACACGCAGCTCAATCCGTTTAGCTCGCCAGTCCACGGTCATTGGGCTATTGTCCTCCAGCCAATCCATGCCTAAGATTGCATCATAAGTGCCAAGAGGTAACACCTTCATATCAGTTGTGAATTCATGGCCCTGAGAAAACCAACTGCAGTGAGGAATAACTGAAGATCATATCAATTCTCCACCCCCTGCCACACGGACACGCCCTGGTGTTTGCAAAGCCACAACCCCCGTGAGCTGTGTGGACAATTGCTCATCCACGAAAGAAGTAGAACTTCCTGAATCAACCAACATAAGAATCTCCCGGCCTTGGATCCAGGCATGCAGCTAGAACGCCTTAGGCGAAACTCCTCCTGTGAGAGCTTGGCGAGAAATGGCCATCACTGTATCACATTCCGGTTCTGATGCTTGTTGTTGCCCTGTGTCAAACACTGTGTCGATGCCAAATAACTCCAGTAGTTCTTCCACGACGTGCAACTGGACCGTGGTGGGGCAAGTGTGATCATGCCCCCCACCGCTCGCCACACTTGAAACATAGCCCTCGAGCACGACGGTACTCACAGAGTGCCTTGACCTTGGAACTGTCACTGGCAAAGCATCGATGTTAATGACGGTCCATCTTTGCATTAGGAGCCGGAAGTGGAGCTGGTCTTGCTGGTGGTGGAGGTAGAGGCAGAGGAACTCCTGGCCGAAGAGTGGCATCAGCTCCGCGTTGCATTGGTGGCGGCGAACGCGGCCGATGAACGCTCTCGGTCACCTCCTCTTGGAGCTGAGCAAGCGAAAGCACGCCAGATCTGTGCCGCCCGGCACGTGAATCAAAGACCACGGCTCGGATGTCGGCGGAGTCCCTCGACAAATCGAGTCAAATAATAATAAGGATGAATTGTGTCAGAGTATGAAGCAAGATGATTAATAATCAACTCAAAACGCTTTATATAATCAGACACTGAAGAGGTTTGACGAATGGTATAGAACTGACGAATTAAGAGTTGGTGGCGATCACGCCCAAATCAAGTACAGAGCAAGGCTGTAAACGATTCCCAATCATACTCAGATATTTTGCGTTGGATGGATTGTAACCAGACCGATGCAGGGCCGGTGAAATTCAACGCAAACGTCGGGACCCAAAACGAGGTGTGAATCGCAAACATGGTAAAATACTGCTCACACAAGGTCTTCCATAGCTTAGGATTTTCACCAGAGAACCGAGGAAAGCAGATCGAGGGATGTGACTGTCCCAGGCATGCGAGAAGCTGGCTAGCAGGCGCGAAGGGGGAAAGGGCTGGAACAGATGACGGGTTCGGGCACTGACCTATGCCCGGGAGAGACACCGGCGGGGTCACCGGCGCCTTCTCCCGGTGAAGGAATGCGTCGCCGTGGTCCATGGGCCCGTGAGGCAGCTCCTGCACTCCGATCGCGGCCTCTGGTTGCGCGCCGATCGAGTGGAGGTTGGGCTCCCGGAGAGGAAGGCCCGTTGCCGCCACACCGGACGCCGCCGCCGCAGGCGCGCGTCCTTGCTGCAGATCTGCCACCGCATCAGAGAGCTTGGCGACACGGCGCTCGAGATCGGGCCGCTAGGTGAGAAGATCGTCCAGCTTGGCGGTGTTCGCGTGCACCGCCGCTGTGTTGTTGCGGAGCTCGACGCGAAACTCGTCCATGGAGCTGGTGTTTTTCTCCATGCACTCCTTCATGGTGGGATCCATGGCTTCGATCTGGCCGCGAGCTTGGCGGAGGCGCCTTGTTTCCACGAACAACGCCAGATCGGGAGGGTGGAAGGGTAGTGGGTGGTCTCTGATACCAGATGTTATGAGCAAGAGTGGGGATCTATGTATTTGACTGGTAGCAATCTCTCAGAGTACAACCAGCAACGATTACAAGAATCTCGATCGAGCTAGGGTTCATACAGAGAAAGGGGAACAAAAGGAAAAGCCGGTGCCGCCGCCGTTGATCCACTGGATGGGTTGAGAGTTGCGAACTGGAGCATAAGTACTGGAGTTGATGGGCTTCACTGGACCCAGGCCGGTCCAGTGACTCGCGTGTTGGGCCTCCGGGTGTGCTGTGGTCGCGGTCCTGTTGCAGGTGGTGGCGAGTAGCTGGACGTGGGGGCCGACCTGTCAGGGCTGCTGAGAAGGCATGTTTGTGATTTTGCCCTAGTAAATCTATTTTTTACTTTTTCTCACTTGAACTACTTATATGAACTTGATATTGCTTTATTTATAAAGCAGGGTGAAAACCTATTTAAAGCTTACTTCAATGAAATATATGGACTTGATCATCGTATACAGTAGTGGCTGGCTTTGTTGGACGGAGATGCAATGGTCTGGAGTAATTAGTGTTGAAATATATTATGACTGCCTCGGATACTAAATCAGCGACAATTAGTATGGATCATAGGAGGTAGTATCTATCTCTTTTGGTGGTTCAAACTCTTGGATGAACTGGTTGAAGCATGAATTCAGGAATTAGAAATCTGTGTTTTGGATGTTAATTAGGGTTTAACTGAATTGCAGTGCAGCTAAGCAACAGATTTCGATCGCACGTGCAAAGCGTGTTGGTTTGCGATGGATGCGTGGCCGCCGCTTATACGCACCGTACGTCTCGACTCAGCTAGTTTGGCCTGCTTTCATCTCTTTCTGAGGCATCTCAACGTACCTAGAGTACAGCTAGCTTCTTCAATCCTGGCCTAGTCGATCGCTTTGTTTCTTTCTCCATCGTCTTTTTACAACAGTCCGGGATCGATGCATATACACATACTGACATGCATGCATGGAGTGCCCCGCAAAAAGAAACGAAAAAAGACATGCATGGAGTGGTGCATGTTCTCATCTGTCAACATGAATTTTAGCACAAGTAAAGGTAGGTTCTGCCAAGTGGTTGAGAACCCGATGTGCACAATCATGCGATACTCCATTTAACTCTCTTGAGATATGAAATAGAAGTACTTGATGAGGCTGGAGTTCCTTTGTGGCAAGAATATAATCTGCAAGTTCCTTCCTAATTTCCCAGCCAGCTTTACATCAAGAGAAGCTTCTTTGGGCTGCTGCTCTTGCTCGGAGCAGGTTGTTAGAGCAACTCTAGCAGACCCCGCATTCCGCCCCGACCCGTAAAATAACCGTCAAAATACGGGTCGGGGCGAAAAAACCAGCCCGATCAGACCCTGCATCCCGCCCTGGCCCGCAAAAAATTTTAGGGGGCGCGGCAAAATCCCGAAACCAACCCAGAAAAACGCGGGTTTTCCCCTCGCAGCTGCGGTGCCCTGCATATAAGCGGAAGCGGTTGGTGGGGGGACATTTCATCCCGCGCTTTCTCTCACCAACCACCTCTTACTAGTAGAAAACGGAGCTTTAGCGCCGGTTCGTAAGGGCCTTTAGTGCCGGTTACGGAACCGGCACTAAAGTGTGGTCACTAAAGGCCCCTTTAGTACTTGGCTCGCACGAACCGGGCGCTTAAAGTGCCCCCCCGTGGCGTGAGCTCACGCCCTGGTACGGGGGACCTTTAGTACCGGTTGGTAACACCAACCGGTACTAAAGGTTTTTGTTTTTTGAAAAAAAAATTGAAAATTTCGGAAAAAAAAATTTGATTTTTTTATTTTTAATTTTTCTGAATTATTTGATGATTTAGTCTCTAATCACCTCTCTTAACTGCTCAAGTGTGGATCAGTCATTCCAAATCATCTAACTTCCCGACCGTCACCCATCCCTCTCACTACTCCAGCCCGAGCACGCTTAACTTTTGGGTTCTATTCTCCTTCGCTTCCTAGTCTGCACTTGTTGTTTTCCTGACAATAGTAAGATGTCAATCCTATTAACCCTCAGAAGTTTAGCTTGAGCATGAAGTCACACATTTCACCGTTTGAGTTTGAAACTATTATTCTAAAAAAACAGTAATTATTTAGTAACGCTAATATTTCCCTATTTGACCATAGTTTGACCACAGTTTGACCATAGTTTGACCATATTTGACCAAAATTCAAAAAATTGAAATAATTATTTAGTAACACTAATATTCTTGAATAATTATGTAGTAACATTAATACTTCTTGAATAAGTAGTTTGACCAGATTTAACCAATTTTTTTAGAAAAACTGAAATTTGACCATATCTTTTTTTCCTTTTGGAATTTGAGGATTCTAAAAAATTCCAAACAGGCCGTAGGCGGTCTCCATCGGATATTATACGTTTTTTTCCGACATCGTATGCAAAAGTTATAGCCGTTTTACATTTTCCCTACACTTTTTGCAAAACATGTCCAAATTTAAGTTTTCAAATTTTCCTAACTAGTAGATGTAGTAATATAACTACCTCTCGAAAGATTTTATTTTCTGAAGTTTTTATCATTTTCTTTTGATTTTTCAAAACTGAAATGGCGATACACGGGGGGGGGGGGGGGGTAGAGTTTGAAAATTGCCCAATAGTGCCGGTTTATGTCTTCAACCGGGACTATTGGTTAAAACTAGGTAGTGCCGGGTGGTGACGCAAACCGGTACTATAGGTTAGACCTTTAGTACCGGTTTGTGTCACAAAGCTGTCACTAAAGGGACTCGTGGGGCCCCGCCTCGACACCAGCTCGCCATCATTTATTAGTACCGGGTTCGTGGCACGAACCGGTACTAAAGGTTCATTACGAACCGCACTAATGCATAGCCATTCGAACCGGCACTATTGATCACATTAGTGCCGGTTTGTATACAAACCGGCACTAATGTGCTTCACGTTTGACCCTTTTTCTACTAGTGTCTCCTCTCCCCCCTCGCGCCGCCGGCGGCCGCCGCCCAAGATTCCGGCGACCGCAGCCGGCAGGAGCACCTCGGAAGGCCGCCATGCGCATGATGCCTCCCCCTCCCCCCTGCGTCGGCGAGCTGCCGGATTTGCAGATCTGCGACACTTCATCGCGGGCCGCCAGATTTGGCTTTTTTCCGCCGCCGTTGTCGCCTAAGCGATGGAGTGGTCTCGGAGCCTCTCCGCAGCTCAGTGCAAGGGCGCATTGCCGCATGCAGTGTACGAAGTTCGCCCGCCGTCGCCAAGGTTTGCGGGCATGGACTCGTCCGGCCGTCCCACCGGCTCGGTGCTCATGGGCGTCTTTGTGGCCTTCGATGCCGCTCATAGAGTGCGACGACTACACGCAGAAAGTGCTGCGGCTCACTTCGAGCACGCCGAAGCACCCTGGATGGGTGTTCTTCAAATGCGAAAACGACGGAGTACGTGCACTTGCGGTAGCTCGTTTGATAGTTCATTCTTTAGCTCAATTGTTGTGGCTCACTTCGAGCTTGCTTATTCTTTTGTGTAGGACGATGGATGCTCATTTTGGTTTTGGGAAGTGCAATACATTGATTTGTTAATAGAAATAAATTTAATAGATGTTAGTGCATTTCTTAGTACAATCGTAGGCAATAATGCGGCTGCATGTGCAACTAGAGGGGAAGCAACATCTACTTCTTCCGAACCAAAGATGAAGAAAGAAGAATGCAAAATCAAGAATCCACAGATCAACAATGAATGCATGGAGAAGATATTAGTCCAACTAGTGGGAGCAGTTATGGAAGTTGGAAATCTTCTAAAATGCATACTTGTAGTTCTTGTTTTCTTTGGTCTTGCTATTCTAGCAAAGATTTGGTGCTGCCTTTTGTATCCAATGTTGTTATAAAGCAAAGCAATGCAATATGCTAGATCAAATTAAGTTGCAAATTTAAGTTTTGCGGGCCGGGAGGAGCTGCGCCAGATCAGATGCCGCATATTCTGTGAATATCCTTTTTACGCGTCCATTATGCGGTCTGTAATCATGCGGTCAAATCGCAGCCAAGGCGCTTCGCGAACTGCAAAAATGTTTTAGGGGTCGGGACGATGCGGGGTCTGCTAGAGTTGCTCTTAGTGAGAAAGGAAGCCTGGGTGATGTTGAGAAGATTGGCAACCTTCGCTGCAAACAAGAGAGCCCATGCTTGAGCTTGCAAGGGGAGGATGTTGTAGCTGTGGAGGCTTGAATCATCATGGCGTAGTTGTTGCTTTGTTCAACGTGTTGTACTATATATCTTCCGATTCCTGTAGCCGATGCACCTATATTTTCTGGAACTTTTCTATTCTTCCAGGAGGCATCACACTACTAGAATCTGATTTTGTCACGAGTTTCAGAACTTCGCCGGGTTCGTTCTATCGGGAACTCGGCAAACTTCTGCCTGTTGAGTTTGATTCAAAATTAGGCTCGACAGTGATAAGTAACTTGGCAGAGCCATGACTTTGCCTGCTTGTCAGAGCCGCATTTTATGCTGTCAGCTTCATGCGTGCGTGCTTGTGTAATTAATTTGTCGATGGGGGAGAGGAAAACATCCAACAACAACCAATGTGACAACAAAACCAGGAGATGGAGACCGGCGATAACGATCGGCGACTGATTGATCGATTGGTCCATTAATCGCCAGTCGTACTTACTCTTTCTCCTGAGTTTTTGTCTGGTGGCAGCTACTAGCTAGCTACTTCCTCGGGTTCAAAATAAATGATTTGACTTTATACTAACAGAAGTTATCATCTACTCCCTCCGCTTTCATAATATAAAAGTACTTTTAACACTATACTGGTGTTAAAAATGCTTTTTATATTAGTAGGATGGGACGGAGGGAAGCGAAGCGAGCAGCACCAGTCTGTAACTGTAATGACGTGTTGGGGTCCAGCACCATTGATGTATGTAATCGTGCTACTTAGTTTTTTTCTTTTTTTTGAAGAGAGGTGCTACTACACTTGCTTATCAGCACTCGCATTTGACGCCTATGCATTGCAAGACAAGTAGTACTACGCTACGTACACGTGTTGCAGGCACACCTGCAGTGTACATATGGAGGACCAACGAAGGAAGGAATCTCTCGGGTACTCATACGTAAACGTAGTGGGGCGTCCACGCACGAGCTAGGCAGCAGTGGCCAGAACTAGCAAAGCTCAGCCCAGCTGCAAGTGTTGGACGTGACGGTACAATGGCCACAGGACGGCACCCAGCAACCCAGCCGCCTCCCGCTCAACACGTAGCACCGCCCGTTTTAGGAACCCTCCCTCGTGCTTGCCAGTTGCTCTACCATCGTACACAACAACAACGACACTTGAGAGGCTCGCATGCATGGCATGTAGATGTAGCCACGTGGTTCCCTTCCCTGGGTGATTCGCATGCAGTCCCATTTCTGGTCTGGATTGCCTCTCTCGCTTGTACAGTATCCACCGCCTCACGTCACATATCTTTACACCATCTAGTACATATCTTTTTTTTTACGAGCAAGTAAGTAGGCAGTACGTACGGCAACGCAACGACACGCCGGCTCACCGATCGATCGTCCTACCCTTAGCCCTTAGGCTTTGCATGCATGCAACCTCCCTGCAGCCAGCGTCGACGTGCCACCTACGCAAGTCGTTCTTTATTTATTTTTCTTCCCATGCATGCATACATGCATCTATCCCTGTTGATAGTCCCACACGCAAGCTACATATGTATAATGTATGGCCAGGATTCCACCAAGTAAGTCCACCTGCCGATGCGCGTGCGTACGTGGTAGGTACCTACCGTGCCAAGTTCTAATCCAAGACAAGCATGATCTGCAAGTTGCAAGATGCGCGAGAACCAGATCGTACTGCCAAAAGAATGGTTGTTTCGTAAAAATCCAAAGATATTGTGTGTACGGTGCTGCACATACTATTGTCATAAAACATATGCTTTCTCGCAAAATATTCATCAGTCTTAGGCTGGTCATAGTGGGGAGTAACTTAGAGTAGTAACATGCATACGTTACTATTCTATGTTACTACTCTTATAGTGAGAAGTGTCATAGGTGTAGTAACATACACATGTTCATTTATTGTCTTGTAGACTCATTTTGCATTGGAAAGCGCTATGTGATGGTAACATATTAGGTTACTCTATTTGCCTCTCTCCTCATTAACTACTTGCCACATCAACATTTTTGCTTATGTGGCATCTATGTTACTACCTATGTTACTCCCACTATGACCAGCCTTAAGGGCCAAGAGAATTTTATGGCCTAAATCTCCTACTATTTCACCATTCATTAATTATTTCTTTGTGTGTTAGCCTGCAGAACTTGGTGCTCCTACTAGGCCAACTGACTTAATTAATTCCCCCTACTAGGTCTTCGTCATGGATGTCCTTTTCTCTCTTCTAATACTACGTACTCCCTCCGTCCAGGTGGATAGGGCATCTAAGAATGAGCAGCGTAATTTAGGTGCACAGAAATTGGACGACGAAAAAAGTTAGATGATGCATTTTATGGAGATGTTGGACGGAGTCAGATCATGTGATGTCCCTGTTTGATCCTTTGGTGGCAGTCAACTACACAAAACATGCATGGTGGTGCCCTCCTCCCGTCGCCTTAGTAGGTTAGCTAGTTTCGGCTTTGCGGCATTCGATGGCAAGGGTGTTGTGTCCTCTTTGCCTTCGAGTTGTTCTACTGGGCACATTGTGGCTTTCCTTTTTCTTTCTTGTTGTAAGTTGTAGTCTTGTATTCCTGGTCGGATAATGGCTTTGTTAATTCAAAGTCGGGCTTTTCTTGAGTCTTCGTTCCAAAAAAAATTATGGACTAATAGGGATTGCCCTATGAGTCATCGATTCCACAATTTCCGTGGATTCATAGGGTGTTAACAGACAAATTGGTGCGACCATGTATGGTTTTGATACCAAATAAGCAATGATTTCAAATAGGATATCCGTGCAAAGTAACGAGTGCACGTTATCCTAAACATTAACGAGTGCAAAGTAACAAGTGCAAGTTATCCCAAACATTTAGAGTTCTGCCGACAAATTGTGGATCTACGAAGAATTTGCCGACGAGTCATAAAGTTTTTTCCCATCAATTGCGTGTGTGCTAGTTCCCGGATATACTTGCAACGTTCTAGATCCAAACCTATTTTCATGGTTGTCATGATTCTCTCCGTGTTGGTCATTGAGACATGGTGTGCACGAAACATTCTAGTGTTTGGAAAATTATTCCTCTATGTTTTATCTTTTTATTTTTCACTCTTTGAAAATTCCATCCTTTACTTTGCAGGGGAGAGCAGACCACTGAAATCGCGCCTCTTACGAACCTATAACGGGATGTAATTTCATATATAAATTGTATGGCTTTGAGTAAAAAAAATGTTTGATGTCTTTACTAGTTCCTACCATTAGTGTTTTGAACTTCATAAGACTTTGATTATAATACAAATTTTCTGTGTTGAGTTTGATTATAATACACTTATAAAAACGTGGCTAAATATTTTCCTTCGAAGGAACAGATACACGCACACTTATAAAGACGTGGCTACATATTTTCTGTGTTGAGTTTGATTGTAATACAAATTTATAGTATTTATCTAGGTTAGAATTTTCATACAGACAAGTTGTACATTCTTTGTATTGTAATTTCAACGTTCCAAAGTTGTATTCTTACTAAAAATATGCACTTGTATTGAATTATTGTACCTTGGAATTAAATCTTTTGCGGATAATGAGAGCTTTAGCACTTAAAGGGCTACTTATACCGGGAACGGACCTCGCATAGGGGAGATCGCTATATATTTTCTGAGCGGAATGCAGCAGTGTGGTTTTTCCGGTTTTGCAAACATTCCGGAAGCGTTCATCCCTTATTCTTTTTGTTTTCCATTTCCTGTATTCTCTTAGTTTTCCATGGGTTTTTGTTTGAGTTTTTATTTTCTCTTTTTCTTTTGTTTTTAAATTTGTAAACCTGTTCAACTTTTTTTTTGCAAAGTCATTGTTTTTTAAAATATTTGAACTTTTTTATGATTTCAGGAACATTTTATAAAGTCTCAATATATTTCAAAGTCATGTGTTTCTAAATTTGTTTTCCAAACTCGTGCAAGGTTTATAATACCTAAGTTTTTCAAAATTAGGGATTTCTTTAAATCACAAACTTTGTTACAGTTCACAAAAAAAATTTCAAGGTCGCGAACTTTTTCAAATCTGTGCAGTTTATTTCAAAGAAAAATTCAATGGTCAAAAAGTTGGCGGTGTGAGCTCCTCAGGTGAGTGAGCAAGCAAATACACCTAGCTAATGGGCTGCGAGCCACCTACGACGTACGCAAGTGCTGCCTAGGAGGTCTTGGCAATTTCCTTCCTATTGGACGCTCTCATCATTGAGTTACCGTCGAAACACACAAGGAGACTCACTTAGTAATACCTATTGGGGCGACCCATTTAGATGCAACCACCAGGTTCCTAACGTGTTTTTATTGTAATTTTATATTTGCAAAAAATTAAATTTTTCAAAAAATTAAACGTCTTACTTTTAAAACAATGTTCACAAATCATAAAAAATATAATTTCTAAAAATGTTCCAAATTTCAAAGCATATAGGTGTTTCAAACATGTTCTATGTTTTATAGAAAATTTCAAATATTGTATGTGTTTCAAAAATGTTCGTTTTAAAAAAGTGCGTTATAAAATTGGGAAAACTTCCAAAAAACAAATCTTATTAAAAGAAATATTCTATTTTTTAGAAAGAAAGAATTTGAAGAAAAAATGTTCGAGTTAAAAAATTAGTTTGTATTTGAAAAAAATGGTCAGAGATATTTTTTTAAAATTCCAATTTTTGTACAATAACTTTTTTATTTTTAATTTTTAATTTTTTGTTCTTGTGAATGAAAAAATCCACTACATTGCCGAACAACTCTAGCAGCAGTTTTAGAATAAAACTACTACAGTAATATGGACGTGAAAATTCAAACAGGGCTAGCCTAGCGCGCGAGGCCACAGGCCATAGCCTCGTTTTTTTTTCTTTGTTTTCGTTTTTTGCTTTCTTTTTTATTTTATTTTTGAAATTTCCCACTATTTTAAATAAATATATATATATATATATATAGGATGGCTGCTTGGGACACCTAGGTGCCCAGGCTCCTTGCTTATCTACCTTCGGATTGCTTTAGGATGTGTGCCGTTGTGTTAGGTCTGGACGCTAACAGGTTATACCTGTTCGCAGTATTAAATTTGAAAGTTATTGCAATTTACTAATTAATTCCATTTAATTGCATGTTAATTAGCGATCACTTGCTCTAATTTGGACGGAGGCATTAATTAGCATGCATGTACCAAATACTGCCTAATTTAGTCATGCATATACGAGTGAAACACTAGAAAGATCCTATAGTAATTAATGCATAGAAGGAAATTATTCAAAATTGCCTAATTGTTTTCTGTACATATTAGTAATATTGCTAGTATGCCTTTCTAAACAGATTTAGGTGTGCGTATAGTGGACGTTGCCACTTTCTGCCTCCGCTATGGGTATAAGAAAAAACTAGTTTCTCTTTGTACTATACCTAGTAGTTTTTAGGGTATATACCGATAAATTGTATGAGGATAATACATATTTTTTTGGTATGATTCATCCATTATCACACATCTGGTACATCTCTATCATGGTATGTTGTATAGATATTCATATTTATATGGACGTAACATATCATCTGTCGAGATATTTAGTTTATGTATATGTATCCACTTATAAAAAAGATAGTGACATTTATGGGTATATACCAATAAATTTCACATTAAGGTATTTACAAAAATATCTTGAATATGCAATGATATTCTTTCAAAAACTTGAATCCACATACAAATATATCGGACTACGTTTGTAGGTATCTAATACCTAGAATAAATCATAGGGTATATACATGCATGCAAAATATTTGGAATAAATTGTAGGGTATATATACGCCTGTATATATCTATTTCCTACAATAAATCATAAAGTATATACGTGCATGCAAATTATTTGGAATAAATTGTAGGGTATATATGTTTGTAGGTATGTAAAAATTATCTAGAACAAATCATAGGGTATAGGCGTTTGTAGGTATAGGTTCTAATACCTAGAATAAATCATGCTGGAAAATCAGTCTACAATCAATGGCCGTGGAGGATACAAGTGCATGCACGCAGGAAAGGAAATCATCTTTTGGAAGGGTAGTAGTGATTATTTATAAGCAGGAAATGCATTAGCGGGTTGGATCTGAACAAGCTGCCCACGCACCTAGGTGCCCCAGTTAATTTACCTAAAAACACATTACATAAAAAAATCAAACGCGTCTGGAGGGACTCCTCCTAGCCGACTTAGATCATGTAACCCTAGACTCTGATATCTATAGAAACCAGCGCCGGACTAGTTGAATAGAGACATCAACATGACCTAGAGCTTTTCTCAATCCCTCGATCTTGCACATCACTATGCAATCAATATACACAAGCAGGAGTAGGGTGTTACCTCGTGTAGCGAGGGCCCGAACCTGGGTAAACTCTGCCCCTATTGCCATCTGATCTACTTGTCTGAGAAAGGGAGCACATGAGTGGTGGAGGAGTGGGGAGAAGGGACGGCCCGTGTCGGCTTTGGTGTGGAGGAGCGTGAGAAGAAGAGAGGAGGTTGGTGGCGCTTGTTGCGTGAGATCAACACGGTGGGGCATGCCTCGGGCTGCTATTAGTACTCGCGGAGTTTGGCACGGTGCTGTTGGGGATTGGGATTTTGATCAGTTTTTCTATCAACACTTTCAGTTTATAATATATGTTTTGAAAAAGTTAATTGCTTGTGAGTTTTTAAGAAATGAAAAACAAATTGTTCACAAGTTTTAGAAATGCTCTTAATTTGTTAAAGAAATCAATACGAAAAACTTTTGTGAATTTTAAAATATCTTCATGAATTTAAAAATGTTCATAAAAATGTTCAGATTCCAAAAAAAATTGTGTTTTTGAAAAATGCTTGTGAATTTGAAAATTGCCCAAAAATTCTGAGCACCATATATGCGGGTACGTTGGCTCTTCATGGGTCGATGGCTTTGGGGTTGCTGGTGGGCCCACCTATATGCGGGTATTTTGTACAATCAGATTATTGGGCTCGTGCCAAGCTTTCGTGACGGTTGTATGGTTCTCTTTGAGGGGAGAATAGCATAGAGTCTGCCCATTAGGTGGATCATAGAACCAACCTCTTTATATTTAGAGAATCCAAATAATTCTGATTTTTTTTACTACATACATGCGGGTATGTTCACAACTCCAAAAATCAGCTCAAAACTCAATCTTCATCCAGGGTTAGAGAATCAAAAAGACAAATTCGACAATGAACATTGTCAGGTTTGGGTGAATAGTATTTGACATATTCACATCCAATTTTATCTTTTGGTTCTTTAAGTGTAATTCGAATTATGAGTTGAAACTTTTTTGTGTTATCGAAACGATTGATCTCACCTAAAGGTAGATCCTATACTAGTCTCCTCAATTCTTTTTGTGTTACATCTCAGCGCGCGCGTGTGTGTTGTTTGCTTGTGGTCGATTAGTTTCGTGGGCTACAAAGGCTCATCGACCACCACTGGTTGCCACCAAGACTAAAATGTGTAATAATACCATAGCCACGCCTCACGTCTGACATCACGCGAGACAAACGAGGGTGCCGCACGAATCTCAAAGGGAACCCTCGATCCAACGGCTACAACGGTGAATGAGATCATAATTAAAACTCAGCTAGCTGAGTTTTAGCAAAACCGTTTTAAATTTCAGGCCCGCTAAAAATCAGTCGACTGAGATATAACCAAGTCTCAGCCGACCATGCAACATTTTTTGCCATCATTTACAACATTTTTTCCTACTGGTTGCAACATCCGGCTTGTTGGTTGAAGCATGTCATCCCTCATCGGTTGCAACATCCTTCATTGACGGTTGTAGCATTTTTTTTTTTTTGCGGTTAGTTGTAGCATTTTAGTTAGAATGGTTGTAGCATTTGTTGTTGTTGCCTGCAATACCATCGCAACACTTTTTGTCACCGTTTATAGCATCCAGCCATGCCGCTTGTAGTAAAAAAAACACACTGACATCACTCGATTGAGACTTCGTTAAGTTTCAATCGACTGAGGTCTAGACACACCCTTTAAATTTTTATTGGAGCCCCGAAATTTAAGTGGCTCGGCTGATGAGCACGTACAAGCTGGACGTGGAATGCAAGGGGCATGCACCGATGAACATACACACAAATGCACGTACTCCATACATAATTGTACGTACGTCGATCAAATAGTCTACTGTGTAGCAGCAGGCGCCGCGTGGTTGCACGAGACAAATGATGGAAGGGAACAAGGCTCAAGGGACACAGTGCCTCTGGGCATTGGAGGCCAGGTGTACGTACTACATGCCATGCATGCATGCATTTTGTAATGATCCCAGCCGGCCGGCCGGCGGTCGCCCCTGACCCTGCCCCCTGTTGTTTGTTGCTGTGCAGCTGGTCAGGTGTCCGTGCACGCACACTACGGCCGGCAGGGCCTGCATCCATGCATATCGACATATCGTAGCTGAGCCAAATAATTTCATGGCTGTCGTGACTCGCGAGTGAGAGCAAGGAATATGCAACAATGCAAGGAGGACGACCACCGACACGACACGTAGGCATGCAATGCATGCATATGGCCGGCTATGGGCCAAGGTGATATCCCGTCTCCATCACATCGATCATCGTCACCTTTCGATCCTCCTCGCTCCGGTCGTGGATTTGTTTCTAGTTTACTCCCTGGATCCCATAATATAAAAGCATTTTTGACATTGCATTAGTGTTAAAAACGCACTTATAAAAACATCCTTCATTGACGGTTGTAGCATTTTTTTTTTTGACACTGCATTGGAGCGAAGGGAGTAATTAATTCACAACGGCGGACGAACGAACAACGAACGAAAGGGAGTAATTCACAACGGCGGACGAACGAACAACGGTCCATCGATGGAGGCACTCGCGCAGTGTAGCTAGCAGCAGGCGTCGCACGAGACAATATTAATACTACTATCTTACATATACATGCAGGAGACAATCTCTCACTCAGTGAGCCACCCTACCCTGTACTACGTGTTGCGCGGGTCAGGCGTAGTACAAGCATGCCTTGATTGCATTTCCTATGAATCTATCGACGGTCAGACCATGCACGAGACAGCCGGCCGGAAGCAGCCATGCATGCGCCGACACAGGCGAGCTTAACTTGCATGGCTGTCGCCCGCCGGTAGAGGCCAACAAGGCCATGCAACGAGGACCGGGCGACACGGACCCGACACGTAGGCATGCATGCATGCTCATCGTACTGCACAGGTGCATGCATGCATGCATACATATGGCCGGAGCCGGAGCTGGTCCTGGTCCAGGCCGACCGGCTAGGAGACGTCCCGTCTCCATCACAGCCCCTGCGACCATCCATTCATTCATTCATCGGCCTTCACATTCACTGTCCGATCCTCCTCCGGCGGCAGCCTCCTCGTCGTGGTGGACGACGTGGACACGAGCAGCAGCAGCAGCAGCAGGCATAGGCATGGCGCGGCCTCGAGGGTCGAGCACAAGAGACGGAGGTGGCAGCTTGGCCTGCTGGAGCATGTGGACGACCTCGCGCATGGTGGGCCGCTCCACGCTCTGCTCCTGCACGCACAGCATCCCCACGAACAGCGCCTGCGCCGCCTCCCACGCCGGCACGTCGCCGCCCAGCCGAGGGTCCAGCACCGCCTCCACTCCGGCCCCTTGGTCGACCCGGGCGCGCACCCACTGCACCAGGTCCAGGCTGCCGTCCTCGCCCAGGTGCGGGCCCACCGGGCGGTGCCCCGTGATGAGCTCCAGCAGCACCACGCCGAAGCTGTACACGTCGCTCTTCTCGTCCACCTTGAGCGTGTACGCGTACTCTGCAAATGCCATTGCCATGCCATACGGTTGCATTGTCAGTGTCAGTGTCAGTGTACATACAGAGTAGAGTGGTATATTCGTATCGACAAAGAAAGATCACGGAGGAAGGACAAAGGAAGATGATGGAGAGCTATGTAGGTAGTACTAGGTTAGCTAGCTAGAGAGGTGAAGGAGGAGTAGTCGTTATCCATGGATACATGTGCATTCTCTCTCTCTCTCTCTCGATCTCTCTAGGATTCGATGGATCGTCGAAAGCAATTGAACAAAGCGTGGTCGTGGATTTGATATAAAGGAAAGCAAGCGAGGGCCCGCTGGCCGGTCATGCCACGTACTTTACTAGTGTTACTAGGGTCGATCAGTCTGTGTACACAAAGCAAAGCAAAAGTGCTACGTAGTAACTAGGAGCACGTAGTCGGTAGTCCTAGCTAAAGCCTAAGTACTAAAGTCTAAAGTATACGCATGACAGTAAAAGAATAAAGCAGCTAGACCCGGCCGGACGATCGATGCTCGCTGGTAATTTCCTAGTAGCTACTCTAGCTAGAGAGAGATATGCTTCACCCGCAAAAAAAGAGAGAGAGAGAGAGAGAGAGAGATATGCTTGTCAGATGAGGATCGATCAGCATGCATGCATCCATGATGCTTGTCTTGACCCTTGTCTTTGTAAAGTAATGCACGTGTTTGTTGCACTCATGACTAGTGTGGTCAAAGAGAGAGGGAATCCCTCGCTCGCTAATCCCTGCCATTTAGGCATGCATGCATGCATGAAGCAGTGAGCTAAATATAAGTCCAGAGTATTCTATGGGCAAGCATGTGGGACATTGTGATGCAGGACATGGACATAGCGCGCTTCGTTTGAGGCAGCACCGGGTAGTACGTCTAGTCATCATCAGATCTTTCTTTCCTTGTCTCTTTCTTCCTTTCATCACTCGCTCTCTCTCCAACATCGATCGAATCGATCACCATTCTCCACGGTCCATCCATCCATCCATGGTCCATGCTCCATGTGTGGAGAGGAAGATGCATCAAAAGAATTTCGACCAACTCAACAGAGCCGACACGGTGAAAGAAAAAAGAATGATTGGCCTATGTAGCATCTATGCAGGACGGACTCGGCAGCATCTATCTATGAATCTATCTGACCTGACCGTCACGTCACCAGGTTGTGTTGCATGCATGCCACACCCATGCCCAACGGACTCGACCAACATACAATGGACGCAGCAGCAGCAGCCATGCACGGACACGACCCGTACCGACGTACCGTACGTAGTACACAAGGAAATTTGATACTCCTACAGTAGAATAGAACTGAGGCACGTTCAGCCGTTCACCATGCAAATTTGATCGGCAAGTGAGCAACGTTTTGTGCATGCATGCAGACAGCAATAGTAGTAGAACGTACGTACCTGGCGCGATGTAGCCGTAGGATCCGGCGATGGCGGACATGCACTCGGACGCGGCGCCATGCCGGAGGTACTTGGCCAGCCCGAAGTCCGCCACGTGGGCCTCCATGCCTTGATCAAGCAGGATGTTGTTGGACTTGACGTCCCGGTGCAGGATCGCCGGCGAGCAGTCGTGGTGCAGGTAGCACAGCCCCATCGCCGCCTCCGTCGCCACCCGCAGCCGCGTCGCCCACGCCATCACGTCTCCATGATCGCCGTGCAGCACGTCCCCCAGGCTGCCCCGAGCCATGTACTCGTACACCAGCAGGTTGCTCTTCCCGTCGCCCGACGAGCAGATGGCCAGCAGCCGCACGATGTGCCGGTGCCGGATCCGCCCCAGCGTCCGCACCTCCGCCGAGAACCCGCCGTCGTCCCCGCCTCCGCCGCTCCCCGTCGCCGCGATGCGCTTCACCGCCACGGACTCGCCGCCGGGCATCGTGCCGAGGTACACCGTGCCGGCCCCGCCGCGCCCCACCACGTGGTTCTCCTTCACGCACTGCACCACGTCCGACCACCCGAACGACACCTTCTGCTGGAACGCCGTCATCCGCCACCCGCCGCTGCCCCGCTGCCGCCGCCGCCTCTGCATCGCCGACCGCGTCGTCGCCACCGCCGCCGCCGCGAACGCCACCGAGCACGCCAGCAGCCCCAGCGCCGCCGCCAGCTTCAGCCGCCCCACCGACGACGTCGACGCGGGTTGCTTGCCGCCGCTGCCGTCCGGCCAGAGCCGCGGCCCGGACATGGACGTCAGGTTGCACGGGTTGGACGACGCGATCGTCGTCCCGCACAGCCGCGGGTTGCCGGCGAACGACGTCGCGTTGAAGTAGGCGAACTGCCCGCTCTGCGGCACCACGCCGGACAGCTCGTTGTGGGAGAAGTCGGCGGCGGTCAGGCTCTTCATCCCGCCCATCTCCGCCGGGACGCCGCCCTCCAGCTTGTTCCACGACACGTTCAGGTAGTTGAGCACCTTGATCTCCGCCAGCCGCGCCCCCGGGATCGGGCCGGTCAGCTGGTTCACGCTCAGGTCCAGGAACGTCAGCGACGTGCACTCGCCGATCTCGCCGGGGACCTCGCCCGTCAGGTTGTTGCCGCTCAGGTCCAGCTTCAGCAGCCGCTTCAGCCGACCGACCTCCGGCGGGATCCCGCCGGCGAGCTGGTTGCCGCTGAGGAGAAGCGTCTGCAGCGACGAGAAGCCGCCGATGGACGACGGCAGCGATCCGTTGAACCTGTTGCTCGACAGGTTCAGCAGCGACAGCATCTTCCTCTCCTTGGCCGGGATGCTGTCGTCCTCTGGAAGATGGCCGGTGAGGTAGTTGTTCTGCAGCTCGACGGTGGTGAGCGCCGGCAGGTAGAGGAAGCCGCGAGGGAGCTCGCCGGTGAGGTAGTTGTTGCTGATGCGCACCCGCGTGAGCGTCGGGCAGTCGCCGAGCCCCTCCGGCACCGGGCCGAAGAGGAAGTTGTTGAGGAGGATGAGGATCTGGAGCTGGCCGCGCGCGCACAGCCACCGCGGCACCTCGCCGGTCAGCCGGTTCGTCGACAGGTCCACCTCCTGGAGCGGCGCCGCGCGGCCGAGCGCCGCCGGGATGGCACCCGTGAAGTTGTTCTGCCACAGCTTGAGCACCTGGAGGTGCTCCAGGTCGCCGAGGAACTCCGGGACGCCGCCGCGGAAGCGGTTGATGAACATGTTGACGAGCCTGAGCTCCCGGAGCGCGGCGAGCTGCGGCGGGACCTCGCCCGTGAGCGCGTTGTTGGACACGTCGAGGAAGCGGAGGGCGGTGAGGTTGCCGAGCTCCGGCGGGATGGTGCCGTTGAGCTGGTTGGTCTGGAGGTAGAGCGTGTCGAGCCTGGTGAGCGCGCCGAGCGCCGGCGGGATGCCGCCCTGCAGGCCGCAGCTGGCGAGATCGAGGTGGACGAGGCTGGCGAGCCGGCCAAGCTCGGCGGGTATGCCGCCGTCGAACTGGTTGAAGTAGCCGAGGAAGAGCTGGCGGAGGGCGGTGAGGTTGCCGAGCTCGGGAGGGATGGCGCCGGTGAGGCTGTTGCCGGCTACAGAGAGGAACTGGACGGCCTCCAGCGAGCCGAAGCTGCGCAGGATGGTGCCGGAGAAGAAGTTGCCGCCGAGGTCGAGGTGCACGAGCGCCCTGACCGGCAGCTTACCGGCGTCCGGGAGCGGGCCGGTGAGGTCGTTGTCGTAGAGGTCGAGCACCTGGAGCGCGGGCAAGGCGGAGAGGTCGAGGCGCTGCAGGGTGCCGTTGAACTGGTTGTTGGAGAGGTTGAGGTGGCGGAGGTCCCTGAGCGCGGCGAGGGCGGGGGGCAGGTCGCCGGCGAGCGCGTTGTTGGAGAGGGAGAGGAAGCGGAGGCCGGTGAGGTTGGCGACGGCCGGGGAGAGCGCGCCGGAGAGGTTGTGCGCGGAGAGGTCGAGCGAGACGACGGTTCCACCGCGGGCGTCGCAGGCGACGGCCGGCCAGGAGCGGCACAGGCCGGCGTGGTTGGCGAGCGTCCAGGAGGCGTGCAGCGCCGGCGGCGACGAGGTGAATGCGCCCTTGATGGCCACCAGGGCGGCGGCCTGCTGCTGCCTCCAGTCGGAGTCGGGGTCGGGGCTGGAGGCCGTGGCGACGGCGAGGCGATCGAGGCGGAAGAGCAGGACAAGCACTAGTGCCAGCAGTGGGAGGACGGATGCCGCCATGCGATGGATGGATGGAGGGAATGATGGCTGCTCTGCTGCTCTGCTCTTGGGAGGGAGCGGGAGGGAGTGTGTGTAATGATGAAGACGACTGGGTGGCTAGCTCCAGCAGCTCAGGCCTCCATGGATGGATGGATGGATGCTTTTGCTTTCCCTGTGGGAATGGCAATGGCGATGGGCTTTGGGCTTTGGCTTTGATCATATTCATGCAGTGCAACGTTGCTTTCTCTTCTTTTGGAGGCGAAAGCAAAAGCAACCGAAAGCCATCGAGTGCTCTGTCTCTGTCCTCAGTCCTCACCCCCTCACTCTCTGCTCTGGGAATGTTTCAGCTCAGTCTTGGTCAGCAGCAGCAGCAGCACTGGATTTCGTGCTACCAGAATTAGTTATTAGTAGCTCAAAAATCAGCAACGATCTTTTTTGTTAGTACTACTACTACAAAAGACATGAGTACTTTTTAAGAGGGTTCACTAGTGTCTTTTTTTTATAATGATGTTCATCTTTAAACATTGTTGAAAACATCTGCTTTGGCGCCCGATTACAATCATCAACATAATCCTTTTGGGTGAAAATCCAGCGCCCCCAAAATTTGGCCCTGCTTTAAGGAGCAAAAGCTAACAAACGTGGGACATGTGATCCCTTGTTCCCACCAGATCCTACATCTTTTCTAGGGAATGCCTGCAAATTTTCTAAAACATACTTCATTTTCCCTCTTCAATCTTCATTTAAGGAATACTCTTCATATCATATATACGTGAACATTGGCCGCTGCACGGACAATACTGTTGCCCAAAGCCATGACGAAAACACCATGTACGAGGGTAAATTTGGCCCAAGAGGTAAAATTTCCAGGCTCCCCCTCTAGCTTAGCCGAAATAAAACTGTTGCCCAAGCCATGACGAAAACACTAGGTGTGAGGGTAAATTTGGCCCAAGAGGTAAAATTTCCAGGCTCCTTCTCTAGCTTAGCCGAAACAAAACTGTTGCCCAGCCATGACGAAAACACTAGGTGTGGGGGCAAATTTGGAAACAAAATTGCCTTAGCCAATTCTGGCCCGCCCAACATACTGTCCATAGCTCCATCATTGTAAGATTCACACATTTCTCTCATTCAGTCCAACTAACAAGCATGGTGAGGGAAACCATCACCTTTCTATGCCCTCTTGTTGCACAAGACACGTTGTTTGACCAACCTGAGATTTCTTCATCGCCTAAGTGGATGTGTTCATACTCTCGGGATAGTGCCACTCCTTTAACATTTCACATAAGCGCAACATGTACCGACACAGGAAGAAGACTACAATTTTTTCACTCGGCTTTAGCCAAACAATAGGCAAGCAAAGAATGTAATTTTGGAGGAGCCTACACCTTCCAAAATGATTTTGTTCATGTTCGTATGTAGTAATTCCTAAAATTGCACATTGTGTGCCGATGCCACAAAATATTTACCATCGTGTGTGCTTCTAAGTGATGGTGCCCTCGGTTGCCCGCTCAAGATGGACATCTATAAGCTTGCCCAAAGGTGGATGAATTGACACATGTGCTCCATCATGAAGGTGAACATCATCTTGATTTTCTAATCCATGCATCTTGATGCATTGCCATTCTCACTTCCAAATGTATCTTTTCCAATCAACAGGAGACCCGCTCCCAGTTCCATTTATCAAAGAAAAACAAAGTCAGTCTTAGCCAACACCAAAACAAGATAATTCTAAAGAAGAGAACTAAAAAGCTAGACAAACATAAGCTCCATCATAGTTAAAAGTAGCCAAGCTACCGCTAAAAGGCATGAATCATCAACAACAATACACCAGGGATCAGTTACTCTAACTTGCCAGGGCCAAGTGCTCTTGTAGATTACAAAGAATTATTTGTGCAAGTCTTCTTTTGAGATCTCACTAGACTCAATGTAGACAACCCCCACAATTCTTAAAAGAGCGCCTATAGCATTTTGGCCCATATCTTGCAACTCAATGTGCTAGAAACCTAATCTAGAAGCTGAAGAAAATATGCCCTAGAGGCAATAATAAAGTTATTATTTATTTCCTTATATCATGATAAATGTTTATTATTCATGCTAGAATTGTATTATCCGGAAACATAATACATGTGTGAATACAAAGACAAACAGAGTGTCACTAGTATGCCTCTGTAGCATTTCTGATATTATATGTGGATGACATATTACTGATTGGAAATGATATAGAATTTCCGGATAGCATAAAGGGATACTTGAATAAGAGTTTTTCAATGAAAGACCTCGGTGAAGCTGCTTACATATTGGGCATTAAGATCTATAGAGATAGATCAAGACGCTTAATTGGACTTTCACAAAGCACATACCTTGACAAAGTTTTGAAGAAGTTCAAAATGGATCAGGCAAAGAAAGGGTTCTTGCCTGTGTTATAAGTATGTTGTTGAGTAAGACTCAATGCCCGACCACTGCAGAAGATAGAGAGAAAATGAAAGATGTTCCCTATGCTTCAGCCATAGGCTCTATCATGTATGCAATGCTGTGTACTAGACCTGATGTGTGCCTTGCTATAAGTCTAGCAGGGAGGTACCAAAGTAATCCGTGAGTGGATCATCGGACAGCTGTCACAAGAACATCCCGGCACACGAAAAGGACTAAGGATATGTTTCTCGCTTATGGAGGTGACAAAGAGCTCATCGTAAATGGTTGCGTTACGTTGATGCAAGCTTTGACAACGATCCGGACGATTCTAAATCGCAAACCGGATACGTGTTTACATTGAGCGATGGAGCCGTAAGTTGGTGCGGTTCTAAATAAAGCGTCGTATGGCGGGATCTACATGTGAAGCGTAGTACATAGCTACTTGAGCAGCAAATGAAGGAGTCTGGATGAAGGAGTTCATATCCGATCTAGGTGTCATACCTAGTGCATCGGGTCCAATGAAAATCTTTTGTGACAATACTAGAGCAATAGCCTTGGCGAAGGAATCTAGATTTCACAAGAGAACCAAGCACATCAAGAGATGCTTCAATTCCATCCGGGATCTAGTCCAGGTGGGAGACATAGAAATTTGCAAGATACATACGGATCTGAATGTTGAGCACCCATTGACTAAGCCTCTTCCACGAAAGCAAAACATGATCGGCACCAAGGCTCCATGGGTGTTAGAATCATTCTTGTGTAATCTAGATTATTGACTCTAGTGCAAGTGAGAGACTGAAGGAAATATGCCCTAGAGGCAATAATAAAGTTATTATTTATTTCCTTATATCATGATAAATGTTTATTATTCATGTTAGAATTGTATTAACCGGAAACATAATACATGTGTGAATACATAGACAAACAGAGTGTCACTAGTATGCCTCTACTAGACTAGCTCATTGATCAAAGATGGTTATGTTTCCTAACCATAGACATGAGTTGTCATTTGATTAATGGGATCACATCATTAGGAGAATGATGTGATTGACATGACCCATTCCGTTAGCTTAGCACACGATCGATTAGTATATTGCTATTGCTTTCTTCATGACTTATACATGTTCCTATGACTATGAGATTATGCAACTCCGTTTACGGAGGAACACTTTGTGTGCTACCAAACGTC
Organism: Aegilops bicornis; assembly: GCA_021605145.1. Classification (NCBI taxonomy): domain Eukaryota; kingdom Viridiplantae; phylum Streptophyta; class Magnoliopsida; order Poales; family Poaceae; genus Aegilops; species Aegilops bicornis. Next base: position 701,383,980 of record CM038669.1, read on the forward strand.
CACAACGAATCGGGTGATTATAAAGGTGCTCTACAGGTGTCTCCGAAGGTACTTGTTGGGTTGGCGTATTTCGAGATTAGGATTTGTCACTCCGATTGTTGGAGAGGTATCTCTGAGCCCTCTCGGTAATGCACATCACTTAAGCCTTGCAAGAAATGCAACTAATGAGTTAGTTGCGGGATGATGTATTACAGAACGAGTACAGAGACTTGCCGGTAACAAGATTGAACTAGGTATTAAGATACCGACGATCGAATCTCGGGCAAGTAACATACCGATGACAAAGGGAACAACGTATGTTGTTATGCGCAAGGTTGGAAAAAGCGGTAGGCGTAAGCGAGGCGGTTGGCCTTCGCCTAGTGCCTAGGCAGTGCCTAAGCGCCCTAGGCGCGGCCTAGGCGGTAATATAGTTTTTACTCGTAGTGTATTTGTCATTATTATATGGGTGTTGATATTAGTTTAGGGCATACAATAAGTTAATTGCCGTCTACTGCCATTGGAATATAACCCGTTTGGCATATTAGTGTAGTATTTGGCATGATTTTCTTGCTCGGGTAGGAAATTCCTTGCTTGCCCTGCCTAGACCTCCATTTATGCCCTAGGCGAGGCGTTTGGCCATTGCCTAGCGCCTAGGCGTGCCTAAGCGCCTCCTAGGCACTGCCTTTTCCAACAGAGGTTATGGGGTCTGACCGATAAAGATCTTCGTAGAATATGTGGGAGCCAATATGAGCATCCAGGTTCCGCTATTGGTTATTGACCGGAGACGTGTCTCGGTCATGTCTACATAGTTCTTGAACCCTTAGGGTCGGCACGCTTAACGTTACGATGACAACTTTATTATGAGTTTATATGTTTTGATGTACCGAAGGTTGTTCGGAGTCCCGGATGTGATCACGGACATGACGAGGAGGGTTACCGGAACCCCGGGGAACTAATGGGCCTCGATGGGCCTTAGTGGAGAGAGAGAGTGGCGGCCTAGGGCAGGCCGCCTCCCCTCTGGTCCGAATTGGACTAGAGAGGGGGCGCGCCTTTCCCTCTCTCTCTCCTTCCTTCCTCTCTCCCTTTAGGTGGAAACCTACTAGGACTTGGAGTCCTAGTAGGATTCCCCTCTTGGGGGCGCGCCATAGAGGGCCGGCCGGCCTCCCCCTTGCTCCTTTATATATGGGGGCAGGGGGGGCACCCTAAAGACACAACAATTGATCTATTTGATCTCTTAGCCGTGTGCGGTGCCCCCCTCCACCATAGTCCACCTCGATAATACTGTAGCGGTGCTTAGGCGAAGCCCTGCGTCGGTAGAACATCAACATCGTCACCACGCCGTCGTCTTGTGAAACTCTCCCTCAACACTGGCCGGATCGGAGTTCGAGGGACGCCATCGAGCTGAACGTGTCCGAACTCGGAGGTGCCGTGACGCTCGGTACTTGATCGGTCCGATCGTGAAGACGACGACTACATCAACCGCTAAGCAGTTAACGCTTCCTCTTTCGGTCTCACGAGGGTACGTGGACAACACTCTCCCCTCTCATTGCTATGCATCACCATGATCTTGCGTGTGCGTAGGAATTTTTTTGAAATTACTACGTTCCCCAACAGAAGCAGCACTACCAACAAACTTAGCCAATTGATGTGCCTTTTTCCCCACACTAGTCTTCTACACAAAGTGAGCAATCGACTTACTAATGTAACACATCCTGTTTCTTTGGCACTGAGATTCGTGACAGTTAGGATCATCACAATTGAAGCAAACCACATAAACATATTCACTGAATTCTTCTCCACCCCCAACATTATAAGATCCATCATTTTTTATCAATGTAGCAGGTTTAGCAGATATCTTTTTCCTTTATCTTTCCTCACTTGGGCACCCTGGTTTTGCCCTAGTCCCTTTGCTGACTTTGCACTGGATGTTGATGTTGGGAAGGAACAATCCACGAATTGTTTTGGGGAAACACTGAAGGTGGAGGGTATTGGGTAAAAGGGCCTGGATACCCCCCATTGTGAAATCTTTTTTTAAAAGAGGGTAACACCCTCGGCCTCTGCATCGAGTCATGCACACAGCCTTTTACTTATTATTTCAAAGATTCATCATCCGAACACAATAAAATTAACAAAAATACTGCCGCCAACATAATTATTGAACAAAACCCGAGAGACCATCTCTCATTGGTTGCACCCAAAGACCATGGACACCATATCGTCCTCCTTGCGTAGTAACGACACAAAATGGATCTAGATGATGGGAACCTGCAAAAAAAATGGAACTTTTGTTCTATTAAAAATATAGTCATTTCAAGTGTTCCAAATGTCCCAAAGTAAAGCCCAAATTCCCACACAGATCTCAGACTTCAGCTTGGGATGTACCCCGAGTAACCAGTTTCTGAACATATTCATACTACTCATTGGCTGAGGTAGATTAATAGCTATATGGATAGATCTCCATAATAGCTTGGCAAGTGGGAAGTCAAGGAATAGTTGTTGAATTGACTCATCATTACCACAAAAGCAACACTTAGTGCATCCTTGCCAATTCCTTTTTTTTCAGATTTTCTTTTGTTAGGATGACCTTGTGATCTAAGTACCACATGAAGATTTTTATTTTCAACGGGACTTCCATTTTCCAAATATGTTTGTGGTGGAAAGGTTGCCCATCATTGATGAGGTATAAATACATGGGGGGTAGTCAACTTTCAACGGAATGTGTTTTATTCCTATGAAGGTTAACCGTCATCAACCTTTCAACAAGATTTAACCAGTCGATCCATTTGTCCCCGATCAGTGGTATTCGGAAGGCAACATTCAGCGGTGCCTAGCCTATCACACAGGCAACAGAGACATCTATCCGCTGCACAATATGATAGAGGCCTGGGTATAGCAAGGCTAGTGGCGTCTCCCTTAGCCATGTATCTTTCCATAACCTAGTAGTTAGGCTATTGCCTACCACAAACGTCCTCTTACGGAAAAAATCCGTTTTCGACACCCATGACAGCTTACCAGATAAATGAATCCGTTGGTTTGGCCTCAATCTCTGAGAGGGTTTTAGAATGTAGGTAGCTATTCCTAAGTAATTCTTGTTAAACACCCTCCTCAATATGTATCTTGTATATCCATTTGCTCAACAGACACTTATTTCTAATCTCATGGTCTTCCACACCAAGACCTCCTTGGTCTTTGTGGCGACATATCGCATCCCTCATGGTCTTCCACACGTTTATGTTCACCAGACTTCCAGAAAAATCTGGATCTTTAGTAGTCCAACCTTTTTCATTACCCCTTTAGGTATTTCAAAGAAAGAGACCATGGACATAGGTAGACTTGTGAGAATGGAATTGATTAGGGTGGTCCTTGCCCCATAAGACATAAGCTTGTGAATCCAACAACCCAACTTTTTCTCAAAAAGATCCTCAATACATTTCCATTCCTTTAATAAGTTTATGAAAATGCATTGGAATACTAAGGTATATAAAAGGGAAAGAGCCAGACTCACAACCAAACATTTCTTTGTACTGATTCTCTTCTTCTTAGGCCTTTCCAAAGAAAAAGAGTTCACTGTTGTGGAAGTGGATATTAAGACCAAATAACTGCTTAAAAAGAATATGTGCTTTTTGCCTTTTCAATGTCATGGTCCATGAAGAAAATGGTGTCATTAGCATACTAAAGTACTAAAACCTCACCATCAACAACATGAGGAATGACGCATGCAACATGACCCGCTTCCTTGGCTCGACTAACAAGAACCACCAGAAGATCTGCAACAATGTAATAGGAGATAGAGGGTCGCCTTTTTGCAATCCCTTTCATGTTTGAAAATAGTGACCAGTGTCATTATTTACCTTAGCAAAGGTTTCCCTGCCTTTTCCCCAAGGAGTGACCCTAATTTATCGAACCCACGAGAGGATGTGCACTACGAGAAAGTCTCTAACAACTTTTTGCAAAAGAAATGAATTCTAGTTTGGTAACCGGATCTTAACAACCTTGGGGGTGTAAACACTAGAATTGAAATAGGCATGGGTATGAAGTATTGTTTCTTACAACCATATATTTGTGCTCGAGATTATCATGATATTAATTTGTGATTTGGAAGACACCTGTTAATATGTGCTTGCAACGCGATGAAGTGGTGGGCCTGCATCAAGAGTTAGTTGTCCAACCGTTGGCCTTACCATCTCGTGGGGTTACCTTGATTATTAAGAATAAAATCCAGACAAAATCATTGGGATTTTAATGACTACATGCACCTCATGAATCCCTAAGGATTGGCTTTGTGCTACTGTACTAAACTTTATGTTAGTAGTGTTCAGAATAGCGTTCCGCATCCACTTCGCTCCTTACCTCCTCCTTGTTCAAACTCCGAGACCCAGGATACTTGCAGGGTCGTAGAACGAGAAAGAGACAAGAGACAACTCCATAGCAATCGTAGACATACATGACGTTAATAATTCAAAGTCATTCCCTCGATCCCTCGTATAAATACACATGGTTCCAAGGCTATGCCTCAACCCATTGCCTTACCGAAATACTCACACATGACGGTCTAATCACGGGAGGAAACAATCGGAGAAGCATAAAGATGAATGTTTTATTGATAATATGTCTTACAATGGTTGCTGGATGCGATACAAGATTACAAGTATGGTTAACTTGGAGGGGAGATGTTGCAGTGATGGTGATGGTGGTGGCTATGGCGATGAGACGGGAAACGGCGGCAACTAAGGTTGGAAGATGACTTCTGTTTTGTGAATGGTGTTCTTGACACTCTCCAGTTGAGATTCTGGTGCTAGCCCCTTCATAATAGCCGGAGGGTTGGACCTCACGTAGCGCCAACACTTTGTACGAGCACTAGTACGAGCAAGTGCACTTGTACCAGATGTCGTATTGCACTCTTGATAGATGGTTGTGCCTCCAATTTTCTCCATTCCTTCTCCATTTTACTTGTTTCTTTCTAAGTGATGATTTATCTCCATAGTTGGCTCCTTTCCGTGGAAACAAATGAACCAAAGGATTTCATGATCTCGACATTCATAAGTCATTAGTACAAATATCGAGTGATTTTCTTCGGATTTCCAAGATTATCCGGTTTAAACAACTATGTGATGAGCATAAAATATCACTCATCACAGCGTGGTGATGATGAGTCAATCAATTGACACCACTTTGCTGGAAAGCCTTTCATGCGCATACACTATTGCAAAAATGGCCATTTAACTTTGTCGTGGGCTTTTTCAAAATCCACCTTAAATATAACTCCATCAAGTTTCTTCGAGTGTAGCTCATGAACCGCTCATGTAAGACAACAACCCCTCCAATATTTGTTTCTGGCATGAACACCGATCGCATCGATCTCACCACTATGTGCGATAGTCGTAACATGATTTGTTGCCAATTTTCCTATTATGTAATTGAACATACATAGGCATAAAGTCACCTTTTATAACTAGCCATAACCGCTGATAGAAGTCTACCTGGTACCCATCTAACCATGTGCCTTATTGTGTCCCATCGACGTGATAGCATCCCACACTTCTTTGTCAGTAAAAGGCGGTTAGGATCGCCTTTCTCCTCCGTCGATAGTTGCGGGTCTCATTTTCGACATCCTCATCAAGCTTGACATAATCGGAGACATGTGAACTAGAAATAAGCTAATAAAAATTAGTAACATAGGTCTTCAGCTGGTCTTCACCAACAATAGTACCATCATCATACTTGAGCTAAAATATTCTTTTCCCTATGTTTCTCGTTGGCAATGAGTTTGACATATTTGGTGTTGTTGTCCCCTTCTAGGAGATATCACACCTTGTCACTTTGAAGCCATTTGGTTTCCTCCTCCCACATAAGCTTCGCAAGAAGATCATGAAGGAAATATGCCCTAGAGGCAATAATAAAGTTATTATTTATTTCCTTATTTCATGATAAATGTTTATTATTCATGCTAGAATTGTATTAACCGGAAACATAATACATGTGTGAATACATAGACAAGCAGTGTCACTAGTATGCCTCTACTTGACTAGCTCATTAATCAAAGATGGTTATGTTTCCTAACCATAGACATGTGTTGTCATTTGATTAACGGATCACATCATTAGGAGAATGATGTGATTGACATGACCCATTCCGTTAGCCTAGCACTTGATCGCTTAGTATATTGCTATTGCTTTCTTCATGACTTATACATGTTCTGTAACTATGAGATTATGCAACTCCGTTTACCGGAGGAACACTTTGGGTGCTACCAAACGTCACAACGTGAATCTGGATGATTATAAAGGAGTACTGCAGGTGTCTCCAAAGGTACATGTTGGGTTGGCGATTTGAGATTAGGTTTTGTCACTCCGATTGTCGGAGAGGTATCTCTGGGCCCTCTCGGTAATGCACATCACTATAAGCCTTGCAAGCAATGAAGCTAATGAGTTAGTTACGAAATAATGATGCATTACGTAACGAGTAAAGAGACTTGCCAGTAACGAGATTGAACTAGGTATTAGATACCGACGATCAAGTAACATACCGATGACAAAGGGAACAACGTATGTTGTTATGCGGTTTGACCGATAAAGATCTTCGTAGAATATGTGGGAGCCAATATGAGCATCCAGGTTCCGCTATTGGTTATTGACCGGAAATGTGTTTCGGTCATGTCTACATTGTTCTCGAACCCGTAGGGTCCGCACGCTTAAGGTTTCGATGACAGTTATATTATGAGTTTATGAGTTTTGATGTACCGAAGGAGTTCAGAGTCCCGGATGAGATCGGGGACATGACGAGGAGTCTCGAAATGGTCGAGATGTAAAGATCGATATATTGGACGACTATATTCGGAGTTCGGAAAGGTTCCGAGTGATTCGGTATTTTTCGAGTACCGGAGAGTTACGGAATTCGCCGGGAGTATATGGGCCTTATTGGGCTTTAGGGAAAGAGAGAGGAGAGGTTGGGCCCCCCAAGGCCTAGTCCGAATTGGACTAGGGGAGGCTGCGCCTCCTTCCTTCTCTTCTCTTTCCCTTTCCTTGACTCCTACTCCTACTACTTGGAAGGGAATCCTACTCCCGGTGAGAGTAGGACTCCTCCTTGGTGCGCCTCCTAGGCCGGCCGCCCCCTCACTTGCTCCTTTATTTACGGGGGCAGGGGGCAACCCATAGTCACACAAGTTGATCTTCGTGATCGTTCCTTAGCCGTGTGCGGTGCCTCCCTCCACCATATTCCACCTCGGTCATATCGTCGCGGAGTTTAGGCGAAGCCCTGCGACGGTAGAACATCAAGATCGTCACCACGCCCGTCGTCTTGTGACGAACTCATCCCGACACTTTGCTGGATCGGAGTCCGGGATCGTCATCGAGCTGAACGTGTGCTGAACTTCCGGAGGTGCCGTCGTTCGGTACTTGGATCGGTCGGATCACGAAGGCGTCGACTACATCAACAGCGTTGTCATAACGCTTCCGCTTCACGGTCTCAGTGCGTGGACATTACTCTCCCCTCTCGTTGCTATGCATCACCATGATCTTGCGTGTGCGTAGGAAATTTTTTGAAATTACTACATTCCCCAACAGTGGCATCTGAGCCAGGTTTTATGCGTAGATGTCATATGCATGAGTAGAACACAAGTGAGTTGTGGGCGATACAAGTCATACTGCTTACCAGCATGTCATACTTTGGTTCGGCGGTATTGTGAGATGAAGCGGCCCGGACCGACATTACGCGTACGCTTACGCGAGACTGGTTTCACCGTTACGAGCACTCGTGCTTAAAGGTGGCTGGCGGGTGTCTGTCTCTCTCACTTTAGCTGAATCGAGTATGGCTACGCTCGGTCCTTGCGAAGACTAAAACAGCACTAACTTGACGAACTATCGTTGTGGTTTTGATGCGTAGGTAAGAACGGTTCTTGCTAAGCCCGTAGCAGCCACGTAAAACTTGCAACAACAAAGTAGAGGACGTCTAACTTGTTTTTGCAGGGCATGTTGTGATGTGATATGGTCAAGACGTGATGCTATATTTTATTGTATGAGATGATCATGTTTTGTAACCGAAGTTATCGACAACTGGCAGGAGCCATATGGTTGTCGCTTTATTGTATGAAATGCAAATGCCCTATAATGCTTTACTTTATCACTAAGCGGTAGCGATAGTCGTAGAAGCATAAGATTGGCGAGACGACAACGATGCTACGATGGAGATCAAGGTGTCGCGCCGGTGACGATGGTGATCACGACGGTGCTTCGGAGATGGAGATCACAAGCACAAGATGATGATGGCCATATCATATCACTTATATTGATTGCATGTGATGTTTATCCTTTATGCATCTTATCTTGCTTTGATTGACGGGTAGCATTTTAAGATGATCTCTCACTAATTATCATGAAGTGTTCTCCCCGAGTATGCACCGCTATGCGAAAGTTCTTCGTCTTTGAGACACCACGTGATGATCGGGTGTGATAGGCTCTCACGTTCAAATACAACGGGTGCAAAACAGCTTGCACACGCTGAATACTCGAGTTAAACTTGACGAGCCTAGCATATACAGATATGGCCTCGGAACACAGAGACCAAAAGGTCGAGCGTGAATCATATAGTAGATATGATCAACATAGTGATGTTCACCATTGAAACTACTCCTTCTCACGTGATGATCGGACATGGTTTAGTTGATTTGGATCACGTGATCACTTAGATGACTAGAGAGATGTCTGTCTAAGTGGGAGTTCTTAAGTAATATGATTAATTGAACTTTAATTTATCATGAACTTAGTCCTGGTAGTATTTTGCAAATTATGTTGTAGATCAATAGCTCGCGTTGTTGCGTTCATATGTTTATTTTAATATGTTCCTAGAGAAAACTATGTTAAAAGATGTTAGTAGCAATGATGCGGATTGGATCCGTGATCTGAGGTTTATCCTCATTGCTGCACAGAAGAATTATGTCCTTAATGCACCGCTAGGTGTAGCGGACCTATTGCAGGAGCAGATGCGGGCGTTATGAGCGTTTGGCTAGCTCAATATGATGACTACTTGATAGTTTAGTGCACCATGCTTAACGGCTTAGAATCGGGACTTCAAAGACGTTTTGAACGTCATGGACCATATGAGATGATCCAGAATTGAAGTTAATATTTCAAGCAAATACCCGAGTTGAGAGATATGAAGTCTCCAACAAGTTCTATAGCTAAAAGATGGAGGAGAATCGCTCAACTAGTGAGCATGTGCTCAGATTGTCTGGGTACTACAATTGCTTGAATCAAGTGGGAGTTAATCTTCCAGATAAAATAGTGATTAACAGAATTTTCTAGTCACCATCACCAAGTTAGTAGAACTTCGTGATGAACTATAATATGAAAGGGATGACGAAAGTGATTCCCAAGCTCTTCGTGATGCTGAAATCGACGAAGGTAGAAATCAAGAAAAACATCAAGTGTTGATGGTTAACAAGACCACTAGTTTCTAGAAAAGGGCAAAGGGAAAGAAAGGGAACTTGAAGTAGAATGACAAGCAAGTTGTCACTCCCACGAAGAAGCCCAAAGCTGAACCAAAGCCTAAAACTGAGTGCTTACACTGCAAAGGTAATGGTCACTGGAAGCGGAAATGCCCTGAATATTTGGTAGATAAAAAGGATGGCAAAGTGAACAAGGGTATATTTGATATACAGATTATTGATGTGTGCCTTACTAGTGTTTTTAGTAGCCCCTGAGTATTTGATACTTGTTCGGTTGCTAAGATTAGTAACTTTCGAAACAGGAGTAACATAATAAACATATACTAGTTGAGGGAAGTGACGATGAGTGTTGGGAGTAGTTCCAAGATTGATATGATCATCATCACACTCCCTATACTTTCGGGATTAGTGTTAAACCTAAATAAATGTTATTTAGCGTTTGCGTTGAGCATGAATATGATTTGATCATGTTTATTGCGATACGGTTATTCATTTGAAGTTAAAGAATAATTGTTATTCTGTTTACATGAATAAGACCTTCGATGGTTATACACCCAATGAAAATAGTTTGTTGGATCTCGATCGTAGTGATACACATATTCATAATATTGATGCCAAAAGATGCAAAGTTAATAATGATAGTGCAACTTATTTGTGGCTTGCCGTTTGGAGTCATATCGATTGTAAAGTGCATGAACAAACTCCATAAAGATGGATTTTCGGAATCACTTGGTTATGAATCATTTGATGCTTGCGAACCGTGCCTTTTGGGCAAGACGACTAAAACTCCGTTCTCGGAACAATGGAACGAGCCTCTTGACTTGTTGGAAATAATACATCTTGATGTATGCGGTCCAATGAGTGTTGATGCTAAATGGCAAGTATCGTTATTTTCTGACCTTCACAGATGATTTGAGCAGATATGGGTATATCTACTTAATGAAACACAAGTCTGAAACATTTGAAAAGTTCAAAGAATTTCAGAGTGAAATGGAGAATCATCGTAACAAGAAAATAAAAGTTTCTACGATATGATCGCAGAGGTAAAATATTTGAGTTACGAAGTTTGGCCTTTAGTTAAAACAATGTGAAATAGTTTCACTACTCGCCATACGGAACACCACAGTGTAATGGTGTGTCCGAACGTCATAATCGCACATTATTGATATGGTGCGATCTATGATGTATCTTACCGATTACCACTATCGTTTTGGGGTTATGCATTAGAGACAGTTGCATTCACGTTTAATAGGGCACCATCTAAATCCATTGAGACGACACCGTATGAACTATGGTTTAGCAGTAAACCTAAGCTGTCGTTTCTTAAAGTTTGGGGCTGCGATGCTTATGTGAAGAAACTTCAACCAGATAAGCTCGAACCCAAATCGGAGAAATGTGTCTTCATAGGATACCCGAAAGGTAACTATTGGGTACACCTTCTATCACAGATCCGAAGGCAAGTTATTCGTTGCTAAGATGGATCCTTTCTAGAGAAGAAGTTTCTCTCGAAAGAAGTGAGTGGGAGGAAAGTAGAACTTGATGAGGTAATTGTACCTTCTCCCTTATTGGAAAGTAGTTCATCGCAGAAATCAGTTCCAGTGATTCCTACACCAATTAGTGAGGAAGTTAATGATAATGATCATGAAACTTCAGATCAAGTTGCTACCAAACCTCGTAGGTCTTCCAGAGTAAGATCCGCACCATAGTGGTACGGTAATCATGTTCTGGAAGTCATGTTACTAGACCATGATAAACCTACGAACTATGAGGAAGCGATGATGAGCCCAGATTCCGCGAAATGGCTTGAGGCCATGAAATCTGAGATAGGATCCATGTATGAGAACAAAGTATGGACTTTGATTGACTTGCTCAATGATCGAAGCCAAATGTTTAATAAATGGATCTTCAAGAGGAAGGCGGACTTTGATAGTAGTTTTACTATCTACAAAGCTCGACTTGTCACAAAAAAGGTTTTCGACAAGTTCAAGGTGTTGACTACAATGAGATTTTCTCAACTGTAGCGATGCTTAAGTCTGTCCGAATCATGTTAGCAATTGCCACATTTTATGAAATCTGGCAAATGGATGTCAAAACTACATTCTTAATGGATTTATTAAAGAAGAGTTGTATATGATGCAACCGGAAGGTTTTGTCAATCCTAAAGGAGCTAACAAAATGTGCAAGCTCCAGTGATCCATCTATGGACTGGTGCAAGCATCTCGGAGTTGAATACACGCTTTGATAAGTTGATCAAAGCATATAGTTTTATACAGACTTGCGGTGAAGCCTGTATTTACAAGAAAGTGAGTGGGAGCTCTGTAGCATTTCTAATATTATATGTGGATGACATATTGTTGATTGGAAATGATATAGAAATTCTGGATAGCATGAAAGGATACTTGAATAAGAGTTTTTCAAAGCAAGACCTCGGTGAAGCTGCTTACATATTGAGCATCAAGATCTATAGAGATAGATCAAGAGGCTTGATAAGTTTTTTCAATGAGTACATACCTTGACAAGATTTTGAAGTAGTTCAAAATGGAACAGTCAAAGAAAGAGTTTCTTGCCTGTGTTACAAGGTGTGAAATTGAGTAAGACTCAAATCACGACCACGGCAGAAAATAGAAAGAGAATGGAAGTCATTCCCTATGCATTCAGTCATAGGTTCTATAAAAGTATGCCATGCTATGGACCCGGACCTATTGTATACCTGGCCTTTGGTTTGGCAAGGAGTACAATAGTGATCTAATAGTAGATCAGTAGACAACAGTCAAGAATATCCTTAGGGAGGACTAAGGAGATGTTTCTCGATTATGGAGGTGATAAAAGAGCTCGTCGTAAAAGTTACATCGGTGCAAACTTTTACACTGATCCAGATGACTCTAAGTCGCAATCTGGATACATATTGAAAGTGGGAGCAATTAGCTAGAGTAGCTCAGTGCGAGCATTGTAGACATAGAATATTTGCAAAATACATACGGCTCTGTATGTGACGGACCCGTTGACTAAACTTCTCTCAGGAGCAAAACATGATCATACCTTAGTACTCTTTGGGTGTTAATCACATAGCAATGTGAACTAGATGTTGACTCTAGTAAACCCTTTGGGTGTTGGTCACATGACGATGTGAAGTATGGATGTTAATCATATACAGATATGTATATTGGTGTTAAATCACATAATGATGTGAACTAGATTATTGACACTAGTGCAAGTGGGAGACTGAAGGAAATATGCCCTAGAGGCAATAATAAAGTTATTATTTATTTCCATATTTCATGATAAATGTTTATTATTCATGCTAGAATTGTATTAACCGGAAACATAATACATGTGTGAATACATAGACAAACAGTGTCACTAGTATGCCTCTACTTGACTAGCTCATTAATCAAAGATGGTTATGTTTCCTAACCATAGACATGTGTTGTCATTTGATTAACAGGATCACATCATTAGGAGAATGATGTGATTGACATGACCCATTCCGTTAGCCTAGCACTTGATGGAATTTTAGTATATTGCTATTGCTTTCTTCATGACTTATACATGTTCACTCGTAACTATGAGATTATGCAACTCCCGTTTACCGGAGGAACACTTTGGGTGCTACCAAACGTCACAACATAACAGGGTGATTACAAAGGAGTACTACAGGTGTCTCCAAAGGTACATGTTGGGTTGGCGTATTTCGAGATTAGGTTTTGTCACTCCGATTGTCGGAGAGGTATCTCTGGGCCCTCTCGGTAATGCACATCACCGTAAGCCTTGCAAGCAATGTAGCTAATGAGTTAGTTACGGAATGATGCATTACGTAACGAGTAAAGAGACTTGCGATAGCAGATTGAACTAGGTATTAGATACCCACGATCGAATCTCGGGCAAGTAACATACCGATGACAAAGGGAACAACATATGTTGTTATGCGGTTTGACCGATAAAGATCTTCGTAGAATATGTGGGAGCCAATATGAGCATCCAGGTTCCGCTATTGGTTATTGACCGGAAACGTGTTTAGGTCAATTCTACAATGTTCTCGAACCCGTAGGGTCCGCACGCATAACGTTTTTATGACAGTTATATTATGAGTTTATTAGTTTTGATGTACCGAAGGAGTTCGGAGTCCCGGATGAGATCGGGGACATGACGAGGAGTCTCGAAATGGTCGAGACGTAAAGATCGATATATTGGACGACTATATTCGGAGTTCGGAAAGGTTCCGAGTGATTCGGGTATTTTTCGGAGTACCGAAGTATGGGCCTTATTGGGCTTTAGGGGAAAGAGAGAGGAGAGGTTGGGCGCCCCCACAAGGCCTAGTCCGAATTGGACTAGGGGGAGGGGCTGCGCCCCCTCCTTCCTTCTCTTCTCTTTCCCCTTTCCTTGACTCCTACTCCTACTACTTGAAAGGGCGGGGAATGCTACTCCCGTTGAGAGTAGGACTCCTCCTTGGTGCGCCCCCTCCTAGGCCGGCCACCCCCTCCCTTGCTCCTTTATATACGGGGGCAGGGGGGCACCCCATGACACACAAGTTGATCTTCGTGATCGTTCCTTAGCCGTGTGCGGTGCCCAACTCCACCATATTCCACCTCGGTCATATCGCCGCGGAGTTTAGGCGAAGCCCTCGCGACGGTAGAACATCAAGATCGCCACCACGCCGTCGTCTTGACGGAACTCATCCTCGACACTTTGCTGGATCGAGTCCGGGATCGTCATCGAGCTGAACGTGTGCTGAACTCGGAGGTGCCGTGACGCTCGGTACTTGGATCGGTCGGATCGCCAAGACGCACGACTACATCAACCGCGTTGTCATAACGCTTCGCCACGGTCTCATTTAGTGCACGTGGACATTACTCTCCCTCTCGTTGTTATGCATCACCATGATCTTGCGTTAATGCGTAGGGAATTTTTGAAATTACTACGTTCCCCAACAGATCATCCACTTCTCTCTTAGCAGCACATTTCACTTGATTTAGGGGAGCGCTCTCTGTCTTCACATCCAAGGCACTAATTAGAATGATAAGCCTCTCTTTCTTTTTCTTATACTAACCAAAATAATGTTTAGCTCAACCTTTTAGTAATTATCTCAAGTGGCGGATCTTATTCTGCCATCTTTCAATGTGAGTATGTCTTTTATTTTCCTTAGCCCACTCGGCAACGATTAAATAAAAAAAATTCTTTGTGAAACCATGAAAGTTCAAAAGAGAACACTGATTTATTTCCCACATGAGCGGTTGCGCCTGAATCCATCAGGAGAGGTATGTGATCAGAAACTCCCCATCGCAGTGCACAATTGTGACTAGGGGAAACTTCTATTCCCACTCGACACTTGTAAGAATTCTATGAAGTTTCTCATATGTGGGTCTCAGGAGATTATTATCCCAAGTAAACTGACGTTCCGAGAGCGCAATTTTCCTCAAGTCGAGAGTTTTAATAATAACATTAAACATAAAGGGCGACCTACCATCAAGATTAGCATTGTTCTTCTCTTCTTGGCGTCTAACGATATTGAAATCTCCTCCTACCAACATAGGGAGAGTTTCCAAAGAACAAATGCAAACAAGTTCTGTTAAAACGGCGGGGTTGAGTTTTGGTTGAGCAGTCCCATAGACTGCCACAAGTACCAATTCGAAATCATCATCCTTAGAATGAACTTGCAATTTGACACAGAAATCCCCAGCACAATCCTTTGGACAGGGATAAAACGTCCGTTGACACCCAACATGATCCCCTGGATCTGCCATGAGGAGGAAGACAATACAAGAAAAAAAATCAAGACCACCATGGAGGTGACTCGGAAAAAGGGGGCTGCAAAGTTAGCTTTAACGGTCTCTAACAAGGCAATAAAGTCTAATTTTTGCTCGGAAAATTTCTGCTAAAAATGATGCTTAGTCAAGTCCCCAAGCCCTTTGATATTTCCGAAAATGCCTCTGATTAGTCAATATGTGGATACGATGACCTATGTTGCGGCTTATCGCAGACATATCATATTGTTTTTTAGTATGCTTTTGCGATTTCTTAATAGGGCCCTCCGGACAGCCGGTCTGGCTCTCTGAAGACCTAGCCTCGGCATCAAAAAGAGGTCAAATAAGAAAGGTAGTGTCTTGGGGGTTATCTCCTTTGCAGTCACAACCACGAGGTTCCAAAAAAGGGGCAAGAGCCCCATTACTAATAGTGATGATGGTTGAGGCATAGGAAAAATCTGCGTCTTGTCGTCGCATGGGTTTTTCATCCCAACCCATATCTTGGATGACTCCTTATATTCATAACATGTCTAATGCAATCGAAGAGCCCAAACAAACTCGTGAAGATGAAGCATACATAATCCCCCAAGGTCTGTTGGGCGACATATGGCCTCCCAAATAATTTTATTGCACACTCGTAGTCTTATCTGTTTGTTTCGGACCAAAGAATGGCGCTCAATTTTGTTGATGCTGTGCAGGGTAGCGGGCAGGATGACAAGGGAAGTGGCATGGTATACCACTTGCGAAATGAGAATTTTTGCATCAGCGTACCGGTGAAACAAAAACTCTCAATCCACGTGATATGTTCGCCATGCCATCAAAACTGCAGTGTGATCCTACAGGAAAGGAAATAGTAAAATAACTTCCACTGAGATCCAAATAGTAAAGCTTGTTCTTTTACATACAGTATGAAGCTATAGTTTTGTCAGTTTTGGCAAGTAGAGCGACAAGTCGACCAACTAAAACAGCCGCATGCATGCAGCACCACGCTTTGCTCCTAGCCTAGCCCGACTGGTCACCAGCTGATCCAGCTCCTCCTAGTACTATAGCTGCGGGCCAGCGGTACACAATTCCAAGCTATACATAGAGCGGGGGCCTAAAAATCAATAAAGAATTGTTTATAGGCATGTAGAAAACTTTTATATGTACCCATTGAGAGAAAATTGCAATTGTGTGAAATACATCGTGTGCGGCAGTGCAAGCTGGGGAGATGGGTCGCCGAGATTTACGACCACGATACCCGCAAGACCTACTGGTTGGGCTCCTTCCTCTCGACAGAGCAGGCGGCGCGCGCATACGACATCAAGTCGGTGCACCTGTACGGCATCGCCGGCCGCCGTGACTTCGTGATGGCTTCCCGCCGCCATTGGAGCTAGTGGACCCCCGGGTGGCCATCTCACGCGAGAGGTGGGAGTACTAGGAGGCTCCCGAGCGTATCACGACAGAGCAAGCCAGTGAGGCATAAATGGCAGAGCTCTGCCGTCGCTACCCGGAGTGTGTCGAGGCGGACCACGACTGTACTGGAGTACGCAATGGGGAGGACAGATGTCATCGACCTCTTGAGCGACGAATGAGGTGAAGACGAAGACGACGGTGACAACAACGACAGAGGCCCCGACCTAATGATCGGAGGGTTGTGCATAAGAGATTGGAAGAGACTCGCTGAAGAGTCGTATGATGACTAGGTTTTGAATTTTGTTTTAGTACTTTTATGTAAAATATTTCAAGTTTACACCAAATTTCATTAAATGAACCTTATGAATATAAAGTATTTCGGATTTGCAACAACTTTAACTTTGCTCGGTTAAGTTCTAGGGTTCGGTTAGAAATACCATTTTTTTAGGAGCAAATGTGCTCCT
Source organism: Aegilops bicornis (assembly GCA_021605145.1). Taxonomy (NCBI): domain Eukaryota; kingdom Viridiplantae; phylum Streptophyta; class Magnoliopsida; order Poales; family Poaceae; genus Aegilops; species Aegilops bicornis. Next base: position 701,401,001 of record CM038669.1, read on the forward strand.
CTAAAGCATACTTGGCCGTTTACACGTTCAAATTTTAGGGGATGAGCTAGAGTTGCTCTTAGGTGTGCTTAGCTGCTTGTTCCTGCTCTAAAGATTTTTAGAGGATTGGTTAGAGATGCTCTAAGGACATCTCTAGCCGGTCCCCTAAATTTTAGAGAAGTAAACGGCTGAGTAAATCTTAGTGGAGTATTTTTTACTCCTCTAAGTTTTGGTCATTTCTAGCCGACACCCTAACCTTGGGGGAGTAAAGTTTTGTTTTTTGTCAAATTATTTCAATTCTAGTTATATTGCAACTACATATTAGCGCACATATAAAAATCAAAGGTAATTATGAAGGTTCACACAATTTAATAATATTACAAATTCATAGTTTACAAACCAAATTATTCAAATTCAAGCACACCATAGGGTTCAAATCAACTAAATAGAATGATAAAAGCACAACTACGAAGTGCTATGGAGATGCCACTGATGCTCAATAAGATCATCTTGGAGTTGGGTATGAAAATCTGGGTTCTCGATCTTGCGATGCACTTCGAGGAATCTCTGGATCCTATTTGCATCGTACTCTGGCTCAACAGGATTCCCATTGGTGATGTACCGAAAGTTCTCAGGCATGTCTCTCTCATCTTCAATGATCATGTTACGCAAGATGATGCAACAAGTCATGATTTTCCATACAAGTCATGATTTGCCATAGATCCTTGGAGTTCCAATACGTGACAAGGCCACGAATATTTACAAAGCGCTTCTGAAGCACAGCGGAAGGTCTCTCCACATCCTTCCCAGTCTTTCCTCGCCTACGCATAGCTTTGGTCTTATATGACTTTGCTATTGTCGGCGTATTTTCGTGTGTGTGTGTGTGAGTTGGTGTTGGTTGTGTGCATCTTAGCTATGCAAAGGATGTATGTGTGCTCATTTTTTGGGCAAATAAAATCCACCCGTTGTCGAAAAACATCCTTCCTAGTTTACTCTTGACGTGTTGGAAATGTGGCCCACGAACGATAGATGTCATTCGCAAGGTAGTAACCCATCTTGTACTCACAACCATTGACAGTATAGTGCAAGGAGGAGCATCTCCAGGAACAAGCCTAGAAATCAGTGGTGATCTCGACAACACATTAAGGTAATTGTGAGAGCCAGGCAATCCAAAGAATGAATGTCAGGTCCATAGATCTTCCGATGTAATAGCCTCAAGAATGATGGTTGGATCGTTGCAGTGGCCTTTGTACTGACCTTTCCACCTTGCAGGACAATTCTTCTAGGTCCAGTGCATGTAGTCAACTGATTCTAGCATCCCTGGCCATCCTCTTTCTTCATTCGCTGCCATAAGCCTCTCGGTGTCTTCCTTGTTGGGTGCCTCAAGTACTTCGGCCCAACGATATCAATCATTGCTTTTTGTGAACCTTCAAATGGCCTCCAAGATTGTACCTTGTCCAATGCGGACATAGTCGTCAATTGCATCTCCTGAACAACCATATGCCAGGACACGAGCAGTCACAATACACTTCATGATAGGGCTCACAGTTATCTCTCTGCATGCATTCCTTCTAAGCTTGAACCAAGTCATGCTTCTCCATGGATTTTGCAATGGTGAGAAAGAGACTTGTGTGCATTCGAAAGCAGTGGCAAAAAATACTTCTTCAGATTGGCCGGATTAGGGTCAAATAATCTCTCATAATCTTGGCATGGCCCTCCGCTCTATCATGGTTGAGTTGTATGCGGCGGCCAAACTATGATCCTCTCCCCGGCCGTTGAATATCATAATTGAAAATCATGCCAATGAAAATTTTGAAGTCATCATCATCATTTTCCTCCTCAGATGACGATGAATCCTCGAAGATCATCTATCTTGGTCTCTTCATCTTCAAAAACAATCCGGTTGAATTCAATTGGCCCAAACAAAATACGACAAAAAAAAGCTCACCTAAGAAAACCGTCGAACACTTGCAAGGCCGTGAAAGTGTAACGGCCGGCCGGCGACGTGTTGAGCTGAAACTTGCGGGCGACAAGGCGTGGAGATGATCGACAAAGGTGCATAAGCACGGTGAGATGCCGGTTAGCCAAGGAGGAAGAAGACCCAAGGAGGTTTTCATCGTATCGGTCGATCCGGTGGCAGTGGCGTTTTAGCTCAACTTCGGCGACCGGCTCGGACTACGACAGAAGGGCAGGGAGGGCCGAGGGAGTCGGCGAGGCAGCGGATAGTCGCCGACAGTTACGCCAGCGATGAGCTAGTGGGAGTAGGGTCAAAAAGTGGCTGCAACTTTTATTGAGCCGCCGGGAGGCCGAGTATTTTTGGGCGTCCCCGGGCCTAGGAGTAAAAAAATTACGTGCCTAACGATTTTAGGGCTTCTGCTAGGTAGCGTTTAGAGGAGTAAACTGATTTTTTTTACTCCATTTTTAGAGGATCGGCTAGAGACAGAGTTGGACCCTCATCTCAACTTCTTGTCCATGGGCACAACTCCTCGTATGCTCCTCCTCCGATCCGCCTTCCCCATTGGGACAAAATTTCTGTTCTGACCTATACGGCAAACTTAAGCACGAATTGACCCTGCTTCTGAAATATTTTCGAATTTGACCTTTTTTTGTCACGCCAACATCCACGGCGTCTAGGTTGCATGGGAGACGCCACGGTGCCTGGCGTTTGGCCCTGACCCACACTCGTCCGGTTGGCGCTCACATGGCAAAGATGAAACGCCATTGATCTTGGCGTTTGGTCACCATCTATACGCATGCATGTACACGAATGCTTCCTCGCTTGGTTGTTCATCTGTTCCTGGTGTGCATGCAATGCATGCATGCCTGGCCCTGTATGTGCAACGCGGGTGCTTTTTTTCCCTTCTCTCTTATAACACCTAAGGACATGTGTCGGTGTTAAAACCGGCGGATCTTGGGTAGGGGGTCCCGAACTGTGCGTCTAGGCGGACGGCAACAGAGACAAGGGACACGATGTTTTACCCAGGTTCGGGCCCTCTCGATGGAGGTAAAACCCTACTCCCCGCTTAATTAATATTGATGATATGGGTAGTACAAGAGTAGATCTACCACGAGATCAAAGAGGCTAAACCCTAGAAACTAGCCTATGGTATGATTGTTGTTCGTCCCCACGGACTAAAACCCTCCGTTTATATAGACACCGGAGAGGGTTAGGGTTACATGTAGTCGGTTACAATGGAAGGGGATCTACATATCCGTATCGCCAAGCTTGCCTTCCACGCCAAGGAAAGTCTCATCCGGACACGGAACGAAGTCTTCAATCTTGTATCTTCATAGTCCAGGAGTCCGGCCAAAGGTCATAGTCCGGCCATCCGGACACCCCCTAATCCGGGACTCCCTCAGTAGCCCCCGAACCAGGCTTCAATGAAGATGAGTCCGGCGCGCAGATTTTGTCTTCGACATTGCAAGGCGGGTTCTTCTCCAACTTCAGTGTACCTATTGAATAGTGTCCGGCTTTTCGTGAATATTGCGCTCCTTGGCTTCCGCGTCCAATAATGGTCGTCTTCCACGTGTCAAACGAATGTGAAAAGCCAGGGTGTTTTTACTTTTACCCCCCTAGCTGCGCAAATAAGCTGCCTTATAAAAGAGACGAGGATTTAGATCCGAATCACACCATCTCCCCTTCGCGAGCATTCATCGGAGCGCATCCGGATGTAAACCCATTCCATCATGGCGGTCGACGCAACTCCTCCTCTCGCCCGTCAGCCCTCGGCACGGAGATTGGGAGAGATGTTCCGTCCCACAGCGACCTAGTGACGCCTCCAAACCAAGGGATTTCTTCCCCAGCCTTCATGGTTCCGGTTCGAGCTGGACTCGCCACCTATAATGGCGGAAAGCAGGCGGAGAGCGCCCCAATCCCTCCAAAGGAGAGCGGGTATGCCTTGTCCCTTACTTAATAAGAGGGCTCGGATTTCCAATTCATCCGCTTTCTCCGGGGCTCCGAGTTCTACTGGCCTCCGGCTACACAACCTTTACGCTTGCCTCCATATTGCATATCGCTGGGCTTCAGAGCCCTTTGCGAGCTGTTCTTGGGCGTCGAGGCTCACTTGGCGCTATGGAAGAAACTGCTCGCTTTGTGCCCCGTTCTCGTGAGGGGTCGATATATCAAGTGGGCGGAGCGAACTATGGCGCATCTCCGGGACCGGATATCTATCCGGAACCCCAAAGAAGGCATACGAAGACTGGCCTTCAGAATGGTTTTATATAGAAGATGTCCCCCTGCCGGACCCTATGCGGATCGGCCTTCCTGAGTTCAATAATGCTCATCTGAAGAAGCGCCTAAGCTGGCGCCCGCGGAGCCCTCAGAAGGAAAATGACAGGGACGTCCTTTACCTGATGAGCCGGATAAGATTACTAGCTCATTCCGGACCGACCATGATCGGGGTCATGGCCACATGCATCATGCGGGGGGTGCAGCCGCTTCAGTATAGGGGCCGCCCCATGTGGGTCTTCAATGGGGAGGATGATGCTACCCGCTACGGCCGTAAGGGGCCGGGATCAGTTGCTGCTCTGACGAAGGCCTTGTCCGTATTATACAAGGGAGAAGAGGAGGATTTCCTCCACGTCAATCCACAGGGCGGATTTTCTATGTACGATCGTCCAAGCTGGGTAAGCGGACACTTCTTTATGCCCAGCCGTTCCATATTCCCATAGTTGGGTACCTTATTCTGTGATTTTGACGTAGGAATTGCGCCGGGCTGTAAAGGATATAAACAACCCTCCTCCACAACCCGGGATCCGGAAAGGTCCTCGATCCGGCCTCCCAAGAGGATCCGGACATATCCGTGGAGCTGATCGATGGGGTATTTTACCAACCGAGCATCGACAATGCCTTGGTCGCCATTACGGCCGATTACCCGGAATATTTCTGCCTCACGTAATCGAGACCGAAGTCCCAATACTTTGAAAATGATCCACCCGTGCTCATCAATGGTGTTTTGTGGGGGAGCCCTTGAGGCGGAAGGCCGAGCTCATGCGGTGGCTAGCCAACAAAGGGCAGCAAGGCCCAAAGAGGCTGAAAAGAAGTGCGGTTCGGATTAAGACACCGGCGCCACGGTATGACATGCCACCTTATTCCCATGTTTTATTCCCGGAAGGTATACTAACGCTCGTGCTTTCTTCAGGAAACAGATCGCTCGCCGGACTATATCCGGAGAGGCTGCCAATCGAGCCTCCACCAGCCAGGCTCCAAAAGCCGTGTCCAGAGGCGGAGGCGAACCACGAGGTGTGCGCTCGGACACTCCTCCCGACAGAGGATGCCGACGGACTATCTACCACTAATTCCGAGGTGGAGAGTGCCATGAATCACAAAAGGCCGCCGGGACTGTTCTTCGTGCATGTTTCTCCCAAAAGGCATTGGATGCCTTCAATTCGGGAGATGCGCACCTCCATGCCGCTCAAAATGGTCTAGCCAGAGCCACGGAGCAATATGTGAAAGACATACGGGTGAGAAAATTTGATGGTTATATATACCAAGAGCTCCCCGACATTTGAAATAGTTAGAATAACTGATTTAAGGATCATTTATTATGCAGGATCTTACAAAAAGAATACCCAACTGTCCCGGGAGCTAGAAGATTGCAAAGCCCAACTTGAGGTCGCACTTAGTCACCGCAGGGAGGCCAAGCAGACCTCCTCCGGTAATATCACGCCTGAAGATAAGTATGTTGTGAAGTGCGGCGTATGTGTAAATCTGAGAATATCATTGCAGATGGCGCCAGAGTAGATCCGGACAAGCAACAACTCTTGCGCCGGTTAAAAGTCGGGGAGAGCGTGCTTACGAGGGTGAGGCAAGAGAAGAATAATCTCCAAGATGCCAACACCCATCTGGGAGAGGAACTCAAAGATGTTCGTGCTCAACCGGGCGGACTCCGTGAAGGAGAATCGACGGCTTGACGCTGCATTTTTAGTAAGTGCTTGAGCGAACTTTGAAAAAGAGTTCGGGCGAAGAAGGCGACTAACAAAGTTATGTTTGTAGGTATGCTCACTGTGTCGCCCCGCAGAGGAAATGCCGGTTCTACGGGTGACCTTCTTCCCGAGCTCTTACAAGCTGCTTAACGAAGTTCGCAGGTGATGAAGGGCATCGCCTGTGCCTTGTGGCCATCTGTCTCCCTGCCTCAAGGCCTTGGAGAGCTTGCAGAGAGAGGCTTAAGGGAGCGCGGGCGCTCCGATTATGGAAGATATCGCCTGCCGTCCAAAGGCGCCAGTGGAGGCTCGGGCCATGGTGAAGATGCGGTACACGGTTAAGGCTGACCCAAACCACATGGCGAGGTCGGACCTGTGGGGCCCGGCGGGAAGGAGATCCTGTGAGCTTAGTGTACGGCCAAGTAGAATTGGCCGCAAAGTATTCCCAACAGATCGTAGAACTAGACAGCCTATTAGATGGCATTGAGGAGGAATACGCCCAGTCAATTTGACTATGTAATTTAAGATGACATGTAAAAATGCCTTCTAGCCGGGTTGTAGATCGTTTGTCATTGCGGACCTTTTCGCTTCAACCTCGGGACCCTATAGTCCGGATTGTGTCCGAATACCATCATGGTTATGTAAGAACCGGGGTATGCATGGAGACCAGACGTAGGGGTCATTAGTGCTTTAGCAGACAAGTGCCCAACTAGTTATGTTATATTACATGGTTAGTAAGAAACATCTTCCAGGGAGAATAGTTCCGTTAGGGGCTCCTTTCCCTGGGAGGCATGCCTTAAAGTGCATGCCCGGACTGCGGAAAAAAGCAGAAAAGCATCTAGGGGCGGATAAATAAATAAGTGAGGAATCATCTTTAGTTCACCGACCGAATATTCCCTTAAGAACGCTAGCTTTTGGCTTCACCCAGTCCGAGGTAGACATCCGGCTGACCCGGCGGTAACAATCGCAGAGGTGCTCCCTTTACCACCTAGCCGAACAATCGGGAACGTAGGGGTAAGCACAGGAGCCAGACAACCCAGCTTGGCCAAAACTTAAGTCATATCGATGCATATAATGGTGAATAAAGGATACATGCGGAAGCATTACGCATGTGTTAGGCATAAAGCCCGTAAAATAAGCTTCATTAAAGAAGCCCCTGTGTATAATGAGCGCGGATAGCGCGTCAAGTGTCTTGAACAATGCACGAACCAACCTTTAAAGGCTGTAAGAGAAAAAGAGTGAGAAGGAGAGAAATATAAGACAACTAATGTGTAAAAATAGACAGAGGAAGGAGACGAACTCAAATTCGGGCGCTAGGCGTAGAATCTTCGGAGGCGGGCTGCGTTCCATGGGTTCGGCTCGAGTCGGTTATCTCGATGCATCTCGCGAGAATGTACGCTCCACCGGTCGGGGACTTGGTCGATAATAAAGGGACCTTCCCATTTGGGCTTGAGTTTGTCCTTTTTCTTGTCCGCAAAGCGAGAACTAATTCGCCAACATTATAAATTTTGGCCGTACTTCTCTGCTTTGATATCTTCGAGCTCATTGTTGATAGAATGCGAACGGGCTTTGGCCACGCCACGCTCCTCCTCCAAGGCGTCCAACTGTCCCCGCCGATCGAGCTCGGCTTCTCTTTCTCCATACATGCGCACGCGAGGTGAGTCATGAATTATGTCGCAGGGCGTAACTGCCTTTCGCGCCAGACACCATAAAGAATGGTGTGAATCCGGTGGTGCGATTCGGCGTGGTCCGTAGCCCCCAGAGTACGGAGTCGAGCTCCTCTACCCAGTGCATGTTAGATTCCTTGAGGGACCGCACTAATCTGGGTTTGATGCCACTCATGATTAGACCATTTGCTCGTTCGACTTGACCGTTAGTTTGAGGGTGATAGATCAAGCATAGTCGAGCTTGATGCCCATGTTTTTGCACCAGAGTTTGACCTCGTCGGCCGTGAAGTTCGTGCCGTTATCGGTGATGATGATCTTGTGGGGACGCCCGTAACGGCACGACCCACGATATGAAGTCTATCACCAGTCCGGATTCGGCCGTCTTAACGGGCTTGGCCTCTATCCATTTGGTGAACTTATCTACCATGACCAGTAGGTATTTTTGCTTGTGGGTTCCTCCTTTAAGGGGTCCAACCATGTCAAGCCCCTGCACATGCCAAGGGCCAGGTGATGGGTATAGTTTGGAGGGCGGTGGGTGGCATGTGGCTTTGATTAGCAAAGAGTTGGCAACCGACGCATCGTTGGACCAAGTCCTGAGCATCTGCCCGGGCCGTCGGCCAATAGAATCCTGTATGGAAGGCCTTGCTTACCAGGGCCCGGGCTGCGGCGTGGTGCCCGCCGAGTCCGGCATGAATTTCAGCCAGAAGATTCCGCCCTTCCTCTTCGGAGATACACCTTTGAAGGACTCCGGTGGTGCTTTTCTTATAAAGCTCTCCCTCATGGACTTTATAGGCTTTAGATCGCCGCACTATGCAGCGTGCGTCATTTTGGTCCTCGGGAAGTTCCCCGCCTAGTTAGGTAGGCTAGGAATGGTTCCGCCCACGGGCAATGACTGCCATTATTACGTGGGTTGAAGATGTTACTTAGTTGGCGAGCCTCCAATTGTGTCGTAATGTTCGATTGTCGAGGCGGTCTTTGTTGGGTCCGGGCTGCTATTTCCGGACTCCTTCTCATGATAATGGATGGCTTGAACAGCCTCTCTAAGAAGATATTGGGGGATGGCATCGCGTTTTGGCGCCAATGCGTGTGATCGCCCGCTGCCTAGTTGTTTTCCCGGGCTATATGGTGAAATTCGAGCCCTTCAAACCGAGCTGACATTTTTAGGACAGTGTTGTGATAAGCTGCCATTTTCGGATCCTTGGCGTCAAAGTCTCCATTTATTTGGGAGGTCGCAAGGTTCGAGTCCCCGCACACCTCTAGGCGTTGAATGCCCGTGGATAGTGCCATCCGGAGACCATGTAGAAGGGCCTCGTATTCGGCTGCGTTGTTGGAGTCCGTATACATTATCTGGAGTACGTATTGAACTGTATCTCCTGTTGGACGGGAGGAGCTCAATGGCCCATTTGGCAATCCGGCCCGTCGCATCGCGGTTGTTTATAATGTCATTAAGAGGTACTTCGGAGGCTACTGTTATCGAACACTCTTGAAAGTAGTGTCGAAGCTTCCGGATGCCATAAACACCGCGTCACGCTATCTTTTGATAATGCGGATACCGTGACTTGCATGGAGTGAGGACGGTGGACACGTAGTAGACTGGTTTTTGAAGGGAAACTTGTGTCCGTCCGCTTCTCGTTCGACAACGAGCACCGCGCTATGCGACTTGATGAGTTGCGGCGATGTATAATAGCATTGGTTCGCCCATGTTGGGCGCGCCAGACTGGGTTTGTTGCCAATATGGCTTTTATTTCTTCGAGTCCGGCCGTGGCGTATCCGTCCCACTCGAAGTGTTGGTGCGCCGGAGGAGGCGATAGAGGGTAATGCCTTTTCTCCTAGACGGGAGATGAAGCGGCTTAGGGCCGCCACGCATCCGTCAATTTTGTATTTGTTTGAGGTCCTTTGGGATATCCAATTGTGACAGAGCTCGGATCTTGGCTGGGTTTGCTTCAATTCCTCTACCGGATACAATGAAGCCCAAGAGCTTTCCGGCTGGAATGCCGAAAACGCATTTTTCCGGGTTAAGCTTGATGTCATATGTTCGGAGATTATCGAATGTGAGCCTCAAGTCGTCTAGTAGAGTTTTGACATGCTTGGTTTTGACGACCACATCATCTACGTATGCCTCCACTGTTTTGCCGATCCGGTTTGCGGACATGTCCGAATCATGCGTTGATATGTTGCGCCGGGCGCTTTTGAGCCCGAAGGGCATTGTGTTGAAGCGAATCGGGCCGTATGGGGTGATAAATGCCGTTCTGCGGCTTGATCAGGTTCTGCCATCTTAATTTGATGGTAGCCAGAGTATTCGTCGAGGAAACACAATGAATCATGTCCTGCGGTAGCGTCGATAATTTGATCGATGTGGGGGAGGGGGAAGGGATCCTTTGGGCAAGCCTTGTTGAGGTCCTTGAAATCGACACATAGGCGCCAGGATTTGTCCGTATTTGGTAACATCACGGGTTTGCTAGCCAGTCAGGATGTTTTATATCTCCGATGAATCCGGCCTCCAATAGTTTGGCTAGATCCTCTCCCATGGCTTGTCTCTTAGGTTCGGAGAAACGCCGAAGTGCTGCTTGTTGGCTTGAATCCTTTTTAGGATGTTTAGGCTGTGCTCGCCACCGGGCGTGGGATTCCCGGCATGTCTGAAGGGTGCGAGCAAAAATGTCCCAATTTTCACGGCGTAGGAATTCTCGTGGTCTTGGCGTCTACATCAGTGGTTTAATTGTACCCGATGGAAGCCGCTTTTGTAGGGTCCGTTGGATGGACTTGGAATTTGACTATTTAAATACGCTGGTTTAAAGGAGGTGGACTTGGATCTTTTGTCGAGTATCACATCGTCCCCTGTTCACCGTGGAGCGTCGCGTGATCAGTTCCTCGGCCGCTAGGAGCTTGGATAGTGCCTCAAGGGCTAGTGCGGCTGTCTTGTTTTGGTAGCAGTGCTATGTCCGGGTCACTAGCAAGAGTGATGATTCCGTTGGGCCCGGGCATTTTGAGCTTCATGTACCCGTAATGGGGTATAGCTTGAAAAATTGTGAATGCCTCTCGCCCTAATAGAGGGTGGTATCCGCTGCTGAACGGGGCCACTTGGAACGTGACCTCTTCGGACCTGTAATTATCCGGTGTGCCGAACACCACATCCAGTGTGATCTTACCTGTGCAGCTCGCTTCCGATCGGGATTATTCCTCTAAAGGTTGTCTTTGCTTCGCTCAATGCGGCTCCAGTCTATTTCCATTTTTCAAGGGTTTCCTCATAAATGAGGTTCAATCCGCTGCCACCGTCCATGAGTACCTTGGTAAGGCGAAAGTCATCCACTATTGGACCGAGGACCAATGTCAGCCGGTGCTTGGGCTGTTCGGAATTTAGGTTCATCACTGGCATTAAAGGTAATAGCCGTGTCACTCCATGGATTTATTGTTGCTACTTGGTAGACTTCGGTGAGGCTGCGGAGTGTTCGTTTTCGCATATAGTTTGATGCGAAAGTCTCGAAGACTGTTAATACTGCATCGGGTATCCTTGGGCTGGTGCTTTCTGTGGATCTTGGGGTTAGAAGCTCCTCGCCGCTTTTGGCCACCGCCGAGTATCCAACATGCTCTAAGGCTATGAGTTAGGTAACGCCCTACGTGCTATGAATTTTACTGAGGTCCGTTGAGCCACCCCTCCAAGACGGTTCCATGCCCGTGGGGGTTTTTGTTTTTGGTGTTTAACGCGGCTGATTGGCGATAATGCACCCTTTTGTTTCGGACTGGGTTTGTATTCGGGGCCGGATTGTCCCAAAATCTTACTTCGGTTTTCCAGGCGCTTTCCATCGCACAGTACTTTCGTACTATGGACGCCAAGTCAGCAAAGCGTGTAATTTCATGGCGACTTATGGCGTTGAGGATTCCCATGTCCGTGCAATTATTGCAGAAGAATGAAATTGCGTCTTCCTCGCGGCAGTCCTTTATCCTGTTCATAACCAGAGGAATCAGCCCAATAATGATGTGTCGCTTTCTTGGGCTCTTGCCTAATATTGGATAGATCGCTTATGTTCGGGTGGGTGGGTGGAATTAAATCCAAAACCCACCCAACTGAGGCGCAAGGGCCAAGGAGTTTCCCACAGCGGAAGCTTGGATTCGTGGATGTTCTCCACAACCTCTAGCCCGTTGCCTGACTCTAAGTTCAGGTCTTGAGTGACGTCCTCCCCTCCGCGGTATCCGGCTTGGAGGGATTGGGAATCCGGACATAGTTAGTCCTTAAGATATATGAGGGGTCACCGCGTTGTTCCTCCACCACATCAACGTGATGGTTGACACGGGAGAGTTAATCTCTCTCGATCGGGTTTAGGCCTGATCTCGATCATAGTCTATAGCGACTCGGAAGCTGGCGATGCGATCCAAGAGCTCATTTAAAGAAGAGAGCTCCATCGGATCTAACTGCCGGGCGAAGTTCCGAGTTGACGTGAAGATTGCTTTGATGACCCAAGAAGTCATCGTCGGCGCTACAATAACAGGCGGTCATAAGAAAACCGCCTAGGCGGAGAGTTTGGCCAATAGCCAACGCTCCTTTAGCAACAGAGCCGTCTTTAAAGACGGGATGAGGCATCCTTCACGATGGCGGCACAGACTGGCGGAACTCTCAATGAAAGCACCAATGTCGGTGTCAAAACCGGCGGATCTCGGGTAGGGGGTCCCGAATCAGGCGTCTAGGTGGATGGTAACAGGGAGACAAGGGACACGATGTTTTTACCCAGGTTCGGGCCCTCTCGATGGAGGTAAAACCCTACTCCCGCTTGATTAATATTGATGATATGGGTAGTACAAGAGTAGATCTACCACGAGATCAAAGAGGCTAAACCCTAGAAGCTAGCCTATGGTATGGTTGTTGTTCGCCCCACGGACTAAAACCCTCCGGTTTATATAGACACGGAGAGGGTTAGGGTTACATGGAGTCGATTTACAATGGAAAGAGATCTACATATCCGTATCGCCAAGCTTGCCTTCCACACCAAGGAAAGTCCCATCCGGACACGGGACGAAGTCTTCAATCTTGTATCTTCATAGTCCAGGAGTCCGGCCAAAGGTCATAGTCCGGCCATCCGGACACCCCCTAATCCGGGACTCCCTCAACATGTTTAACAGTAATCATCAATTTTTTTCCGCATTCGTCCACAAAAAGGCGCGAGGATCAGTCTGCGGACACGGATACGAGAGGACGACATCCAACCCTAGCCGCGTACATCCAGCCAAGAAAACCAACCTAAAAAAATTCGATCAAATCAGACGGATTTCATTCAAATTCGGATATAATTTACATAAATGGTCGATATTTCGACCGTTTAACTGAAAAACTAAAAAAAACATAAACCCTATGCCGGACGACCACCTTGTACTCGTGGCCGCCACGCCCTGCCGCACCGCTGTCTTCGTCGACGCCATCGTCGTGGTCCCTCCAGCGGAGGTACGACACCGGAGGGCCGCGACTACCTGCCGCTCGCGGGGGAGCCGCTTCGCCTCCTGCTACGTCGTGCGGAGTGCCGCTGCGACCACTACCGACGTGGCCTTCGGAGCCCTAGCGGCGGCCTTGCCGCGACCGGCGTTAGCAGAGCAGTCGCTAAGCGATCACTCCTCGTCGATCTTGGCGAACTTCGCCCGTCAGCGGCAGCGGCCTTGGCGGCCGTCTCCGCGGTGGTCACAGAGCGGTCGAGCACCCACGCGGTGGCGAGGTTTGGGTTGTTGCGGACCCAGTTCAGCGGCCGCGTCGCCTTTGGCGAATGCGGAGCGGTGACTGGCATTGTGCTGGTCATACCTCTCCTGTTGCCGAGCCGCGCGCTCCGCCTTAGACATGACGGCCCTTGAGACCGAGGGACCGCTGCGGTAGTGGAGGAGGCGGCCCCGCGCCTTCTTGATCGCGGGCGGCACCTCCTCCTTGACGGTGAGGCGGTGGCGGGCGGGCGCAGAACATCAGCGTCAATGCGGCCGTACCGGCTGCGTGGCGGGGACACAGGCTCGTCCTTTATGTGGTGTCTGATCTAGACGCCATGGTGGTGCGGGGGCGTGGCCGGCTCCTCCTTCATGCGGTGTTCGATCTGGTTCAATAGCCGCGGCGAGGGCCAAGCGAAGGGGCGGTCCGCTTCAATGCGGCATATCAGCAAGAGTTGGTTCCTCGGGAACTTGCGTCCGCATTGAAGCGGCGGCTGCCGAGAGGTCGCGTCGGTCAACGCCATCCTCCCTCCCTCCGATCACATGTCCGCGTCAGTGTCGGCTGCTGCATGCTCTGCGGCGGCATGAATGCGGCGTGGTTAACGGCGCGTGCGTCAGAAGAAAAGCACGAGAGGGGCGGGTGGGGATTTTTGGTGGGCCAGGCGGTCAGAAATGGGCTTGGGAGCGGTCCGGAATCACGCAAAGGCCCCACGTTTGTCTATAGTTTGCGGGATAAATCACGGCCGGACTGCCCTGCGAACCGACATACAGACCACTTTGGATTGCTTGCGCTGGTTCAGATAGCGCGTCCAAACGCTTATGCGGGTTTGCGAGTCTGCCTTGAAGATGCCTTAATAAAAGAGAAAACTATCAAAAAGCTAAGCTAAGTTTTGTAGGGTACTCCTTTTTACTTTGTGTTCGCGCGCGCCCAGGGTTGCCATTAGTGCTCCGGGCTCTGTTGGCGACGGGCACACCCAGGCGAGCGGCGCCACTGCCACTTCAGCCCGCGGCATCAACGACGCCCACATAGGAGTAGAATGACAAAGGAGAGAAGTGGAAAGGACTGAGCACAGAATTATAGAGTGAGGAGATGGAGTGCAAGAATTTATAGACATGTTCTTTTGAGTTTTAAAGTTCCAATCGACGTTGTACTGGCGTGGTGCATCGGACGATGACAAAGAATGAAGAAACCGATCAATTGTTGTATGCATGTGTGCGGGCTGAGAAATACAAAGGACCAAACGCCAAGATCAATGGCGTTTCGTCTTTGCCATGTGAGCGCCAACCGGACGAGTGTGGGTCAGGGCCAAACGCCGGGCACCGTGGCGTCTCCCATGCAACCTAGACGCGATGGATGTTGGCGTGACCAAAAAAAAGTCAGATTCGAAAATATTTCAGAAGCAGTGGTGCTTAAGTTTGCTGTAAAGGTTAGAACAGAAATTTTGTCCTCCCCATTGCACATAAGTACAACAGTATTCACACGCCATGACCTGAGTTGGAGGTGAAAAGGAAGTCCTCGATGGATGATGGGTTTGGGCCCACTACGTCCTGCGATGGCGGGGCTAGTGCAAGCCAGATTCGCCGTCGGCGCGCCGGGTGGACGCTGGCGACCAAGGAGCAGTGGAGGCGTTGCTGGATCCTATTCCTCTCGGCTGGGCAGGGCGGCGCCCCACCATGCGCGAGGTCGTCCACATGCATGCTCCAGCAGGCCAAGCTGCCGCCTCCATCCATGCACGCTTCTCCACGCGGCGCCATGCCTATGCCTGCTGCTGCTGCTGCTCATGTCCACGTCGTCCAGCTGCCGTAGGTAGGGGGATCGGACAGTGAATGTGAAGGCCGATGAATGGATGAATGTGGCAGGAGCTCCGATGGAGACGGGACGTCACCTCGCCTGTCGGCCTGGACCAACTCCGGCCATGCATGCATGCATGCATGCACCTGCTGTATCGAACGTACGTGTCGGGTGGGTGTCGATGACATGAGCCCTCTCACGATCGACGACAGCCATGCATGAATGCCAAATTAATCTGAGTTACGTACATGACTCCTACAGTCTACTGGACTGGTGAGGCCGGCCGGTCAGATCATCCTACGCGATGCATCCGTCAGAGTCTCAGAGACCGTCCGTCTCTTTGTGTGTGTAAGAACACAGATCTCGAGCAGGGTGAGGCTGTCTATCTGTTTGCAAGATACTCCTTGCATAGCTTGTCTCGTGCGATGGACGCCTGCTTATCGTGCTGGCACGTTCGATCGATCACCTGGCCTGATAGATGCAAACTTTGTCCATCTGTATCTGCATCTCGCCATCGCGTCGTATGTATTGTATGGATCTGTCTAGGACACATCTAGATGTAACATAGTTATCTCACATTTAAGCTGATGTTCACTTTATTTATGGTCTATTTTTTTTATCCTAGTTTTTTTGTTTCTTATTGTTGCATTGTATATTTGTGGGAGTTTAGATGTGACATCCTTAAAAAACATCTACATGCGAATTAGACAAACTATGTATTGTATGCATATATATTCAGTGAGACACTTGGCGATTTCCAACAGAAAGAAAGTGTGTTGATGAACAAATAGATCATATACCAGATGAGCCGTCGTGACGTACTACGTAGAAAGACGGAAAGAGGCAAGAGATGTACATATATATACGTATACCCCAGGCCCCAGCTAGACATAAGTTCGTATGTGTGTGTGGAATACGATGGATGATGTGACGGAGACGGGACGTCACCTGGCCCGGCCATGTGCATGCATGCACGCGTACGTGCGGTGTCGGATCGATGTCGCGCACGCGGTGGTCGTCCATGCAACTCAAGCCCAGCAGCTACCATGTTCATGATGCCCATGCTGCCGCCCAACCGGCCGGCCGGATCATCACGTAGCAAACACATCCATTGCATATACACCAGACCCGCACAGCACAGCACAGGGCAGGGCGACCGCCGGATCATTACAATCTACAAAACGCATGCATGCATGCATGCATGCATTGTGGCGGGAGTGGTACACCTGACCTGACCTGACCTGCACTGCACTGTCCAGAGACAGAGTCACAGGCACTGTGTGTAAGACGTGCTGTTCCCTTTGATTGCTTGTCTCCTACCACGACGCCTGCCTGCTGGCTGCTGCTACATACTATACTCCACATACGTATACAGTGCGTACGTACACGATTGTCCACATTGTTGACTGCTGCACCCGAAAGGGCCTCCGGTTTCTATAATATTTCAATCTCTTTCAGGGAAGAACAAGTAATGAAGCAACGAGTGGATAGAGGATTCTCGTAATGTCTTGATGGTGGATTGCCTTTCTACCAGCACTCCAAATTGCCCAAAGCGTGACAATCATCCTAGACTCCTCTCCAGACAGATCTTCATGCATTGCAAAAAGCAAGTTCTTGGCATTGGGAAGCAGTGGCAGATCATATTCCCCATGTAGGTTGTGGGATAGTGATCAAACGCACACCCTTTGTAAATCAAAAGCGTAATTGTTTTTGAATTTGAAAACAATTTTGTAAATTCGTTAATATTTTATCAAAATTTTAAACATTATTTTTGAAAGTCGCGAGCATTTTTCGAATTTATGAAAAATTTCTAAAATTCGTGATTTTTTGATTTCGTGAATTTTTCTGAAATTAGTGGAAAAAAAACTCACGAATAGTTTTTGGAATTCTGAATATTTTTTGTATTCGTAAACATTTCTTGAAAGTCATGAGATTTTTTTCGAACACACATTTGTTTTTCATTCATATGTTTTTTTTCTAATTAACATTGTTTTGAAGTGACGAGCATTTTTAGGGAAATTAGCTTTATCGTTTAGGGAATCATGAACATTATATAGTTCAGGAATTGTTTTCCAAACCTGTGAACATTTCATACATAGCAAACATTTTCTGAACTCATGATTTTTTTTTCAGAATTCACAAACTCTTTTAAAACTAAGAATTGTTTTCAAAAAATATATTTTTTATTTCTGCAGCATCTGGTTTTTTAGCCCGTTTTTGAAGAAAAATTTGCTCTAAACCGGCCAGACCTTTTTGGAGGAGAACCAGCAAAATGGGCCGGCCTACAAAGCAGCGTCGTCACCGAGGAGGACTCTTCTGGCTCGCCTAGCCTGCTAGCGCCACCCCAACCGAGGAGGCGGCGTCCCTCTGCTTCCCGGCCGCCGCCACCCCGAACCCGACCGAGTCTTCCCCGCCTCCCTGCTGCCTGCTGGCTGCTGCCTCCACAGCAACTCCGACACGATCGACTTGGCCTCCACTCCAGAGAAACTCCGACTCAAAATTAACCCACCCTGCTCCCTCCAAAGAAAGAAATTATACTCCTATAAAGCTTTCAATCTGCTGGAAGATCGCCGGAACTGTGCTCCACCGGAGGTACTACGTACGTTACAAGTGATGATGGTTAATTTGCTGCTCCAAAATTGTGCTACGTTACAAGAAAGAAATTATAAAGGTTTCTTTGCCACCTAATTTGCTGCTCCTGCTCCTGCTACTGCTTGCTAGTGCTATGCACCCTAATTTTCTTCATTCATTCATTCATACATACACTCCTCATCCTCATCCTGTACGTACGTGTGTAGTAGTAATGTTCTTCATTAGTTCTTGCCTGCCTGCACGTCACTCTCTACTCTCAACATAATCTAAGATGTTCCTGCATGCGCACCTTACACTTTTTGATTGACTCATCAACCATCCACCCATGTATGTGCACAAGCAAGTGAATTCAGAATTCAATTCATCACAAATTTTATTCTTATAATTGTTTTTGTGCTCCCTTTGATTCTTTTTCAGCTTGTTGCATACTTACATTTGTTGGCTCAATGAATTGGGAATTGAAGCACACCAGCTCTTGATACGTTACGTATGTGTGCCTGCTTCCTTACATTCGTATCATCATTCATTCATTGAAACACACAGGGAATTCTTCTTCTCTTGCAAGTAATTAAGGATGACGGCGCCCAATGGAAATTCGTCATGTAATTTGTAAGTGGTTTTGCTTTTTGCCTATTCTACTTCTATTTTGCACACCTACCTTGCTATATGCTTATACATACATATATATATATATATATATATATATATATATATATATATATATATATATATATATATATATATATATATATATATATATGCTGAACACTTCGGAATTTTCTTAATACACAAGTTCAAATACCCAGTCCTCGGAGGGGCAGCTGACCAGGGTGATAACCCTTCGAGGCTGTTCACAGACTTCGCCGTGGACAACAACACGTTCGCCGAGGCTCGTATCAGGGCTGCTTTCTACCCCAAATTCGAAAATGACAAGTCCGATCAACAGGTTTTTAATCAAGGCTTACTTTCTAAATCTTTCACTGCGTAATTGCACTTTGGGACTCCCATTTAGATTTAGTGAATGAAGTTTTAATTGAAAACCTTTAGTGGGAACCTAAACTTACCCCTGTTTTGTGATGGCAGCAGACAAGGACTCGGATGATTGAGATGGTGTCGTCTGGCTCAGCTACCATGGAGGTATGTTTGGTTTCTTCTTCTTCTTTTGCCGTTTGATTAATTACTGGTTTTATTTTAGATAACTGCTTGCAGTGATGATGGTTAAAATGTGTTCATCCTACAAAGATAAGTTTTCTCAGGTTACAGCTTAAGCATTCAGGATCTCTATTCATGTATGCCGGTCACCGTGGTGGAGCATATTCCAAGAACAGCTTTGGAAACATGTAGGTGCCGCTAGTTTGTCTTGTTGAGCTATTTATTTAATTGAATGAAGGTGTAATTCGTTCCTTGCTTATAGATACACTGCTGTGGGCGTTTTTGTCCTGGGCCGTATGTTTTGTGAAGCTTGGGGGAAGGAAGCTCCTAAAAAGCAAGCCGAACTTAATGATTTTCTTGAGGTATCCCATGCATGCCAGTGCAAATTTCTCAACAACCACATGCCTTTTTGGTGTCTAACCTTTATTTGATACATACTAGTTTATTGGAATTTTACACACTCATCAAGAATGTTCAGTTTACTATTAGGGCTTTCCATCGTTTGCATTTCTGCTTGTCAGCTATTTTCTTAAAATTCCTGATTTTGCCGCCGTTCTGTGCTTCTAGAAAAAACGGATAAACATTTCAATGGAACTTGTGACGGCTGTATTAGGAGACCATGGGCAAAGGCCAAAGGATGATTATGGTATGATGCCCGATTACTTCACCTATTTAACCGTGACATCAATTTTCAGTCCATGAATTTTACCATTCTTGGTAGTCCTTTTTTTTGCACAAAATCTGTTTTGAATGCATATTTATATCAGTTTTATTTTGGCCTTTATGCAGCCGTGGTTATAAGCTGCTTAACAGAGTTAGGTCATGGCAAACCAAGGTTCTATTCTACTCCACAAGTGATTTCCTTTTGTCAAGAATGGCGCCTACCAACAAATCATGTGTGGCTATTTTCCACAAGGTGGTCATCTGACAAGTTTATCTTTCCTACGCCAAAGTATTTGACTGCCTTGCTTGATATAAGTTTCCATTCCGAAGCTGTTTTAGATGAGATCCATCTTCATAATTGTTCTTTTAATGAGACTACAAGAGGGTTAAACAGTTTGTTGCCATTAATTTAGACTAAATTAGTTATTAAATATTCCTTGTGTATGAGCCATTATTATTGCCGTGCCCTCAAAAAGTGCATATCTCTTCAGTCTTCACTGCTGGGTCTTCTCTTAATTTATTATTCTTTATCTTTACATCTTTGCAAGGAAATCTGCCACTTCTTTTTTCGCTGCCTACGATGCATTGTGTGAAGAGGGGACTGCCACGCCGGTTTGCACAGCCCTTGACGAAATAGCTGATATATCTATACCAGGTAAGTCTACTATCTTCAATAATAATTGCTGTATTACACTCTCACTGCTGTTCTAATATGTTTTCATGTCTCTCTTTATTTGCAGGGTCAAAGGATCATGTGATGGTACAGGGTGAGATTCTTGAAGGCCTGGTTGCCCGTATTGTTAGTCGTGAAAGTTTGGTTCAAATGGAACAAGTCTTGAAAAACTTCTCACACTACCAGAAAAACTGGGGTTGCCGACGGCCAAATCTATGCCGACGGCCCCGATTCGCATCTATGGACCTATGCCGACCCACGGAAAGGTCAGGCGAGAAAGGCCGTCGGCATACATCGATCTATGCCGACGGGGCGCCGGCATAGACAAGGCCGTCGGGACCGCTGAGGTATCGCCTACGGGGCTCGTCAAGATAGGCGTGCCGTCGGCATATCCGCGGCCCACCCGCCCGGCCGGTACGACCATTTGACGGCGTTGATTGACGCCGACGGGCAGAATGGCGGCCGCTAAGCATATCGGCATGTCGACGTATGCTCACGGCTGCAAGCCGCAAGATAGGCCCCTCTCGCCACGTCGATCCGTGGTGCCACGCCACGCCAACGATCCGGGATGACCTCCGTAGGTGATAGATATGCCGACGGCCCGCCACGGCTGATAATGGTATTTTACTTAATTTTTTATTTTTACTCTGTTTTGTTATTTTTACTTTATTTTAGTTTTTGTTTTTGTATAAGATAATTATGCCTTATCTAAAAACATACCCGATGGTATATCGATTGCCCCGCTATTCTAACGTCGCCATCGCCGTGTCACGGAGGGGAAACGGCCGACACGGAAGGAATTCTGGTTGGTGGGGATTCGGTGTAGCTATGTCACCGAAACATCGCGAAGTCCCGATGCATATGTGAAAGTGTTCATGCATGCGTCACATACGTCTTGGGGCTCGGGGTGTGCCCCTCACGGAGACGCTGCCATGCGGCACTCGGAGGGGAAACTAGGCGTACGGGTCTACACGGGAGGGGATCTTGCGTCAGGTGGGTGCCCGGGACCTACGCAAGATCCTCCGTAGACCCGCCGCTTCTCCAAAGCTGCCGTGGCGGCGCACGCCGTAGGCACACTCGACTTCTGCATACGCGCCTCTTGAGACATGCCACCACACCACCGCATGTATGAGGGCTCCGATGACGGCCGGCGTGACATGCTACCCCCGGTGCCCCGTCCGCCCCGCCTAACCCTCGTAGCGTTTGACCACGAGAGATCTAGCCCTTTGACTTTGCACGGACGGGCTTTGACGGTGGACCTCTCCACCGGTTGTGCCGGGCCGCCCATAGGGACACCGGAGCAACATCCGGCCAAACCCACAGCTACATCCACTCCTTGTAGACCCGACAGCGTCTGCTTTCCTCCAGTGTCGGCAAGGGCGGGCGCCATTCGGTGAGGGGCACACTTTGAGACGTCTGCGGCATTTGCAACCGCCACAACACTTCCAGACTTGTGAGAGGCCGCCTACGCAAGATTTGACGGTATGCTAGCCCCCGGAGGCCGCCGGCAACAGTCGTAGACGCGCGAAGAGCAATCCGCGTAGAGGGAAGTGTTCAGATACTTCTCCATCACGAACAATTATGAAAAATTACCATCGGTCCTATAGCACATGTGCCCACGTCATGTAACTCATGATTTTATCGCGCTCCGAGTATTTAATAATATTCACGCCGCATCGTTTCCGCAGAACGCCTACTACCGCGTGTCATCGCCGTCCCGTGAGGGCCACACCGAGACGCGTCTGCCTCTTCGGACATGCCACCACACCACCCCGCATGTATGAGGGACCGATCTGACGCCCGTGGCATTGCTACCCCCAGGGCCCCTGGCCCCGCCTAACCTGTAGCGTTTGACCACCGGATCTAGCCTTTGACTTTGCACGACGGGATTTGACCGGTGGGCCTCTCCACGGTTGTGTTAGGGTCAGCCTATAGGAACACTTTGGAGCAACATCCGGCCACACCCACAGCAAGATCCCTCCGTGTAGACCCGACGCGTCTGCTTCTCCGTGTGCTGCGGGCGCGCTTGCCCGTGAGGGGGGGCACACCAGTTGCACACGCGTGCCGCCTTCAGTGACATGCCACCACACCACCTCGCATGTATGAGGGTCCAGACGACGGGCCGGCAGCATTGCTACCCCCCGCGTGCCCCGTCCCCGCCTAACCTCGTAAGCGTTTGACCACGTGATTCAGCCTTTGACTTTGCACGGACGGTTTTGACCGTGGACCTCTCCACCGGTTGTGCCGGCTGGCCGCCCATAGGGACACCCGGAGCAACATCCGGGCCAAACCCATAGCTACATCCACTCAGGTAGACCCGACGCGTCTGCTTCCCCAAAGCCGTGGCGGGCGGCGCCGTCTGCGTGAGGGGGGTACACCGAGACGTCTGCCGCATTTGCAACCGCCACAACACTTCCAGACTTGTGAGAGGCCGCCACGCAAGATTTGACGGTATGTTAGGCCCTTGAGGTCAGCCACCACGTGAGACGCGAAGAGCAATCCGCGAGAGGGAAGTGTTCAGATACTTCTCCATCACGAAAAATTATGAAAAATTACCATCGGTCCTATAGCACATGTGCCCACGTCATGTAAAAACTCATGATTTTATCGCGCTCAGTATTTAATAATATTCACGCCGCATCGCTTTCGCAGAATGTCTACTACCGTGTCATCGCCATTCGCGTGAGGGGGGGCCACACCGGAGACGCTGCGTGCCGCCTCTTCCGGACATGCCACCACACCACCCCGCATGTATGAGGGCCGATCTGACGCTCGGTGGCATTGCTACCCCTCAGGGCCCCCGCCCCGCTTAACCTCAGTAGCGTTTGACCACCGGATCTAGCCCTTTGACTTTACACTTGACGGGATTTGACCGGTGGGCCTCTCCACCCGGTTGTGTTAGGTCAGCCCATATCTACGAACACTTTGGAGCAACATCCGGCCACATCCACAAAGAAGATCCCTTCGTAGACCCGACGCCGCGTCTGCTTTCCCCTCCGGTCTTGCGGCGGTGGCTGCCGTCCGTGAGAGGGCACACTTTACACGCGGTCGCCTTCTTCGGACATGCCACCACACCACCCCGCATGTATGAGGGCCCAGACGACGGGTCGACGGCATTACTACCCCAAGGCCTCTGGCCCCGCCTAACCCTCAGAAGCGTTTGACCACGCGATCTAGCCTCTTGACTTTGCAGACGGGCTTTGACGATGGATCTCTCCACCCGGTTGCCGATTCGGCCCATAGGGACACCCGGAGCAACATCCGGCCATACCACAGCTACATCCACTCCGGTAGACCCGACGCGTCTGCTTTCCCCCCCTCCGGTGCGGCGTGTAGCGCCGTCCGTGTGAGGGGCACACCGGACACGCTGCGTGCCGCCTCTTCGGACATGCCACCACACCACCTGCATGTATGAGCTTGTAACGATGTGGATTAGTGAACTATTTAAATAGGTCAAATTGCTTTCCTCGGTAGGTGGGACTATTTAAAAAAAATTGTGGTTTGCATATATGTCTACCCGGCCCAGCTGGTCCGGGCATAGGGTTTCACCTGCCGGACGGCCTGTCCGTCGGCATATGTTCACGTTATCCACTCCCCTGCCGCCGACGTGGGGCCCAGGCCTATGCCGACGGCCATGCCATCGGCATAGGGCCAACCTTATCATCCGCACCGCACCGACCTCCTCCACACATTTCTCCCTCAACCGCTTTTTGACCTGACCCACCGCCGCCGCCCACCTCCTCCGCTCGGCCGCCGCTTCAAGCCGGCCTCGCCTGAGCATGTCGGGCGCTCAAGGCCTGGCCTCCAACTCACGCCGCCACACTCCCGAGTTCCGCCGCCTGCCTCCGCCTGACCCCGAGCCACCTCACTGACCTCAGCCGTCACACTCGCCACGGTGCCTCACACTCCCTGCCACGCCGTCACTCGCCTTCGGCCCGACCTTCCCGCCTGACCCGGGCCCGGACTACCCGGGAAGCAATTGGGTGTGTTTATCTGTAGCCGCCAGGATGCTTTGCACCATTCTTGGTACTTTCCGAGAGGTTGACATACGACCGGGATCTGGCAGAGAAATTTCTTGATGAAAGTTTGGTTGCACTATTGCATGCATGACTTTCAGCTATGCTCTATTCTGCGGATGGTGTACAAGTGGTAAGATGCCATGCCAGGTGTGCATGCAGCTCTGCGAATGATTTGGCTGAGTAAGGGTGGCTTAAGTATGTAGCCTTTGACACTGCATCGCCAGGTTCCTCCCTCCGCACCATCCAGACAGGGGAAGAAAAGAAGAACTTCACGAAAGGCCGGGTTGTTCATGAAGTAGCAACCGAGATTCCAACATTTTCGGGGCGAGATGTTCTTGCTCAGTTAAAAGCTCTGAAGCCCTAAAGTCAAAGGCAAAGGCAAAGGCAAAGACAAAGGCTTGAGGGATATGGTGAGGCATAAGTCGACTCACATTACCCCTTTCTCGCAGCTTCCCTATTTCAAGGACCTCAAACTTCCTTACAATATTGATGTGATGCACACGAAAAAGAATGTGGCAGAGTCCCTTTTCCACACGATCCTCAACATTCTCGATAAGATGAAGGATAACGTAAAAGCTAGAGCCGATCAACGGAGAATTTGTGATAGACCACGCTCGAACATGAAGCCTCCCACAGCGGTCGAAAAAAAGCGTTCAAGCCGAGATCTTTGACTTTGTCCTTAAACCGCGGAAAAAAAGAAGTACTTATCCGGCTGAAAGAAATTTTGAAGTTCACCGATGGTTATGCATCGAATATAAGTAAGGAGTCAATCTTTCAACGGGCAAAGTGACCCGGCTCAAGAGTCATGACTATCATGTATGGATTGAGCGGATAATGCCGGGTGATGGTTCGAGGCTATGTCCCGAGCATGTCTGGCGAGTGCTTGCTTAGCTTAGCCATTTCTTCCGCACGCTCTGTGCTAAAGAAGTAAGTAAAGAGGTGATTGAAAAATTGCATAAGAAGGCACCGCAGTTGATAGTCAAGCTAGAGAAGATCTTTCGCTCGGAGCTTCTTTACTCCGATGACACATCTCATTCTCGCACCTTCATGACGAGGTATTGTTGGGGGGCCCTGTGCAAAATCGGTGGCAGTACGACCCTGAGAGGCAGAGCAAGCATCTCTGACAGAAATGTGGAAACAAAGCTAAGATTGAAGCTTCCATAGCTGAGGCAGTTATCCTAGAGGAGGTGTCAGACCTCAGGACATCATACTAGTCGGACGCCGGCGTGGTCTATCACAAATTCGACCAAGGGGAAGGCCGACGGCGTGGGTTTCCTACGCAAGGTCGTCGGCCTGCCTAGTCGGAGTGGTCGAGCACGTAATCCTCCCCCTCGGCTACTTGACGATGACTCCTCGGGCTGTGGAGGTCGAGGGAGAGGTGCCCCTAGAGGAGGAGGGGCGGGGAGAGCCTCTAGAGGACGAGGTGCCGGGGGAGAGCCACTACTGTGGGGTCGCGGGCCAGAAGAGCGCACCCTCACCGACTTAGGGGTGGTGTCTTCGAGGCCCTCCTCTTGTGAGGTACCCTCCTCTAGTGAGGTACACTCTAGGGTGGAGGAGGTGGAGGAGGAGGAGGAGGGGGTGGAGGTGGAGGAGGTGGAGGAGGATGAACGCGAGGAGGAGGAGGAGGAGGAGGAGGAGGAGGAGGAGGAGGAGGAGGAGGATGGGGAGGGAGAGGCAGGCGAGGAGGTGGATGGTGGCGGGGATGATGGTGGTGACGGAAGGGGTTGACAACAAGGGATGGCTGCGTGGCAACGCAAAGCTAGCATGCAGGTTCACAAGCATCGAGGAGCAGTAAGTGGCTCATTGAGCCCACAGGGAAAAGAGTAAGCGGTTCCTTATTTTGCTTTTCACATGCATATTCGGTTGTTATTTATTTTGCTTGTCACATGCTAATAGTTCATTCTTTTGCGACAGAATCGGATATATTCTAAAGGGGTCCGTATTCCCAACGGCCTCATCACCGCCTTCTTGAAGTTATCTCGCCGGGGTTGTCTTGTGGGATCCTGGTCGGTGACCGGACCGTCGTCGGGTTTTGGCCACGAGTTGGGACCATCGGGAAGCGGCCCTCCACGGGACCATGAGACCCATGCCAAGGCCGTAACCACTACTTTCTCGGGTGAGTTCTCTTGAAGCACAAGTCCATTCTAGTTTCATGAATGATTTAACTCATGGCTTCTTCCATTCTTGTTTCGTGCATGATTCTAGAAATTCTATCGAAGTTCTTCCTAGAGCATGGGGCTAGAGCGGACCAGATCGTGCTGCGCCAATGCAAGAAGAAGGCCCGCCAGATGTAAAGACGATGCAGTGCGCTATGTGGCCATCTCGACATACTACCACGATGTTCTTGGTGTGAAGATGACCAAGGAAGAAGCCTTGGAGGATGGGCATTACCTTGGAGAGGCACGAGTACTTGGCGGTAAGTATAAAAGATTTTTCATTATGCTTTCATATATTATGCTTTCATTATGCTTTCATTACCATGTGGTACATTTCACCGCTTTCATCTTGACATGCCATTATGCTTTTATTATGTAGGTGTGTCCAAATTGGTGTTATGGAAAAAGACGAGTCCTGGCGGCATTGGTGGATCTTTGGTGTGATGGGGCTGGAGCACAGGCGGCTATGAGAATAAAAATAAGGCTAACCGAGGGAATGAGGGAGTACATGCTCAGTGGAAACCAAACCACTATCTCCACAAGGCGCTTAATGTATGACTAACCCCATTAAACATTCTTCTTCTATTTACCATCACTTTCTTATGTATGACTAACATCCTGCTTGGTGGTGCGGAGGAGAAATCAAGCGGCCGCTCTCGGACATGCAAAGCGTGGGAGATCGCCCATACGCGGAAGGACCCCAAGCCTGGCGAGCCCAAGTACTACGGCAAGAAGACCAAGGTGGAGGAAGGAGGCCTACTCCGCAGATTCTGGTTACATCTCGACACACCACCCCATTGCGCGGATCCGGACGACAGTATGGTGGTGAGCATGGGGCCCAAGGAGCACGGTCGGAGGCGGTTCTCGATCTTGTGGTCACTCCGACTATCTCCTACACACAGCTTCGCCGGATCGACCCGAGCTCGAGCCAACAAGATGAGCCCGGCCAAAGGTCCAGCCACGGTCCCTCTTTCAGAGCAACAATCGTAAGTATTTTCCTCTTATCTTCATTGCTCACTTTATTTTCCGCATCTAGTAGTTTTATGAGTTCCATCATGTCATACCGTAGGCCTACACTCGAGTACACACGCCAGAGACCATGGCATGGCATCGAGGCTTCATGAACACCAAGTGCAGAGGGATCGCCAAATGGAGCAGACTTTTCAGAAATGGCGGCCGTAGTGTCCTCGATTGCCAGCCAAAGACCATGCCCTCCAAAGACAACCAAGTTGTCACGACCTTTGAGGAGTTTGTGGCAGGAACGCTGGCCCCTCGCCGGTTAGTTCATCCCCAATCTATTCACCCAAAGCATGTCATGCCTTTCAACACGATCATATATCCCATTAATATGTCTTTTCAACATCCGAGGAACAGTGGATCTACTGCTGGCGTGGTCTTCGTGACACTCGGAGACACGGAGCCCGACCACTCCGATCCACTTGAGGCGATGAGGCGGAGGTGGAGGCGGTCTTGGCGGTAGCGGCGGAAGCATCGACGACTGGCTTGGCCATTTACGGTGGCGACCTCATAAGTGCTCGACGCCCCGGGCGCTTAAGCCATTCGGGACTTGTGTGCTTATGCTTATGTTTTTTAGATGACTTGTGTGTGGTGATGATCCTTTAGATGACTTGTGTGCTTCTCTATATGCTTATGCCTTATGATTGTGCTTATGTCTTATGATTGTGCTTATGCTTATGATTGTGATGATGCTTATGCATATATTGTTGTGCTATGTCGCTCCTCATCACATTACGTGATGTTGCTTCTTATATATCTGTTGATATTCAAATGAATTGAGTGAAAAGAAACAGAAAAAAAAAAAAAATCGATGTAAACTATGCCGACGGCCTAGCCGTCATTGCATAGGATGGGCGTGAGCTCCCAGTGGGCGACACGTGACGCGCAGCCTTATGCCGACGGCCCGCCGTCAGTTTGATTTCGCCTCAGGGTGCCCAAGAGTCGACATCGCAGCACGTTTATGTCTATCGCCCAGCCGTCAAGATCGTGATTAAACTAAGCCGATGGCTTCGCCGCTTCGGCATAAAGATTTCAGGGGCAACGGCGGCTAGCCACGGCATTTATGCGCGACGGCCCCGCCGTCGGCATAGTTCTAATCCAAGCCGACGGGCCAAAGCCGCTTTAAGATAGAGGTGACGTGGCGAGCCGCCGTGCTTTCGGTTAGCTGACGGCACCGGCCGTTAAGCGATAACTTTGTTGACGGCGGCCGTCGGCATATATATCTCGGCCACCGTCGGCATAGGGTCTATGCCGACGGTCATCCCGCTACACGCCGACGGATATGTTGCCGACGGCCCTATGCCGACGGGGGCCGTCGGCATAGGCCTGTCCCGACGGCTAGTCAGGGCTATGCCGACGGTTTTCCCGTAGTGTCACATCCTCCACTAGATGGAGGTAAGCCAGTAAAATGATGTTGCCTTGTTATTTGAGTGAAATATAAATGATCCATACAAGAGGGTTTCTGTTTGTTTGTGAAGTTTTCATCTCAATATTAAGGTTCTTGTTCAAAGAAAACTGGCTACTTCTCATTTGTTCGCATACAGTTACCATGTGGAAGTGCTAGGCCTGTTAGGATGCTATTGAGCATGGTAACTGAATCAGATCATCACGAATTAAAGATACGAGCAAAATTCTCCATATTCAGCTATATTTTTCTTAATATGGGAGTGGAAAGGACAGAATAAAAGAATAAGAAAGGAGAAGAAGTGACATACTGAAAATAAAATAGAAAAATTATATCCTTGTTTGGTCATCCCCTCCTACCTTCTCATTTTGATTCCTATAGACGTATAGATAATAATAGCATGTAGCATTTCTGAACCTTCACTTTTTGAAAAGCTTCTTATCTATGCTGTTGTCGTAATAAATATTTTCCGATGCATCTGAACATGTTGTAGGAAATAATTCTTAATGCAGTCGGGTTGTAAATGCATTAGCTTTTATCATTGATTTAGAAAGTTACTCTTCTATGCAGTTGACTCTGATTTAGGACCAAGTTTACGTGAAATATGCGCCGCTTATAGGTCAGATGAAAACCAGGTACTGTTTAATGTTGTCAAGTTGTATTCGCTTTTTCATGATTTGTCTTAGTATTATGTTGATTCTATCGTTTCTATAACTTATTAATTTTACATGAACAGAAAATTAAAGCACTTCTTGGAAATGTTGGATCTTCAATATGTCCAGACCATTCTGATTGGTTTGGAAGTGGTGGTCTTGATGCTCAGTCTCAAGACGCTGATGAATCGGTTGTCACTTGCTTTTTGCAAGCACATCCTACTGACAATGCAACTAAGAAATTGCAGGTCAGCCGTTTGGAAGCAATGTTTTTGTAAAACCTTAGTATTCCGATACTACAATTTTTTATACCAACGACAATGAACACTGTAGTTTATGAAAACAACAATAAAGTATTGTGGAAACAATGGCATGTTTGGCAATCAAAGTATACATCGTTGTCATAGGCCACCACAAAGACAGGCCTTTGTTGTGTTTCTCAGTTTTTAAAAAGAGGTCCCAACCTCTTTTTTAATACTGCAAAATACTACAGTTTTGTGGATACTGCAGTTTATAATACTACAATTTTAACTAGAGCCAAACACCTCAAAGTATTTAAAACCATAGTATTTTAAAATACTGTAGTATTTTTGAAATACTTCAAAAATACTTTGCAACCACACACAGGCTAAGTATTTTTTACTTACATTGTAAATGTTTTATAACTGCAAATGTCAATAATTCAACAACTAGTACATGATAACTAATTTCTTTTGCACTGTTACAGGAGATGATTCGTGTGATCAAGCAAAGAAATTTCATTGTAGCACTCAAATGTTACCAAAAAGTTGATTCTCATTCAAATGATAACTTGCATTACAAGATGGTTTTCCCATGTGCACAGTGATTCTGTTTTTTACAAGTTATCGGCAAGAGATGAGGTAAGATTACCAAAGTCAGTGTCGCATACCTAATTAGCTCATTGCAGCACTGGATTTTTTGCTTTATATATGGATTTATTATCTCTGTTATTAGATTTAATTGGTCATGTACTTCTTAGGAAAAAGCAAGGGTTATGGCCACTGTATAGGGGTAAGATGGACCATGTGACTCAAAATTCTTGTCAATATAATAAGCCAGCGTGGCTTCGACTGACGTAATTTTTCATGATTAGGTTTCTTCGTTGATGTAAACGTGTTCAAGGGGAACAATAAGAAGGCTGCTGAACATTCCAAATACAGTAACACTTTACTGAAATATATGGATGGTGACGAGGATTCAAATTTGATGGTCAAACTAAAATTCCTGACTTATAAGGTAACTTCACTGCCATGGTTTCAGCTTCTTTCAGGGCTTAGGTGTTGGTTGGTTACGTGTTGATGTATGGATACAATGCTATTACTCTGGATTGCTAGCTTTCATTTTAACATTTGATTGATGCACCTGTAAAATAAGTATTGCAGTGTCACTATAATTAATACTGCCTATAAGCTTGGCATATCTGTGTGGTGGCCTTGTTTCCTTTAGAATCTTCTTTGTTAATTCTTGCACTCCGGAGAGTACTGCATCGTATAAGTTTTAACTAATGTATATGCATATGTATCTTCTAACAATTCTCTTACATGACTACCTGCCTGACAGGTAAGGACATTTTTAATTCGGAATGGCCTCTCCACCCTCTTCGAATATGGACATGTGAAATATAGAGATTATTGCCTGAGGTATGTCATGTATTCAAATCTCAAAGTAGGACATGCATACCAGTAGGAAAAGTTAATATCTCTAAAGCGAGGCCGCTCCCATGTAGGATGTGGTATTCAAGAATTTTTCTGCCATGTGAAATATGTGTAGTTTTGTGAATTGTGACTAGTTTAAGTTTAAATTGTGGTTGGTGCTCTTGTATTAAATTGTGGTTTGCTACCTCTGACATCAATGGTCCTGAATGTGTTAATAGCCAAATGGAGAATTGGGGAACATCAGTAAGTAAACAGAAAGAGCTTTGCAAACTGTTGGATGAATGGTATATTACTAACTTCTTTCTCTTCGTTTTTTGATGAAACTACATATGTTTCTTTTAATTTAATTGGTTTGTCAAACAAAATAGGGCTGTGTATATTACAAGCAAGTGCGGAAATAAGCAACCCTCGTCCTCGACATATCTTAGCGAGGCAGAGCCTTTCCTTGAACAATATGCTAAAGCAAACCAGGATTTGATAGGGGCTGCTGGTGACTTGGTTCAACCGTCTAGTCCTACTACGTCCCTCGATGGTGTTTCAAAACCCGAGGGCCTTATCGTCTTCTTTCCTGGTAAATTCTATTTTTCCTTGTAACAGTTTTTAAGGTTTACGTTTCATCTTGAGTTGCTTTCAATTTGTATAAATCATCTTTCCTTGTAACATTTTTCAACTTCGTATAAATCATCTTTTCACTGCCAAGTTTCAATTTAATGATGATTTTCTAATTCCCAGTATGTCCTTGTTATATTATTTTGTTCTCCGTCAGGTATACCTGGTTGTGCAAAGTCTGCTCTATGCAAGGAACTATTGAAAATGCCTGGTGGCCTTGCTGATAATCGCCCTCTTCATTGTTTGATGGGAGATCTTATTAAAAAAGGTATGCAGCATTTGGCCGTATTCTTTGGTTGACATGTTCATAGGACCAAAATATAGATTCGGCACACTTCTATTTTGCCCTTTTTGCAAACTGTCTGCCCTTACAGGAAAATACTGGCAAAAGGTTGCTGACGACCGGAAAAAGGAACCATTTACAATAACCCTTGCCGACAAAAACGCACCAAATGAGCAAGTTTGGCGGCAGGCAAGATTGCTACTTTCAAATGAGAAGATGGAGTCACTGTTATTTCTTTCACATGCTACATACAGTTTAAAAAGAAAGAACTGAACTTGTGGTCCATTTATTATATATTGTAGATTGAGAATATGTGTGGGACCACAAAAGCGGCTGCTGTTCCTGTTGTTCCTGATTCTGAAGGTAATTAGTTATCTGTATGCTTTGTTAATTTGTTTTTTGTTTCATGCTTTTTCTGCAACTTGACACAAAAAAACAAGTCTGTACAAAACCCCAGATTATTTAGATTCTACTAGAAGAATGTCATTCCCGTCTTCACTGTCTATATCTCTATTTATGAAGCGTTTGTAATTTTTCTTCATTTCCTTGAAACTGCAGGCACCGATACAAATCCATTTTCTTTTGAAGCTCTTGCTGTTTTCATGTTTCGTGTACTCCAGAGGGTCAATCATGAGGTAGACAATGCCATTTTCTCTTGAAGCTCTTGCTGTTTTCAAGTTTGCTGTAAATTGTAAATTGTCCTCTAACATGTTATGACTACATACCTACATATAAAGGGAAATCTGGACAAGGCATCACAGAATGCTGGTGAAGTTTTGCTAATGTTTTACAACCTCTATGATGGCAAGGTATGCCCTTTCCCGAAAATACAGTTTCAGATCCTATTGGAATGTTACACCATGTTATCAATGTTACATTCAAGAAAAATGCACTTCCAGAATCGACGAGAATTCGAAGGCCGACTGTATGAGCGTTTCGGCTCCTTGGTTAAGATGCCTCTCCTCAAGCCAGATAGGTAGTTATTTTTACATATTCCTGAAGCCAGAGAAACATGCCATTTTTGTTGGTCTTAAAAAAACTTGTATTTACTGAACTGCTACTTGGCTTCTCCTATTTTCAGAGCTCCATTGCCTGGTGATGTCAAAAGTATCTTAGACGAGGGGCTTAGCTTATTCATATTGGATCAAAGCAGGCATGGAAGAAGGTATGGAACTGCTACCTCTTAACCCCTGAGTACAAGTTAAGCTACTGCTGTGTCAGCTGATAATGTTCGCAAAACTAGTGTGGAATAGTCATATAGTCATCAAAATCATGATTCTTTAAAATCTGGCTGATTTGATCAATAATGTCGAATCAGAGTGGAGCCACCAGAATGGACACAGTGGGAGGAGAGGTTGCGCGAGATCTTGTTTGAGAATGCTGATTATCTTAAATCCATTCAGGTAAACATATCTCATGTACGTATTTATTTGTCAGTGAAAATCTGTATTCTTTTCAGGAAACACTGAACTTTATGGACTGACGTGTTGTGTTGATTTGAGTCGAAGTACATACAGTAGGCTTACAAGAGAACATACACAAACCCTAAACTTGGTTGGAAACACCATATATTAATTGTACCACCGTCTCTACTTTCGGGCACCTACACTCACACATTGCTACGTGAGGTGCTTTGATCAGGGAGTTATTGGCTAGCAATAGCATTCACCGATCCTGCCTACCAAAAGTCTGAAACCATCAAAGTTTACAATTTCAGCGCACAGAAAGATGATGATGCTTTTGTTCCCTGAGGAAAGAGATAATTGATTTCTTTGGCTCTAATGTCTAGGTTATGTTTGAGGCTGCGGTGAAACAAGTAGTGGAACAGTTAAAGGCCGTGGCAAAAGGTGATATCAAACCACCTGATACTGCGAAGCGGAGGTTGGGCAATATCGTTTTTGCTGCTGTTACATTGTCCCCGGCAGATGTATTGGGCCTTGTCCGGAAGGTAACAAGCAGTGTATGCTCATCTTATATGGTAGTCTCCAATACGATGTATGCTCTGAATCTAACCGCATCGTGCATCTTGCACAACTGAACTCAACAGGTTGCAGACAAGGACACGGATGTCGACAATTTTCTCAACGGCATAAAATTAGAGGATAGCCTGAAGAACAAGGTGCATATCACCCTCGCCCACAAAACGGCCCATGGTGTAGCCGCGGTTGCAAGTTATGCGGTCTACGAGAAGCAGGAACTAGCCGTATCGTTTAACGCCTTCGTCTGCACCGATAAGATGGCTGCCCTCGAGGCACAGGTTGGAACGGTAAACGGAGAGACCATTGTCTGCAGAAATGATTGGCCACATGTTACTCTATGGACAGCCGCAGGCGTGGCACCAAAGGAAGCAAACACACTGCCGCAGTTGGTTTCCCAGGGAAAAGCAAAGCGGGTGCCGGTCGACCCTCCTATCACCATCTCTGGAGTTGTCGACTTGAACTGTCTTTAGATTAGATATTTGTGCAAGCACTATTCGTAGGCTTTCCGGTGACTTCGGATGTAAACGTTCGGTGGCTCCGAGTTGTAATGACCTAAACACTTTACACACTTTGGTATCACCGACTGAAACTATTTGAAAATTCTGAACAAGTTGCAGTAGGACGAAGGGTCAACTCGGTGAAACCAAGGTTTTAGGTTTTACCCAAAAAGGCTTTCGCCCCACTTTATTTTATATATAAAGCAAAGAACACACGCACACACCCAAGACAGGATACATAGGCGCTGAACGCAGCAACATCACCCCTAGCACTACAAGAGCCACTGAGGGTCTCAACCGTGAACACGCCACCGCAAAGAGAAGAAGCTACATACGACGCACCGTGGGCTCCAAGGCGGTGCCTTCAGGAAGGTTACTACATAGAAGCGCCGCCACCGCCCGACTCCAAGGATCGAGTTTCCCTCGAGCAACACGAATGGGCGGTGAGAGCTGCTGGCGACGCCTTCAAGAAGGGAACGAGCTTCGCCGCCGCCGGTCCGTCCGAAGATAGAGCAGGTTTTCACCCCGGCCGATATTCACCGCCACCAAACGCCACACCCTGGCTACCACGCCGCCCACACGGCCATGGCCACCAGACAGCACCAAGCCACGGGCTTTGCCTAGGAGCACCGCGACACCACCACCAAGGCCGCCGCCCCGGCATCCAGGACCTTGACGCCACCTCACCCGCCATCCACCGCTACCTCAACCAAAGAGACGAGTGAAAAGGAACCGCCTTTTGCACCCCTAAGTTGTCCCCAACATCGAGACCCAATAGGCCGGCCAAAACTGGCCACCATCGACCCGTCCTGCCGCCGGGCGCGAGACGAGCTCGGTCCTGCCGCCGGGCGCGAGACAGGTCAGGTCTTGCTGCTGGGCGCGAGACGAGCTTGGTCCTACTGCCGGGTGCGAGATGAGACCGGTCTAGCTGCCGGGCGCGGAACGAACTCCCGACCAAGAGCCGGGCGCGCGAGACGGCGATGGACGCTGCGTTAGGAGAGAGGGCCAACCCTCCGATGAAGGTAGCGCCCGAACGACGGGGAGAGGAATCGAAGGTCAACAGGGGCGCTCACCGACAAGCAGACGCCGGTGAGGTCCAGCCGCCGCCGTGAAACGACCCAGACCACCGGTTTTAGGTTTTTAGGCAACAACTATGTCATGGATGACTCGGTGACTCCCGGTGTGAATGGTTCGGTGAGTCCGACTAGTATTTAGGGTTTGTGACCGTGGGAGTGTGAGAATATGTATGAGGCTTTTGGAGCTTGATGTCTAAACACTTGAGCAGTGAATCCATTATCACAACCTTATTTCCTTTTTGATAGTATTGGCATATCTATGGACTCAATGTCTTGGACCATATAAATATAAAAAGGAGTCTTGAGGCTTGACCAACACTTGTCCTTAGCATCTTGAGGGGTAGTTGAACTTTAATGAAATATACTCAAGCAAAACATTAGTCCAACAATATGTATGTTGACATGAATACCAAAACCATCAGCGAGTGGATGTGCTTTCACTCTTCTTCCTCGACTTGACAACATATCAAGGCTCCTGCCCTGGATCTTCCTCCTCAATAGCCGTCTTAGTCGACTAGGACGAGGCGTGATCACCCTCACTAGAAACACGACCTAGTAATAGAAATCATGATCCAGACATGTGCGAGGATCCCGACGAGAGGACACTTGGTGCGAGGCAACGAGATTGAGGCGACAACAGACAGGGAAACTAAGGCCTCTGACTTGAGCAAAGCAGCCGACAATGACCCTTTCATCCCCATGCGAGATTGGCTCCCCAGGCAGCAGATGTCGTCCTTCGATGATGTCGTGTGTCGCATCATGCAGTTGAAGGAAATATGCCCTAGAGGCAATAATAAAGTTAATATTTATTTCCTCATATCATGATAAATGTTTATTATTCATGCTAGAATTGTATTAACCGGAAACATAATACATGTGTGAATACATAGACAAACATAGTGTCACTAGTATATATGCCTCTACTTAACTAGCTCATTGATCAAAGATGGTTGAGTTTCCTGACCATAGATATGAGTTATCATTTGATCAATGGGATCACATCATTAGAAGAATGATGTGATTGACTTGACCCATTTCGTTAGCTTAGCACTTGATCGTTTAGTATGTTGCTATTTCTTTCTTCATGACTTATACATGTTTCTATGACTATGACATTATGTAACTCCCGCTTACCGGAGGAACACTTTGTGTGCTACCAAGCGTCACAACGAATCGGGTGATTATAAAGGTGCTCTCTGGTTGTCTCGAAGGTACTTGTTGAGTTGACGTATTTCGAGATTAGGATTTGTCACTCCGATTGCTGGGAGAGGTATCTCGGGCCCTCTCGGTAATGCACATCACTATAAGCCTTGCAAGCAATGTAGCTAATGAGTTAGTTGCGGGATGATACATTACGTAACGAGTAAAGAGACTTGCCGGTAACGAGATTGAACTAGGTATTGAGATACCGACGATCGAATCTCGGGCAAGTAACATATCTAAATGACAAAGGGAACAACGTATGTTGTTATGCGGTTTGACCGATAAAGATCTTCATAGAATATGTGGGAGCCAATATGAGCATCTAGGTTACGCTATTGGTTATTGACCGGAGACGTGTCTCAATCATGTCTACATAGTTCTCGAACCCGTAGGGTCCGCACGCTTAAAGTTTGGTGACGATCGGTATTATGAGTTTTTATGTTTTGATGTACCGAAGGTAGTTCGGAGTCCCGTATATGATCACGGACATGACGAGGAGTCTCGAAATGGTCGAGACGTGACGATTGATATATTGGATGACTATGTTCGGACACCGGAATGGTTTCGGAAGGTTTCAGACATATACCGGAGTACCGGGGGGTTACCGGAACCCTCGGTGGGTTTATTGGGCCTCATGGGCCCTAGTGGAGAAGAGGAGGGGCGGCCAGGGCAGGCCTTGCGCCCCCTCCCCCTCTAGTACGAATTGGACAAGGAGGGGGGGCGGCGCCCCCCTTTCCTTCCTCTCTCTCTCTCCCTTCCTTCCCCTCTCCTACTCCAACAAGGAAAGGAGGAGTCCTACTCCCACCGAGTCCTACTCCCGGTGGGAGTAGGACTCCCCCCTTGGCGCGCGCTCCTCCTAGGCCGGCCGCCTCCCCCCCTTGCTCCTTTATATACGGGGGTAGGGGGCACCTCTAGACACAACAATTGATCATTGATCTCTTAGCCGTGTGCGGTGCCCCCCTCCACCATATTCCACCTCGGTAATATGGTAGCGGTGCCTAGGTGAAGCCCTGCGTCGGTAGCATCATCAACATCGTCATCACGCCATCGTGCTGACAGAACTCTCCCGCAAAGCTCTGCTGGATCGGAGTTCGTGGGACGTCATCGAGCTGAACGCGTGTTGAACTCGGAGGTGCGACGTCGTTGGTACTTGATCGGTCGGATCGTGAATAAATGCACGACTACATCAAACAGCGTGTACTAACGCTCGCTTCTGCCTCGCTTTAGGGTACGCGTGGACAACACTCTCCCGCTTCGTTGCTATGCATCACCATGATCTTGCGTGTGCGTAGGATTTTTTTTGAAATTACTACGTTCCCCAAAAGCAGTACCGTCCAGCCGAACGACATGTGCAAACATAGGTAGAATAGACGTCATTCGGGCGTGCCATTGGCAAAGGCTGACGAGAGCTGGACGTCCCATCTCAAGGTGGGCGAAGGGGGGCTCAACGGCTTTTGCGTCACATGGAAGAGGACCTCATACAACCTCTAATTGCCCAGCATCGAGCAAAAAGTTGTATCTTAAAAATTGAAAGAGAATTTCACTTATCCCGGAATCTCACTAGTAGAAAAGAGGGCTTTGGTTCAGGCCGAGTCAGCCCATTAGTCCCGGTTCAGTCCAGAACCGGGACCCATGGGGGCATTGGTCCCGGTTCGTGAGCCCAGGGGGCCGGTCGGGCCACGTGGGCCATTGGTCCCGGTTAAATCGGACCTTTTGGTCCCGGTTGGTGGGGATTTAACCGGGACCAATGGGCTGCCAACTCTGTCTCACCACCATTGGTCGGTTGGTGGCTTGAACCGGGACAACAAGTTGCCTTTAGTCCCGGTTCATGCCACTAACCGGGACCATTGAGGTGCCTATATATACCTCGCTCATGAAAGCGAAGAGCACTCCATCGCTCTTCTATTTTCTTTGGCCGGGAGGGAGGGCTTTGTGGTGCTCTAGCTCACCTCCTATGCACATGAGGTGTTCGGCGAAATGCCCGAGCCACACTAGTTAAGCTTTCTCCTCTCGAAGCACGACCTCCGAACTCTATTTTTCCCGAGATTTGTCTAGGTTTATATTAGCGGCCCGTCACGCCCCGTCCCCGTCTTCACTGTCGTCGATCGCCCGCGCTGATCTCGTCGCCGACACCACCGTGGTGAGCCTCTTGTTCTTATCTTCTTTCTGAAAGAAAAAAATTCTTGCTTTAGATAGATACTTGTCTAATTTTCTTACTATTTTATTGCTTGTTATTATATAGTGTGATGGTTTTGGTATCCGCCCCCGTCGGTCCTCGTCCTATCTATGATTCGGATGTGGTATATATTATCTTTATAACTATTGCTTCATTTATTGTTTATGAAAATTATGCCGACCTACGTGACATAGATTTTATTTATCTAGGAGGTATGTGAACCGAAATTCCAACCGACCCTATTGTCGAGAGGTTAAATTTAGTTGAAGAAGAAAACAATTTCTTGAAGGAAAAAATAAAAATTGAGGAGGAGAAGATGATATTGGAGTTGCATGTTGCGGATGTAAATCGATGATCACAAGATCAAGATGGATGCAATGCGCTTGAAGATTAGAAGGATTAGAAAATATGCCATTCATACCGAGGCTTGGTATCATTATGCCGTTGGATCAATTGTTACCTTTGGTTGCGATTATGATCGCATTTGTTTTCGCATTGAAATGTTTTACATAGTTTCAATGTATGGTTTAATTAATTTAGATGCTCTGGAGAGCTTTATGTTGTCAGATGAGAACTATGTATGTACTTTGGTTTTAATGTGATGATGAACTTCTATTAATTTTGTCACTTAATTATCTATTCATGATGTTCGGTAATGGTTTTTGACACACTTAATTATATATAATGCACGCAGATGAACCGACAATGGATGTATGCGGTGATGCATACACCTCCGACTACATTAAGGGCGTGCATGATTTTCTCAAGTGGCTGAGGCAAACAAGGTAATGGTTTTATGTGTTGTCCATGCCCTAAATGTGGGAATCTGAAGTCTTACTCGACCGGAAAATCCTTCACACCCACCTGCTTTACAATGGTTTCATGCCACACTATAATGTTTGGACGAGGCACGAAAGAAATAGGGGTTATGATGGAAGACGGCGAAGAAGAAGAGGACGATGACAACTATGTGCCCCACGAATACGGGTGATGCTGCAACGGGGAAGCTGCTGAAGATCAAGAGGAACCAGATGATGTGCCCAACGATGCTGCAACGGGGAAGTCATTGAAGATCAAGAGGAACAGACGATGTGCTGATGATGATGATCTCCGCCGGGTCATTGTCGATGCAAGGACGCAATGCGAAAGTCAAAAGGAGAAGCTGAAGTTCGATGCATGTTAGAGGATCATAAAAAGGGTTGTACCCCAATTGCGAAGATGGCAACACAAAGCTCGGTACCATACTGGAATTGCTGCAGTGGAAGACAGAGAATGTTGTGGCCGACAAAGGATTTGAGAAGCTACTGAAAATATTAAAGAAGAAGCTTCCAAAGGATAACGAATTGCCCGACAAAGACATACGCAGCAAAAGAAGGTCGTATGCCCTCTAGGATTGGAGGTGCAGAAGATACATGCATGCCCTAATGATCAGATCCTCTGTCATGGGAAGCGCATAAGGATCTGAATGCATGCCCGGTATCACGGTGCATTACAGTATAAGATCAGACGAGATGACCCTGGTGATGTTGACGGCGAGCCCCCCAGGAAGAGGGTTCCTGTGAAGGTGATGTGGTATGCTCCTATAATACCACAGTTTAAACGTCTGTTCAGAAACGGAGAGCATGCCAGCAGAGAAGACCGTAAGAAAGACGGGAAGTTGAGAGCACCCACTGACGGGTCGCAGTGGAGAAAAATCGAGAGAAAGTACTGGGATGAGTTTGCAAGTGACCCAAGGAACGTATGGTTTGCTTTAAGCGCGGATGGCATTAATCCTTTCGGGAGCAGCAGCAATCGCGACACACGGCCCGTGACTCTATGTATGTATAACCTTACTCCTTGGATGTGCATGAAGCGGAAGTTCATTATGATGCCAGTTCTCATCCAAGGCCCTAAGCAACCCGGCAACGACATTGATGTGTACCTAAGGCCATTAGTTGAAGAACTTTTACAGCTGTGGAATGGAAGCGGTGTGCGTCGTGGGATGAGCACAAACAGGAGGAATTTGACCTAAAGGCGTTGCTGTTCGTGACCATCAACGATTGGCCCGCTCTCGAGAACCTTTCGTGACGGACAAACAAGGGATACCACGCATGCACGCACTGTTTAGATGACACCGAAAGTATATACCTGGACAAATGCAGGAAGAATGTGTACTGGCCATCGCCGATTTCTTCCGACCAACCATCAATGTCGAAAGAAAGGCAAGCATTTCAAAGGCGAGGCAGATCACCGGAAGAAGCCCGCCATGCGTACCGGTGATCACGTACTTGCTATGGTCAATGATTTACACGTAATCTTTGGAAAGGGTCCCGGCGGACTAGCTGTTCCGAATGACGCTGAGAAACACGCACCCAGGTGGAAGAAGAAATCTATATTTTGGGACCTACCCACTTTGGAAAGACCTAGAGGTCCGCTCTTGATCGACGTGATGCACGTGACGAAGAACCTTTGCGTGAACCTGCTAGGCTTCTTGGGCATGTATGGGAAGACAAAAGATACACACCGAGGCACGGAGGACCTGCAACGCTTGCATGAAAAAAGACAAGATGCCTCCGGCAAGATGAAGGTCCTGCGAGCTACGTTCTTACGAAAGAAGAGAAAGAAATCTTCTTTGAATGCCTGCTTTCGATTATGAAGGTCGGCTGGCTTCTCGTCCGAATATAAAGGGAATAATAAATATGCCGCAGAAAAGTTCCGTAACCTAAAGTCTCATGACTGCCACATGATTATGACGCATAGCTGCTTCCGGTTGCATTGAGGGGAGCTTCTCTTGGAAAGCGTCCGATTAGCCATTGTGAAGCTATGTGCATTCCTCAATGCAATATCTCGTAAGGTGATCAATCCAGAAATCGTACCAAGGCTAAGGAGTGATGTGGCGCAATGTCTTGTCGATTTCGAGCTGGTGTTCCCACCATCCTTCTTCAATATCATGACGCACGTCCTAGTTCATCTAGTCGACGAGATTGTCATTACGGGGCCCGTGATTTCTACACAATATGTTCCCCTTTGAGAGGTTCATGGGAGTCCTAAAGAAATATGTCCGTAGAATCGCGTTAGGCGGAAGGAAGCATCTCCATGGGCCACCAAACAGAGGATGTCATTGGGTTTTGTGTTGACTTCATTCCTGGCCTTAAGAAGATAGGTCTCCCTATATCGCGGTATGAGGGGAGATTATTTGGAAAAAAGGCACGCTTGGAGGGGACTCAATAATATGCGGGGACGGATATTCTTGGTCTCAAGCACACTACTGCAGTTCTGAGAACTCTACCTTGGTGACCCCGTATGTCGATGAACACAAGAAATGTCTCATGCTCCAAACACGGGAAAGCAAGGCGACAACTGGATTACATGTGAACATATCAGGACTTTCAGCAGTTGGTTGGAAACACGTCTCAGAGGTGACAAGACTGTTTGTGATGACCTGTACTTGTTGTCCAGGGGACCATCTTTGACTGTATTGACTTACAAAGGATGCGAGATAAATGGGAATATATTTTACACGATTGAACAAGATCAAAAGAGCACCAACCAAAACAGCGGTGTCCGCTTTGATGCAGCAACCGAGAGGGGAAAGGACACATATTATGGTTACATAGTGGACATATGGGAACTTGACTACGGAT
The DNA here is from genome assembly GCA_021605145.1 of Aegilops bicornis. Taxonomy (NCBI): domain Eukaryota; kingdom Viridiplantae; phylum Streptophyta; class Magnoliopsida; order Poales; family Poaceae; genus Aegilops; species Aegilops bicornis. The sequence goes on from CM038669.1 coordinate 701,443,486, forward strand.
ATGATTTTAAGGTCCCTTTGTTTAAGTGCAAATGGGTCAATCATCAGAGGCGGGGTACAAGTAGACACACAAAGACGGAATGACAACATGGATCCGAAAAATCTTGGGTACACCGACGAACCGCTCATTCCCTAGCCAATGATGTGGCACGAGGTTATCTATGTGAAGGACATGTCTACCAAAGCGAGAAAAAGAAAAGATAACGAAGCTTAATACATCATACGATGAGCCAAAGCGCCACATAGTTCTTTCTGTGAAAAAGGGACATCGTGGGAGTGGAGGGCAAGACAGACATGTCTCAAGATTATGAAAAGTTTCATGAAATTCCTCCCTTCAAAGTCAAGGCTGACCCAAGCATCCCGATAAACGGCGAAGATTATCCATGGTTACGCGCAATAAGCAAATGACACAAGCGAAGAAAAAGTGAAGACTTTCTCCGCAACTATTATGATGATACCATGCCAACTTTGTAATGCATTTAGTATGATACCATTGTCCGTTTTGTACATGCACATGCTATGTGGGTGAAATTATGATACCATGCCAACTTTCAACTTTTTTAGAGTTCATTTGAAATGCTTCAATGTCTTATGGTTCGGCCCTCGTAATACCATTAATCCCGATAACACTCAAGAGGGCAGCCACGTGGGCCATTGGTCCCGGTTGGTCTGGACCTTTTGGTCCCAGTTGCCCACACACGTAATCGGGACCAATGCGCCTCACCCCTCGCCCATGACCATTAGTCCCGGTTTGTGCCACAAACCGGGACTAAAGATGGTCCTCGCGCGGTCGAGTTTAGTCCTACCTCGCCAACCCGAAGGGCGCTCACACCGGTTTATAAGCCCCTCCCTCTACGCCTTGTTGAGCTCCTCTCAGTGAAAATAGATGCCCTTATACAGGAATTTGACCTAAATTCATACTGAATTTCTCTGAAATTCATAGAAATTTATTATGAATTTAGGTTGAATTCTCTCTATAGGCTTATCTATGCTCATTTTTAGTAAAGTTAATCACAAACTTGTGATTCACACAAATTTCAAAGAATTCAAATTTCAACTATTCAAATTTGAAAACTAATGGCACTAACAGAAAGTTTATAATTTTGCTAACCTAAAAGCAAAAAAGAATTAAAATATAAAGCAAAAAACAAAACAAAAAAACTGGAAAAAATATATTTTTATAGTAAACTTAATCACAAACTTGTGATTCACACAAATTTCAAAGAATTCAAATTTGAAAACTAATGGCAATAATAGAAAGTTTATAATTTTTCTAAAACTAATGGCACTAACAGGAAGTTTATAATTTTTCTGACCTAAAAGCAAAAGGAATTAAAAAATAAAGCAAAAAATAATAATAATGCAAAAAACAAAACAAAAAAAATGAAAAAAAAACTATTTTTATAGTAAAGTTAATCACAAACTTGTGATTCACACAAATTTCAAAGAATTCAAATTTTAACTATTCAAATTTGAAAACTAATGGCACTAATAGAAAGTTTATAATTTTTCTGACCTAAAAGCAAAAGAGAATTAAAAAATAAAGCAAAAACAAAAGAAAATAAATAATGCAAAAAACAAAACAAAAAGCTGGAAAAAAACTGCCACCTATTGGGCCACCACGGCTCAATACGACTAGAAACCCAACTGGGCCAGGATTCAGTTCGCAGAAGGCTCAATAGGCCCACTGACGGCATAGTGTGACATTAGGCCCGTAAGCCTGCATTTGAGAGGAGCTCGAGAGGGCAGCCGCAGTGAGGCTTATAAACCACTCAGCCCCTCTCAACTAGCGAGGTGGGACTAAACTTTTGGTCATGAGGCGGCAACAAAGGCCTTTTGTCCTGTTGGAGGAACCAATCGGGACCAATCTTTCTAGTCTTCAGTTGGTGCCACTAACCGGGACCAAAGGTCTCTTCCGCCTTTGGGCTGCCGAGCCGACCTTTGGTCCCGGTTGGTGGCACACCAACCAGACTAAAGTGAGCGATAGTCGATTGGTGCCACCAACCGACCAATACTCGTATATAGCAGGAGTTAGGAATTTTTCAGTTTCATCGACCATTTGCCCCCGACGACGCCGAGCTCATCGACGCCGCCAGCGTTCGCCCGTCGCTGCCGCCATCACCTCGTTGTCGCCGCTCCTGCAGACTTGTCTCGACGGGTCGCCGCCCGCCTCGCCCCCACGCCGCCTCGCCGCCGCGCCCCGCCGCTCGGCGCCACGGCGCCCGAGCCCCTGCTCAGGCTCGCTGTCGCCGCCTTTGCTCCTCGTCGCCGTCGTCGCGCCTTGCCGCGATGGTCGCCGCCGGTCTCCTCGCCGTCGCCGCTCTGTCCCCCACGCCGTCCGCCTCGATCTCCTCAGCCTTGACGCCCGCCCAGCGCCCGAGCCTACCCGTCCGCCCTGCCGTCGCCATCGTCATCCCTAGCCGCCCACAGTGAGCCGCCGCCCAGCTCTGTTTTTTTTCATTTTTATTAGTTTAATTTTTGTTCATATATATATATAATGTATATGTGTATGTATGTGGTTATGTGTATGTAGATGTTCAAAATGTATAAAAAATTGTTCAGAGCATGTTTTTGTTCATATATGTATTTTTTGTTCATATGTGTATTAATGTTTTTTCCATATATGTAATTTTTCTGGTTGTAAAAGAGTTAGGAAAATTTAGAATATGCTAAATATATATGTCAAAAATGTTTTTTGTTCATAGAAAGTTTTTTGTTCATATATAGAAAATTTTTATATATGACTATGGATATATATTCGATATATATGAGAAATGACGATCCATGGAAAAGTTTTATATATGCAAAAGTTACATTTTTAGAAAAATCAACCTACCCCTCCCGCTGATATACCCCGTGTCCCGATAAGTTCCATGGAAAAGTTTTATATATAGAAAATTTTCGATATACCCGTGTCTCGATAACTTCAACCACGAGGGTGGGGTTCGACCTACCCCTCCCGATAACATTATTTTCCCATGTATGTATGTAAATGCGTTGTCGATATAACCCCTCGCACGGATACCTTCGACTGTGATAACTTATACCACGGAGCACCCCGGCCCTCTCGCCACCAAAACTCTCAAGGACACCCAAACCCTAGAAAAAATGATGTCGCCTCTCCTACCCCTCCCGCCGCTTCTACCCTTGAAGCTGCTGCCGAGGCCACCCCAAACCTGGAATAAGCTCGGTCTCGTTTGCCACTAATATATCCACCTGCTGTCATGTTTGTGTAACAATTGCCATGTTGTAATATTTGCAGAAACAATGGAGCACAGATGAGACGAGGAAGCAGAAGAGGTGTTGGGGACATAATCTTAGCCGGAGGTGATGTCTTGTCGTATATTAACGACAATGATGGTCTGGAAGAACAGGGTGAAGAAGCAGGCTACGGTGATCGAAGAATGGAGGCGGAAAGACATGATTATGATGGCTCCGGTGACCCAATGATTTTGCAAGAAGGAGACTGATTGATGACGGCTCGGTGACCGAACCGAGTCCGGCCAGGTATATATATTAGTTAAGCTGTCTTGACTAGCTAATTGATGCATTCATTGTTTTGGTATGTACACATATTAATTAACTCTCGTCTTTCTTCTTTTTTCTAGCCCTCCGGATCGAGCACAACGGTAAAGAGACGAGGCCGAAGAAAAAGTTGCACTTTCGGATGAAAGGTTTGAGATCCACAATCGCGCTGGCCGACGGTCAACCGATTGAACCCATCCGGACAAAAGATGCATTTTCTGCTCAGTGCGGGGTTCTTGTTAGGGACAAGATCCCGATCAGCATCCACCAATGGTATAAGCCTAAGAACGAAGACCCTGAGGTGTCTTATGTCAATGATATGCAGAAAGATGATCTTTGGACTGAGCTAAAGTCAAATTTCACCCTACCGCCAGAGGAGGATCCGGAGAAGCCAGTTAAAGAGCAATTAATCAAGTCTTTTGCTCTTAAGAAGATGGCAGACCTATTCAGGAGGTGGAAGAAGGAGCGTAAAGGGTTTTGTTGAGCAGAAGAGACACCAGAATTCATCGGCAAATATGAGAAGATCAGAGATCCTTTGGGCGCATTTGTGGCCCACAAGACATCGGAAAAGAGTAAGAAGATGTCGACGACAAACAAGCAAAATGCTGCGAAGAAGAAGCTTCACCATCGCGCACGGGGTCGGTGGCTACCTCAAAGCCCGGCCTAAGTGGGCCAAGGCTGAGAATGATCTGCTTGATAAAGGGATCGGACCGAGACAATGAACTGGCGAGACCGTTGCGGACTTGGTTTCTTCGGGCTGGCGGAACCTTGGACCCTCAGATTGTGGAAGTGCCGTTGACGGACGAGCAAATGAAAATACCGGTCAAGAGGCTTTCAAGATCAGACGATGTCGATGCAAGCAGCAAGGGATGTTCGTTCGATGCAGAGAACGACGAGCTCACAATGGTCCTCGAGAATCTCGAGCACCGGGCCGGACCACGAGGCACGCCGAGCTCCGTTCCGTGGAATGCTGGTTTTCCGGACGCAGGCGATTTACAAATGCCATGAGAGGAGGAAGAAAGTGCAGACCGAACAAGCGGCGCTGCGCGCAAAAGGGTACAAGCGATAGAGGAACGAGAAGCAAATCGCAGCAAACGAACTGCGAAGCTTCCCCGATGCTACCCGCCATCTCAGCGGAGAAGCGGCGTGGCTTCCATCGAGCTGCTTCAGCCGGAGCATGTCTTGACGGCTCCTACTAGCTACCCCGTGGATGCTATCACGGAGTCTCAAAATTGCCACCTTATGACGCAATGGCAGAACTTAAAAGTCTAGGAGGCTATCGGCTCTGTTCGACCTTCTGAACCCGGCGCAACTTTTCACTGTCGTCCGATTCCAGAAGGATATGCTAGGGTGACGGTGGACGAAATAACGGAGGGATTTGATGACCTCCAGCTTGACCACCCTACCGGTGAAGGGGAGACTCGGCTGGGTTCTGCTCTGAAGACTCCATGCCTATGGCGGAAGGAGTTCATCAACCTTCCGAACTGGACGCCTCCACCTCCTCCTCCTCCTCCGATGAGTCAGGGCACTCCGCCTCCTCCACCGCCTCCTCCTCCGATGAGTGACGATCAGGGCACTTAGCCTCCTTCTCCGGTGCGTGGCGGCACTTTGCCTCCTTCTCCACCTGCGCCTGCGCGCCCGAGCAGCCAACAGCCTCGTCCTTCTCCGCCTCGCCAGCAAGGGCGGAAGAGACCCACCGCCGCCCCGGCTGCTCCGGCGTGTCGTAGTCCTTCTCCTCCGCCTCGTAAGCAAGCATGAAAGAAGACAGCCGCAGCCGCTCTGTCTTCTCCGGCGTCTAGCAGTACAGCAGAGGCGGGAGGCAATATAGATACGGTCCACCTCTCAAGCCTCTAGAGAAGTTACCGTACGGGAGGACCGAGGAGGAAAACACGAAGATCATGCGGACCAAAGTGAAGGACTTCTTTGAAGGGTTGAAAGCAAAGAGACATCCACCTCCAGAGGAGAAGGTAGATCCGGTGAAAGCAAAGCGCACTATCGATGCCTTGAGGAAACCACCAAAGTATCCGCCGAAAACCAACTATGAGCACATTACTGAAGAGGCATATCTCGAAAGCGGAGGCGGTCGGGAAATCTTGTCGGTGATCAAAGGTTAAAAGAACGAGCAGCTGGGAAAAAATTGCCCAGCTCGGCGAACAAGGCAGCAATCGTGCCCCCGCTCAATGTGTCTAGCGACATCGTCGCTAATGCTCGAGGACGGTGCCCGGTTATAGCAATCTTAGAGATTACCCGCTGATGATGTACATTTTGATTTCTTGGAGGTGGGCCGAACACAGAATCTGAGTAGGAAGCCTCTCGTCAAAGATGAAAAATCTCTAACAATGATGATGTGAAGATTCCATAATTGGTACATGAAAACTGCGAGAGAGTGCAGGGGGCCGAATACTTTGTATCTGAGAATTAAATAGGAGCACGACCTCATTGGAACTGATGCATTGCTGTTCCATTTGAGGAGTTCTTCGAGTTCTTCAATCAAAAGGCCCTCGATAAATTAACGGTCTTTTGCTACATGCGTAAGTACTATTTCTGTCATTAAGTCTCTATATATAGCTCAGCTCTTTCATTGCATGTATTTATAATTAATTATCCTCACTATATTATGCAGATTGAAGATCGCCGAAGTCAGTGCAGAAAACAAGAAATGTATGATATTGGGTTCATTAACACAAATATCATAGATGAATTTCTGGTTACAAAGAACGCCCAAGAGGCCGAGGCCAACTTGCTACAATCATTGATCAAAAATCAAAACAAAGATTTAATACTCTTTCCTTACAACTTCGAGTGAGTGTTATTCTTGCCGTGTGCATATTTGGTTTTCCTTATTACTCGAGCGAGATTATAGTAATGTAATTGATGAGTTATGCATGCGTGGCGCAACTTCCATTATGTTCTTCTGCAGATTAAGCTTGAGCGGGGACTAGTAACCGTCTTAGACTCGAGATGAAAAGATCCTGAAACCTATGCGGACATGACTAAAATGCTCAACTAGTAAGTTCAATCGATCATTATCGCACCATATCGGCAACTTTTTGTTCATTTCCTGATATCTCAAGTAATAATAATTATTTTCTTTGTCTTGCAGGGTTTGGAAACAGTTCACCGCAGAAGCTCCGGGACTGCCGAAGGAGCTGCGATATACATACCCGAAAGTAAGTACTACTAGCTAGCTAGTTGCACGCATCTCCCGTTGATTCTATAGCTATACTTTCATCAATGCCATTCATAATGCTTCATTATTAGTTTGATTGACCTCTATTTCTCGTAAAGTGTTTGTGGCAGGAACAAGGGAATAATTATTGTGGATACTACGTGTGCGAGTTCATCTACAACGCGACTTTAAAAAATAAGCGGGGCTACTCTAAAAGACAATATGAAGTGCGTAAGCAATAATATTCACAATTTCATTTTATTACACCATCATTTATGTTGAGTTTCATTCATATATATGTATTAACCCCTTCTTCAAATTAGGCGTGGCGAGATGCAGAATGAACTCCTACCACAAGATCGCATGAAAGCAATTCAAGAGGAATTGGCAGGATTCTTTCTTGACCACGTCATCAATAAAGCCGGAGAATACCATGTGGAAGTTGATTTCAAATGCTAGGGGATTGTAAGAGATCTTACATATTATTTATTTATGTAGCGATGGCGTCGGATAGATAATGTCTGAAAACTTGTTGTTCGACCAATCTCTCGGAGAAGGAGAGGTCGATCGATCACTTCTCTCGGTATGCATGACGAACTTCTGTACTTAATGGTTTCCTTCATTTTCTTACTAGCTAGCATGTCGAGGGCCTCTCTATGTATAGTACGTAGCGTCGATCAAGCACGGACATGGACACTTCTCTCTATTAATTAGCTAGCTAACACAATATATGAAACACCTAAATTAACCCCCCAACACCCCCAACCCCTTTAAAAAAGCAAAACCCCAGCCCTGAAATGGTGACAGCGTCGATGCCTTGGTCGGTTGGTGCCACCAACCGGGACCAAAACCCTCCTGCTGGGCTCGGCGCACCGGCCACGCGGAGGCCCATCTGTCCCGGTTCGAGTCAGAACCGGGACTAAAGGTCTAGGGCATTAGTAACGACCCTTTAGTCCCAGTTCAAGAACCGGGACAAAAGCCCCTAACCAGCCGGGATCAATAGGGGGTTTTTCTACTAGTTTCTACACCAACTACGGAGGAAAAAAATCCTATACGACCGGGTTGTATGGTTTCGATATCGGAGACCCACGCAGCTGATTGACGTTGCAGCGCCAATCTCGGCGCAAAAGGTAACTTATCTGCCGATTTCATTTGCCAAATCTCAATTCCAAGCTCGGCGCGCTCGTTCCCGACGACGACGGCATGGCGGCAAGATGGCGGTGACACGGCGACGGAGACAGCCTACCAAACAACTCCATTGTTGTAGGTCTTGCCCGATGATGGATTCATTTTCTTAAATTGCTCGGTGCCTTGACAAGCGAGAGGACTCATGCCGGCGGCGAGCAGTGGGGTTACGCTAGAAGCGAGCAGCGGGGTTACGCCGGTGACGAGCAGCTTGGCCTCGACGGCGGGTGTGAGTAGCGCGATTTTGCCGGCGTCGAAAAGTTTGGCTGCGACCGACGGGGCAAACATACTAGACAGACGTTGGTGAGCAGGGAAAATCGCACTGGTAGTGAGAAGCATGGCTCTGTCGGTCGCGGTGTGAGCACTGCACCAGTAGGTTTGGGATCTCAACTGTGAAGGGATGTAGGGAACGGAACAATGGTTGGTTTTCATGACAGAGAATCAGAGAAGAAGGTACATACATTGAGATTCGCACTGCCACATGTCAATCAACTGAGTGAGTCTCCCGATCAAAACCATATGAACCGGTCGTATATGAATTTTTCCCAACTAGGGATGCTGATTGAGAGGGAGATGAATGGATTAAGGTTTGGCTTTTGAATTACACACAATTAACACATACATACATACATACATACATACATACATACATACATACATACATACATACATACATACATACATAGAGATGAATGAATGATATGATACATGCATACAGAGAGAGAATTAAGATGGTTATTGATTAGTTGTTGGTGGGATTGTGATTAGGATTATGATTGTTGGCTTGGTATGTATAAGTGGGTGGTGCATTTGTCAATCCCTCGACGGCTACGAGCAAGATTAAATTGTATGGTGATAGATAGATCAAACAAAAATACAAAATAAAATAAATAAAAGGAAAACATAGGAAGGTATTTTTAGTTTTAATATATGATAAAAGATAGACCCGGGGCCATAGTTTTCACTAGAGGTTTCTCTCTTGAAAATAGCATACGGTGGATAAACAAATTACTGTTGGGCAATTGATAGAAAAGCAAATAATTATGACGATATCCAAGGCAATGATCATATATAGGCATCACGTCCGAGACAAATAGACCGAAATGATTCTGCATGTACTACTATTACTCCACACATCGACCGCTATCCAGCATGCATCTAGTTTATTAAGTTCACAGAAAACGGAGTAACGCCTTAAGCAAGATGACATGATGTAGACAAGATAAACTCACATATGAATAAACCCCATTTTTTACCCTTAATAGCAACGATATATACTTGTCTTGTCCCCTTCTGTCATTGGGATTGAGCACCGCAAGATCGAACCAATTACAAAACACCTCTCACATTGCAAGAAAACCGATCTAGTTTGCCAAATTAAATCAATAGATTGGAGAGAAATTCGAGACTATATTAATCATGCATAAAAGAGTTCAGAGAAAACTCAAATAGTATTCCTGGATAGGTCTGATCATAAACTCACAATTCATCAGATTCCAACAAACACACCGCAAAAAGTCATTATATCGAATAGATCTCCAAGAGCATCAAGGGGAACATTGTATTGAAGATCAAAGAGAGACTATAAGCCATCTAGATACTAACTATGGACCCATAGGTTTAACTATGGACCCATAGGTTTGTGATAAACTACTCACGCATCATCAGAAGGGCAGCAAGGTTGATGTAGAGCCCCTCCGTAATCGATTCCCCCTCCGGCAAAGTACAGGAGAAGGCCTCTAGATGGGATCTCGTCGTTCTGGAACTTGTGCTGGCGAAAAAAGTATTGCAGGTGGCTCTCTGATGCCACGGGAATATTTGATAAATTATAGAGGTGGAATTAGGGTTGGAGCTGCCACGAGGGGCCCAAAAGCCTGGGGCGAAGCCTTTAGGAAGAATTAATGATGTTCTTATTCTTGCAAATAAGAATTATGTGCCCATAGATTTTATTGTTCTTGATATTGATTGCAATTCGTCTTGTCCAATTATACTTGGTAGATCGTTTTACGCACTATAGGTGCCGTGATTGATATGAAAGAAGGCAATATTAAATTTCAATTTTCACTAAAGAAGGGTATGAAACGCTTTGCCTAGAACAAGAATTAAGCCACCATATGAATCAATCATGAGGACATCCTATGAATCTAAAACTAAAGATGACAATACTTGAATCTATGCATTATGCCTAGCTAGGGGCATAAAACGATACCGCTTGTTGGGAAGCAACTCAATGAATAATATTTATTTTTGCCTTTTTCTTTCTATTCTTGAGTGTTTGCACAATTATGGCTCTGTTATGATTGTGGTTTTATGTTTTAATTAGTGATTGTGCCAAGTAAGCCTTTGAGATAGCTTTGGTGATAGTTGATTTGATCCTGTTGAAAAACAGAAACTTTTGCATCCAGTAACAGAATATTAAAAATTCAGAGAAGCGACGAAAAATTCTGAATTTTTTTACACAATATTGATATAGAAATTTCCTCTGTTGTCCTAATATTTCAGAATCTTTGGAGTTACAGAAGTATGAGAACAACTCGCATCTTTACAGACTGTTCTATGTTTGACAAATTCTGTTTCCTTTGCATTGTGTGCTTATTTTGATGAATCCATGGATTGTATCGGGGGGTATAAGCCATGGTAAAGTCAAAATACAATAGATATAATGCAATAAGGAAATTTGAATGGGTTTTCTTCAGTACTTAAAGTAAAAATAGGTTTTCTTATACTAACGGATCTCACGAAGGTTTTGTTAAGTTTTGTGTGATTGAAAATTTCAAGTTTTGGGTGAGATCGCGATGGATGAAGGAATAAGGAGTAAGAAAAGCCTAAGCTTGGGGATGCCCCATGCCACCCCAAGTTAATATTCAAAGAGAACCAATCAACTAAGCTTGGGGATGCCTCGGAAGGCATCCCATCTTTCTTCTAACGACCATCGGTATTTTACTTGGAGCTACATTTTTATTCGTCACATATCAAGAGTTTGCTTGGAGCGTCTTGTATTATATGAGTCTTTGCTTGTTTTGCTTTTTAGTTTGTCACAAGTATCCTTGCTGGACACACCTATTTGAGAGAACCAAAATTATGCTATGATTTGTTAGAATTGCTCTTTATGCTTCACTTAAATTTTTTGAGCTATGCAATTGCTCTAGTGCTTCACTTACATCTTTTTGAGCACGGTGTGCTTTAATATTTTTAAAGAAATGCTCTCATGCTTCACTTAGATTTATTTGAGAGTTAGTCAATTTTTGAAGAAATTCTCTCATGCTTCACTTATATTATTTTGAGAGTCGGAAAATTTTATGCTCATGTTCTTCACTTAGATTTGATTGAGCTTGTCAAAAGCAATTGCAATATGAAACTAGTCCCAAAGTGATAGATATTCAAGAGGGATATAATAAAAACTTCCATGAAGATCATTGGACAAAATAAACTTGATTCTTTGTAATAGTTTTGAGATATGATGATAGTGTTATGTGAGTCATGTTGGTAAGTAATTATGCTTTAGTAAGAATATTGGTGTTTTTGTGATTCACTACGCAAGCACAAAAGTCAATAGTTATGCAATGGAATTATATCCTACTTGCAGTGTATTATTCGGTGTTAGTTATGCTTAATGCTCGCCTATGTGATTTTTCGTTTCTTGGTTGGTTGCTTCTCAATCTTTTTGCTAGCCTCCAGTTGTACTAAGTAGAAATACTACTTGTGCATCCAAAATTCTTAAACCCAGTTTTGCCATATGAGTCCACCATACCTACCTATATACGGTATTCCTGTGTCGTTCTAAGAAAACTTGTATGTGCCTTATCTAATTTTCTAAATGAATTTGCTTTTTGTGTGCTCGCACCGCTCATGAAGCGGCAAAGGGTGGCCAATATTTTCCATGCTAGATGTGTTATTCTCAAGATGAGTGTTTATTCACTTGTCATTGCACGAGAGTGCAGCGGTAATAGGGATGCCCAGTCCGAAACGAAAAAGAAATTTACTTTATGTTGTCAAATAATAAATTCCTTGTAAAGTGTTGGTATGGAGGGCACCCGTGAATACGGCTAGCCATGGATTGTGAAAGAATGATGGAAAATGAATAAACTTTATTTTCTGTTTGGGAACCGCCTATGATATATCTAGCATGGAAAGTGTTGGGATTTACTCGGTCATTTTCGTTGATGAGAAAAGTATGCCTCTCAAAAAAATTATCTCTCAACTTAAGCTTTGAGCTTTGGCACCTCTACAAATCCTTACTTCCCTCTGCGAAGGGCCTATCTATTTACTTTATGCAAATTTTATTTTTATTTGAGTCTCCATCTTCTGTTATAAAGCACCGAGCATTGGATATATCTAATATGCGAGTGTGTTCCATGAATGGATCAATGATTCAGCATGATAGGCTAGGGATAACTTTCTTTAGAGCTGATATTTTGAATGACATGATTGCTTGTTGATTGATACGTCTCCAACATATCTATAATTTTTTATTGTTCCATGCTATTATATTATATGTTTTGGATGTTTAATGGGCTTTAATATGCTCTTTTATATAATTTTTGGGACTAACCTATTAACCGAAGGCCCAGTGCAAATTGGTGTTTTTTTCGCCTATTTCAATGTTTCGCAGAAAAGGAATATGCAATGGAACGAAACCTTCGCGAGGATCTTTCTTGGAACAAACGCAATCCAGGAGAGTTGGAGTGGAAGTCAGAGACGCAACGAGGCGGCCACGAGGCGGGAGGGCGCGCCCCCCACCCTCACGGGCCCCTCGTAGCTCCACCGACCTACTTCTTTCGCCTATATACACTCTTATACCCTGAAAACATCAAAGACATCCACAAAACGACTTTTCCACCGCCGCAACCTTATACATGCAGTGAGATCCCATCTTGGGGCCTTTTCCGCGATCTGCCGGAGGGGATTCGATCACTGAGGGCTTCTACATCAACACCATAGCCTCTCTGATGATGTGTGAGTAGTTTACCACAGACCCTCGGGTCCATAGTTATTAGCTAGATGGCTTCTTCTCTCTCTTTGGTTCTCAATACAAAGTTCTCCTCGATGTTCTTAGAGATCTATTGAATGTAATACTCTTTTGCGGTGTGTTTGCCGAGATCCGATGAATTGTGGGTTTATGAACTTGATTATCTATGAATATTATTTGGTTATTCTCTGAATTCTTTATGCATGATTTGATATCTTTGCAAGTCTCTTCGAATTATCGGCTTAGTTTGGCCTACTAGATTGATCTTTCTTGCAATGGGAGAAGTGCTTAGCTTTGGGTTCAATCCTGCGGTTCTTGATCCCAGTGATAGAAAGGGAACCGACACGTATTGTATTGTTGCCATCGAGGATAAAAAGATGGGGTTTATATCATATCGCTTGAGTTTATCCGTCTACATCATGTCATCTTGCCTAATGCGTTACTCTGTTCTTATGAACTTAATACTCCAGATGCATGCTGGATAGTGGTCGATGTGTGGAGTAATAGTAGTAGATGCGAGAATCGTTTGGTCTACTTGACACGGACGTGATGCCTATATTCATGATCATTGCCTTAGATATCATCATAACTATGCGCTTTCTATCAATTGCTCGGCAGTAATTTGTTCACCCACCATAATACATGCTATCATGAGAGAAGGCACTAGTGAAACCTATGGCCCCCGGGTCTACTTTACATCATATAAGTTTCCAATCCATAATTCTAGTTTACTATTTACTTTGCAATCTTTATTTTCCAATCCATACAACAAAAATACCAAAAATATCCATCTTATTATCTTTATCAGATCTCACTTTTGCAAGTGGTCGTGAAGGGATTGACAACCCCTTTATCGCGTTGGTTGCAAGGTTCTTGATTGTTTGTGCAGGTACTAGGCGACTTGCGTGTAGTCTCCTCTTTGGATTGATACCTTGTTTCTCAAAAACTGAGGGAAATACTTACGCTACTTTGCTGCATCACCCTTTCCTCTTCAAGGGAAAACCAACGCATGCTCAAGAGGTAGCAAGAAGGATTTCTGGCGCCGTTGCCGGGGAGATTTGCGCCAAGTCAAGTCAATATTTGATCTCCCGTCAACTAGACATTTCTGGCGCCGTTGCCGGGGAGATCTACGCTCAAGTCAAGACATACCAAGTACCCATCACAAACTCTTATCTCTCGAATTACATTATTTGCCATTTTCCTCTCGTTTTCCGCCCCCACTTCACCTTTGCAGTTTTACAATCCCTTTTTCGTTCGCCTCTTTTTGCTTGCCTCTTGTGTGCTCGTGTGTTAGATCGTTTGTTTCACCATCATGGTCAGTCCTTCTATCATTGTTAATACTCCCGATAATGAAGTTCTTAATTTTAAACAAAGGGAGGGAGAAAATCTAAAAGATGTTTCGTATAGAATTTCCAATGCTCAAAATAGATCCACTAGGAAGCAATCTACTTCCGTTCTTCTTTGCAATTTTTACGTGGGCATCACTCTTTGGAACATATATATTCTTGATACTATTACCGGAGGGAATTTCTTGGGTAGCCATACTTTTGATTCTTATAATGCTATGATAGATTTGCTAGGCCCACCACCTTTTTTGGTTAATGGAACTATTTTAACTTTGGAACATGTTATGCAAAGGCTTGATATTATTGAAAATAAAATTGCCACTGTAGAGTTGATCAAGAATTTGGATAAAAAGATCCACAACCAAATTACCCAATATGGATCTAAGGTAGGAGTTACTCTGAATTTTTTAGAGAAAAGGAACCCATAGTTAATGAAAAAATAGATCAAGATTCCACTAGAATTGATAAACTTGAGTATATTATTACCAACTTAGGGTCTGCCTTTTCTGCCGTTAGAAACACCTCAAACCTTCCTCCTACCAAAGTTGCCAAGTTTATGTATGTTCCTAAACATAAGGGTGAATCTTCTAGTAAGGAGAATGAAGATCTCAAATCAATAAGTATTCACCCCAACTTTTTCACTATCATTAAGGAACCTTTTGCTACAAACGAATCTCTTGATTTCTTGCTTAGGAGTTTGATAATCAACAAAAATAAAGTATTTCCTAAGGGTTATAAGTGTTCAATTGAAGAATTGCCCACCAAAGATGACAATACCTATATCTATTCTCGTTTTTATGCCTGGCTAGGGGCGTTAAACGATATAGCTTGTTGGGAGGCAACCCAATTTTATTTTTGTTCCTTGATTTTTGTTCCTGTTTAGTAATAAATAATTAATCTAGCCTCTGTTTATATGTGGTTTTTATGTTTTAGTTAGTGTTTGTGCCAAGTAGAACCTTTGGGAAGACTTGGGTGAAGTCTTCTTGATCTTGCTGTAAAAACAGAAACTTTAAGCGCCACGATATTAGCTGCCATTTTTTACTGGAGAGTTATTTTAGGTTGATTCTTTTTGAAGATGATTAATATACAAATTACTCACGTCCACCAAGTTATTTCAGAATTTTTGGAGCTACATAAGTATACGTTTGATACATATTACTACAGACTGTTCTGTTTTTGACAGATTCTGTTTTTCGTGTGTTGTTTGCTTATTTTGATGAATCTATGGCTAGTATCGGGGGTATGAACCATAGAGAAGTTGGAATACAGTAGGTTTAACACCAATATAAATAAATAATGAGTTCATTACAGTACCTTGAAGTGGTGATTGGTTTTCTTATACTAACGGAGCTCATGAGATTTTCTGTTTAAGTTTTGTGTTGTGAAGTTTTCATGTTTTTGGGTAAAGTTTGATGAATTTTGGAATAAGGAGTGGCAAGAGCCTAAGCTTGGGGACGCCCAAGGCACCCCAAGGTAAAATTCAGGGACAACCAAAAGCCTAAGCTTGGGGATGCCCCGGAAGGCATCCTCTTTAAATCTTCGATCTATCGGTAACTTTACTTGAGGCTATATTTTTATTCACCACATGATATGTGGTTTGCTTGGAGCGTCTTGTATGATTTGAGTCCTTGCTTTTTAGTTTACCACAATCATCCTTGCTGTTCACACATTTTGGGAGAGACACACATGAATCGGAATTTATTAGAATACTCTATGTGCTTCACTTATATCTTTTGAGCTAGATAATTTTGCTCTAAGTGCTTCACTTATATCTTTTAGAGCACGGTGGTGGTTTTATTTTATAGAAATCATTTAATCTCTCATGCTTCACTTATATTATTTTGAGAGTCTTTTAGAACAGCATGGTAATTTTCTTTGGCTATAAAATTAGTCCTAATATGATAGGCATCCAAGATGGGTATAATAAAAACTTCCATATAGAGTGCACTAAATACTATGAGAAGTTTGATACTTGATGATTGTTTTGAGATATGAAGATGGTGATATTAGAGTCGTGCTAGTTGAGTAATTGTGAATTTGATAAATAGTTGTGTTAAAGTTTGCAAGTCCCGTAGCATGCACGTATGGTAACCGTTGTGTAACAAATTTGAAGCATGAGGTGTTTCTTTGATTGTCCTCCTTATGAGTGGCGGTCGGAGCGATGGTCTTTTCCTACCAATATATCCCCTAGGAGCATGCTTGGCGTAGTGCTTGGTTTTGATGAATTGTAGATTTTTTGCAATAAGTATGTGAGTTCTTTATGACTAATGTTGAGTCCATGGATCATACGCACTCTCACCCTTCCATCATTGCTAGCCTCTTTGATGCGATTGCATTGCCCTTTCTCACCTCGAGAGTTGGTGCAAACTTCACCGATGCATCAAACCCCGTGATATGATCGCTCTATCACACATAAGCCTCCTTATATCTTCCTCAAAACAGCCACCATACCTACCTATTATGGCATTTCCATAGCCATTCCGAGATATATTGCCATGCAACTTTCCACCGTTCCGTTTATTATGACATGCTTCATCATTGTCATATTACCTTGCATGATCATGTAGTTGACATCGTATTTGTGGCAATGCCACCATGCATAAATTTTCATACATGTCACTCTTGATTCATTACCCATCCCGGTACACCGCCGGAGGCACTCATATAGAGTCATATTTTGTTCTTGTATCGAGTTGTAATCCTTGAGTTGTAAATAATAGAAGTGTGATGATCATCATTATTAGAGCATTGTCTCATGTGAGGAAATAAAAAAAAGAAAGGCCAAACAAAAAAAAGAAGGGCAAAAAAAGAGAAAGGCCAAAAAAAGAGAAGGCCCAAAAAAATGAGAGAAAAAGAGAGAAGGGGCAATGTTACTATCCTTTTTCCACACTTGTGCTTCAAAGTAGCACCATGATCTTCATGATAGAGAGTCTCTTATTTTGTCACTTTCATATACTAGTGGGAATTTTCATTATAGAACTTGGCTTGTATATTCCAACAATGGGGTTCCTCAAATGCCCTAGGTCTTCGTGAGCAAGCAAGTTGGATGCACACCCACTTAGTTTCTTCTGTTGAGATTTCATACATTTATAGCTCTAGTGCATCCGTTGCATGGCAATCCCTACTCCTCGCATTGACATCAATTGATGGGCATCTCCATAGCCCGTTGATTAGCCGCGTCAATGTGAGACTTTCTCCTTTTTGTCTTCTCCACACAACCTCCATCATCATATTCTATTCCACCCATAGTGCTATGTCCATGGCTCGCGCTCATGTATTGTGTGAAAGTTGAAAAAGTTTGAGAATACTAAAGTATGAAACAATTGCTTGGCTTGTCATCGGGGTTGTGTATGATGAGAGCATTTTGTGTGACAAAAATGAAGCATGGCCAAACTATGTGATTTTGTAGGGATGAGCTTTCTTTGGCTATATTATTTTGAGAAGACATAATTGCTTGGTTAGTATGCTTGAAGTATTATTATTTTTAAGTCAATATTAAACTTTTGTCTTGAATCTTTCGGATCTGAACATTCATGCCACAATAAATAGAATTACATTGAAAATTATGTTAGGTAGCGTTCCACATCAAAAAATCTGTTTTTATCATTTATCATTTACCTACTCGAGGACGAGCAGGAATTAAGCTTGGGGATTCTTGATATGTCTCCAACGTATCTATAATTTTTTATTGTTCCATGCTATTATATTATCTGTTTGGATGTTTAATGGGCTTTAATATGCTCTTTTATTTTGGGACTGACCTATTAACCGAAGGCCCAGTGCAAATTGCTGTTTTTTCCCTATTTCAGTGTTTCGCAGAAAAAGGAATATCAAACAGAATCCAAACAGAACAAAACCTTCGCGAGGATCTTTCTTGGAACAAATGCAATTCAGGAGACCTGGAGTGGAAGTTAGAGACGCAACGAGGCGGCCACAAGGTAGGAGGGCGTGCCCAGGGGGTAGGCGCGCTCTCCACCCTCGTGGGCCCCTCGTAGCTCCACCAACCTACTTCTTTCGCCTATATATACTCTTATACCCTAAAAACATCCAGGGGAGCCATGAAACCACTTTTCCACCGCCGCAACCTTACATGCCATGAGATCCCATCTTGGGGCCTTTTAGGTGATCTGCCGGCGGGGGATTCGATCCTGGAGGGCTTCGACATCAACACCCTAGCCTCTCCGATGATGTGTGGGTAGTTTACCACAGACCTTGGTCCATAGTTATTAGCTAGATGGCTTCTTCTCTCTCTTTGGTTCTCAATACAAAGTTCTCCTCGATGTTCTTGGAGATCTATTCGATGTAATACTCTTTTGCGGTGTGTTTGCCGAGATCCAATGAATTGTGGGTTTATGAACTTGATTATCTATGAATATTATTTGGTTCTTCTCTGAATTCTTATATGCATGATTTGATATCTTTGCAAGTCTCTTTGAATTATCGGTTTAGTTTGGCCTACTAGATTGATCTTTCTTGCAATGGGAGAAGTGCTTAGCTTTGGGTTCAATCCTGCGGTTCTCGATCCCAGTGATAGAAAGGGAACCGACACGTATTGTATTGTTGCCATCGAGGATAAAAAGATGGGGTTTATATCATATTGCTTGAGTTTATCCCTCTACATCATGTCATCTTGACTAATGCGTTACTCTGTTCTTATGAACTTAATACTCGAGATGCATGCTGGATAGCAGTCGATGTGTGGAGTAATAGTAGTAGATGCAGAATCGTTTCGGTCTACTTGACACAGACGTGATGCCTATTGATATGTCTCCAGCGTATCTATAATTTTTGATTAATGCTATATTATCTACTGTTTTGGGCAATATTAGGCTTTATTATCCACTTTTATATTATTTTTGGGACTAACCTATTCACCGGAGGCCCCAGCCCAATTTCGTTTGTTTATGCCTATTTCGATTGTTTCGAGGAAAAGGAATATCGCATTTGAGTCAAACGAACGAAATCAACTAGAGAAGTTATTTTTGGAACGAAAGCTACCGGATGGACTTGGACCCCACGTCAAGGAAGGAGCAGGAAGCCCGCGGTGGGGGCGTGCCCCACTGCCTCGTGGGGCCCCTCGATAGCTCCTGGACGTACCCACCCATATATACCTACGTGTCGAAAAACTTCCAAAACAGAGAAGATAGATTGGGAGTTCCTCCGCCGCAAGCCCTCTGTAGCCACCAAAACCTCTAAGAGCCCGTTCCAGCACCTGCTTGGGAGGGAACCCATAACCGGTGTGCCGCCTTCATCATCCGGCGCTATCCATGACGAGGAGGCAGTAGTTCACCCTCGGGGCTGAGGGTATGTACCGATAGCTATGTGTTTGATCTCTCTCTCTCGTGTTCTTGATTTGGCACGATCTTGATGTATCATGAGCTTTGCTATTATAGTTGGATCTTATGTTTCTTCTCCCCTCTTCTCTCTTGTAATGGATTGAGTTTCCCCTTTGAAGTTATGTTATCGGATTGAGTCTTTAAAGATTTGAGAACACTTGATGTATGTCTTGCGTGGGATAACCGTGGTGACAATGGGTTATTCTATTGATCCACTTGATGTATGTTTTGGTGATCAACTTGCGGGTTTCGTGACATTGGGAACCTATGCATAGGGGTTGGCACACGTTTTTGTCGTGATTCTCCGGTAGAAACTTTGGGGCACTCTTTGAGGTTCTATGTGTTGGTTTGAATAGATGAATTGAGATTGTGTGATGCATATCGTATAATCATGCCCACGGATACTTGAGGTGACATTGGAGTATTTAGGTGACATTAGGGTTTTGGCTGATTTGTGTCTTAAGGTGTTATTCTAGTACGAACTCTAGGGCTGTTTGTGACACTTATAGGAATAGCCCAACGGATTGATTGGAAAGAATAACTTTGAGGTAGTTTAGTACCCTACCATAATCTCTTCGTTTGTTCTCCGCTATTAGTGACTTTGGGTGACTCTTTGTTGCATGTTGAGGGATAGTTATATGATCCAATTATGTTATTATTGTTGAGAGAACTTGCACTAGTGAAAGTATGAACCCTAGGCCTTGTTTCCTATCATTGCAATACCTTTTACGCTCACTTTTATTATTAGTTACCTTGCTTTTTTTATTATTTCAGATTGCAAAAACCTATATCTACCATCCATATTGCACTTGTATCACCATCTCTTACATTGAACTAGTGCACCTATACAATTTACCATTGTATTGGGTGTGTTGGGGACACAAGAGACTTTTGTTATTTGGTTGCGGGGTTGTTTGAGACAGACCATCTTCATCCTCGCCTCCCACGGATTGATAAACCTTAGGTCATCCACTTGAGGAAATTTGCTACTGTCCTACAAACCTGTGCACTTGCGGGCCCAACAAACGTCTACAAGGAGAAGGTTGTGTAGTAGACATCAAGCTCTTTTTCTTTGTTGCGGGGAGGTTAGTGCTTGAAGGTATATCTTTAGATCTTGCGATCGAATCTTTTTGTTTCTTGTTTTTATCACTAGTTTAGTTTATAAAGAAAACTAAAAAATGGAGTTAAGTTTGTCTCATACGCTTCATCTTTTTAATATCTTTCGTGAGTTTGATGGAAAGGAAAATTGTGCTCAAGTGCTAGAAGAAGAATGCATTAAAATGCTAGGTACTAAATCTTTGAATGATGAGCATGATTGCAATGTTGTTAGTATAAACTCCTTGAATATCCATAGTACTAATGATGATTGCTCTAGTCATGATGAAAATATATCCTATGAGCATGTCAACTTTTGTGGAGTGCATGTTTAAATGAACACACCAAATAGAGAAGATATATATTGCAAGAGGCATAAGTACTTAGAAACTAAATTGTTGCAAGAAAGGCTAGATGTTTGTGCTGAAGATTTAAATTATCTTGGCCGTACTTGTGGACTTTGCAATGAAAGTGGTCATTTAGCTATCCGATGCAAATTGTTTCACGATCTAATCGTGTCCAAAAATTGTGATGAGTTGATTTCCCTTTCAAATTATAATGAACTTAGCTTGCTTATGGGTTATGAAGAAATGAAACGTTTAACTAATGATCTTCGTTTTTTTGCCCGTTACAAACTTCTTGGCTTTGATCTAGAAGAAATTTATATGTATTGTCCAGTGAATTGCATTGAAAATACTTATATTGCCAATTACATAAAGAAAAGAAAACAAATATAGGATGAAGAGAATACTAATGAAAGGGAAGAGACTTCCCAATATCCTCCTATTATTTCTTCGGATGAATCAGGTAACGAGGAGGAGCCTTCTATTCAACCAATCTCATTAATAAGGAGCTCCAAAAAGAGGACTGAACCCACACATGATGTGGTGAAGAAGAAGAAGAGAAAAAGGAAGAGAGGTAAAAAGGTATCCCTCCCAAATAAAGTTGCTCCTATTATTGTTGTGCCTCATGAAAATGAAGATGATACACTTGCTGATGATCTCGTTATGCCTATTGCTTGTTGTGATGATTATGATTGGGAAGATAATGATACTCCTTATGATCTTGAAAATATTTTTGGCACTTGCTTGGAAGAATATGAGAATAATGTTTGCTATACTATTGGTGCTATCTATACTATTAATGATGAGAGTGATTATGCTTATGATATGAAAAGGCCCAAGCTTGGGGAAGCTATGATTGAAAAGGATGACATATTTGAGAATATATTTTCTGCAATTAATGATTGTCCCAAGCTTGGGGATGCTACATTTTATGAAGATGATATTTTTAGTCTCCCAAGTTTTGATATGCAAATTTATAAGGATGATAGCATGCCTCCTACCTATGATGATTATTGTGATGAAACTTATGCTATAAAAAGTAGTGATGATTATATTTACAAATCTTGTCATGATTATGATTACCCTTTTTCTGAACATTACTCTCTTAATGTGAAAACAATTTAGTGTTCAAGTCTCTTATGATACTCCCACTATTCCGAATGAGAAGAATTTTGCTTATGTGGAGAGTAGTAAATTTTCTATGCTTGTAGATCATGAAAAGAATGCTTTAGGTGCTGGTTATATTGTTTAATTCATTCATGATGCTACTGACAATTATTATGAGGGAGGAATATATGCTTGTAGGAATTGCAATAATATCAAGTTTCCTCTCTATGTGCTTAAAGTTTTGAAGTTATGCTTGTTTTACCTTCCTATGCAAGTTGATTCTTGTTCCCATAAGTTGTTTGCTCACAAAATCCCTATGCATAGGAAGTGGAGTTGGGCTTTCAAATGTGCTAGTCATATTCTTCATGATGCTCTCTTTATGTTTCAATTCTTATCTTTTTGTGAGCATCATTGAAATCATCGTGCCTAGCTAGGGGCGTTAAACGATAGGGCTTGTTGGGAGGCAACCCAAATTTATTTTAGTTTCTTGCTTTTTGGTTATGTTTAGTAATAAATATTCAATCTAGCTTCTTTTTAGATGTGGTTTTATGTTTTAATTAGTGTTTGTGCCAAGTAGAACCTTTGGGAAGACTTGGGTGAAGTCTTTTATGATCATGCTGTAAAAAACAGAAACTTTAGCGCTCACGAGATTAGCTAGAACTTTTTACTGGAGAGTGCTATTTAGTTGATTCGTTTTGCAGATGATTACTAGACAAATTCCTCAGGTGCACCAATTTAATTTAGAATTTTTGGAGTTCCATAAGTTTGCGTTAGTTATAGATTACTACAGACTGTTCTGTTTTTGACAGATTCTGTTTTTCGTGTGTTGTTTGCTTATTTTGATGACTCTATGGCTAGTAAAATAGTTTATAAACCATATAGAAGTTGGAATACAGTAGGTCTAACACCAATATAAATAAAGAATGATTTCATTACAGTACCTTGAAGTGGTGTTTTGTTTTCTTTTCGCTAACGGAGACTTACGAGTTTTTCTGTTGAGTTTTGTGTTGTGAAGTTTTCCAAGTTTTGGGTAAAGATTCGATGGACTATGGAATAAGGAGTGGCAAGAGCCTAAGCTTGGGGATGCCCAAGGCACCCCAAGGTAATATTCAAGAGTAGCCAAAATTCCAAGCTTGGGGATGCCCCGGAAGGCATCCCCTCTTTCGTCTTCGTTCATCGGTAACTTTACTTGGAGCTATATTTTTATTCACCACATGATATGTGTTTTGCTTGGAGCTTCATGTTATTTTGTTAGTATTATTTTGCTGTTATTTATAATAATGTTTTGCTTCTTTAGTTTCAATAAAAAAGTCATGGATAGCCTTTGCCATGCTTATTTTGCTAGTATACATGTTGCTGTTTGAAAACAGAAAGTTTATCGCTGTTGCAAAAATTCCCTAGAAAAGTCAGAGAGTGGTATAATGTTGAATCTTTTTGCATATTGAGCTCTGATAAATTTATTACAGTGGGAATTTTATTTAATAATTTTTGGAGTTAGGGAAGTATGATGAATCTTGCATTCTTTACAGACTATACTGTTTTGGCAGATTGCTGTTATGTTTGCGTTGTTTGCACATGTTTGCTTGTTTAATGATTCTATTTGAGGATAGGAGTATTAAATATTCAGAGGCATTTAGTAGGCAATGTTGAATAATAATGTTAGTGATTTGTTACAGTAGAAAATGATAAGGTTTTGCATTGGTTTATACTAACCTATCTTACGAGTTCTTGTTGAGTTTGTTGTGAATGAAGCTTTTGATAAAAGAGAAACCATGATATGAGAGGAATTAAGGAGACACAAAAGTTCAAGCTTGGGGACGCCCAAGGCACCCCAAGATAATATTTTAAGAAGTCTCAAGCATCTAAGCTTGGGGATGCCCGATTAGGCATCCACCTTTCTTCTTCAACAACTATCGGTTAGTATCGGTTGAGCCTAAGTTTTGCTTCTTCACATGAGTTGTGCTATCCTTGCAATGTAGTTTTATTTAGCTATGCTTGCTGTTTGAATACAATACCAAGATCTGAAATTCTTTAATGAGAGAGAGTCTTCATATAGTTTCACAATTATTCAACTACTCATTGATCTTCACTTATATCTTTCGGAGTAGTTTGTCCTTTGCTCTAGTGCTTCACTTATATCATTTAGAGCATGGTGGTAGTTGTATTTTGAAGAAATAGATGAACTCTCGTGCTTCACTTATATTATTTTGAGAGTCTTAAATAGCATGGTAATTTGCTTGAAATCCTAACATGCTAAGCATACAAGATTTGTAAGAATTCTTATGAGTGTCTTGAATACTAAGAGAAGTTTGATGCTTGATAATTGTTTTGAGATATGAAGGTAGTAATATTAGAGTCATGCTAGTTGAGTAGTTGTGAATTTGAGAAATACTTGTGTTAAAGTTTGTCATTCCCGTAGCATGTACGCATTATGGTGAACCGTTATGTGATGAAGTCGGAGCATGATTTATTTATTGATTGTCTTCCTTATGAGTGGCGGTCGGGGACGAGCGATGGTCTTTTCCTACCAATCTATCTCCCTAGGAGCATGCGCGTAATACTTTGCATTGATAACTTAGATTTTTTCAATAAGTATATGAGTTCTTTATGACTAATGTTGAGTCCATGGATTATACGCACTTTTCCCCATCCTTCCACCATTGCTAGCCTCTCTTATACCGCGCACTTTTAGCGGTATCATACACCCACCATATACCTTCCTCAAAACAGCCACCATACCTACCTATCATGGCATTTCCATAGCCATTCGAGATATATTGCCATGCAACTTTCCACCGTTCCGTTTATTATGACACGCTCCATCATTGTCATATTGCTTAGCATGATCATGTAGTTGACATAGTATTTGTGGAAAAGCCACCGTTCATAATCCATTAATACATGTCACTCATGAGTCATTGCACATCGATTACATCACGGAGGCATTCATATAGAGTCTTATCTTGTTCTAAGTATTGAGTTGTAATTCTTGAGTTGTAAGAAAATAAAAGTGTGATGATCATCATTTTTAGAGCATTGTCCCAGTGACGAAAGGATGATGGAGACCATGATTCCCCCACAAGTCGGGATGAGACTCCGGACGAAAAAAAGAGAGAAAAAAGAGGCCATAAAAAAGATAAAATGCCCAAACAAAAAAATAAAAAAATAAAAAAAATGAGAGAAAAAGAGAGAAGGGACAATGCTACTATCCTTTTACCACACTTGTGCTTCAAAGTAGCACCGAGATCTTCATGGTAGAGAGTCTCCTATGTTGTCACTTTCATATACTAGTGGGAATTTTACATTATAGAACTCGGAGTGCATATTCCAATGATGGGCTTCCTCAAAATGCCCTAGGTCTTCGTGAGCAAGCGAGTTGGATGCACACCCACTTAGTTTCTTTGTTGAGCTTTCATATACTTATAGCTCTAGTGCATCCGTTGCATGGCAATCCCTACTCACTCACATTGATATCTATCGATGGGCATCTCCATAGCCCGTTGATACGCCTAGTTGATGTGAGACTATCTTCCCCTCTTTTTGTCTTCTCCACAACCACCATTCTATTCCACATATAGTGCTATATCCATGGCTCATGCTCATGTATTGCGTGAAGATTGAAAAAGTTTTGAAAATGTTAACGTATGAAACAATTGCTTGGCTTGTCATCGGGGTTGTGCATGATTTAAATACTTTGTGTGGTGAAGATAGAGCATAGCCAGACTATATGATTTTGTAGGGATAACTTTCTTTGGCCATGTTATTTTGAGAAGACATAATTGCTTAGTTAGTATGCTTGAAGTATTATTATTTTTATGTCAATATGAACTTTTGTCTTGAATCTTTCGGATCTGAATATTCCTATCACAAGTAAGAAGAATTACATTGAAATTATGCCAAGTAGCACTCGCATCAAAAATTCTTTTTTATCATTTACCTACTCGAGACGAGGAATTAAGCTTGGGGATGCTTGATCGTCTCCAACGTATCTATAATTTTGATTGCTCCATGCTATATTATCTACTGTTTTGGGCAATATTAGGCTTTATTATCCACTTCTATATTATTTTTGGGACTAACCTATTAACAGGAGGCCCAGCCCGATTTCTTGTTTTTATGCCTATTTAGGTGTTTGAGGAAAAGGAATATCGGGCCGAATTAAAGCGAACGAAATCAACTAGAGAAGTTATTTTTGGAACGAAAGCTACCAGATGGACTTGGACCCCACGTCAAGGAAGGAACGAGGAAGCCACGAGGGTGGGGGGCGTGCCCCCCTGCCTCGTGGGGCCCTCGTGGCTCCACCGACGTACCCCCTGCACCCATATATACCTACGTATCGAAAAACTTCCAAAACAGAAGGTAGATCGGGAGTTCCGCCGCCGTAAGCCTCTGTAGCCACCAAAAACTTCTCGGGAGCCCGTTCCGGCACCCTGCCGGAGAGGGAACCCATCATCGGTGGCCATATTCATCATCCTGGCGCTATCCATGACGAGGAGGGAGTAGTTCACCCTCGGGGCTGAGGGTATGTACCAGTAGCTATGTGTTTGATCTCTCTCTCTCTCGTGTTCCCCGATTTGCTTACGATCTTGATGTATCATGAGCTTTGCTATTATAGTTGGATCTTATGTTTCTTCTCCCCTCTTATCTCTTGTAATGGATTGAGTTTCCCCTTTGAAGTTATGTTATCGGATTGAGTCTTTAAAGATTTGAGAACACTTGATGTATGTCTTGCGTGGGATAACCTTGCTGACAATGGGTTATACTAAAGATCCACTAGATGTATGTTTTGGTGATCAAGTTGAGGGATTCGTGACATTTGGAACCTATGCATAGGGGATGGCACACGTTTTCGTCGTGAATCTCGGTAGAAACTTTGGGGCACTCTTTGAGGTTCTATGTGTTGGTTTGAATAGATGAATTGAGATTGTGTGATGCATATCGTATAATCATGCCCACGGATACTTGAGGTGACATTGGAGTATCTAGGTGTCTTAAGGTGTTATTCTAGTACGAACTCTAGGGCTGTTTGTGACACTTATAGGAATAGCCGAAAGGATTGATTGGAAAGAATAACTTTGAGGTGGTTTCGTACCCTAGCATAATCCCTTCGTTTGTTCTCCGCTATTAGTGACTTTGGAGTGACTCTTTGTTGCATGTTGAGGGATAGTCATATGATCCAAGTATGTTATTATTGTTGAGAGAACTTGCACTAGTGAAAGTATGAACCCTAGGCCTTGTTTCCTATCATTGCAATACCGTTTATGCTCACTTTTATTATTAGTTACCTTGCTGTTTTTATTATTTCAGATTACAAAAACCTATATCTACCATCCATATTACACTTGTATCACCATCTCTTGGCGAACTAGAATTGCACCTATACAATTTACCATTGTATTGGGTGTGTTGGGGACACAAGAGACTTTTGTTATTTGGTTGCGGGGTTGTTTGAGAGAGACCATCTTCATCCTCGCCTCCCACGGATTGATAAACCTTAGGTCATCCACTTGAGGAAATTTGCTCTTGTCCTACAAACCTGTTGCACTTGCGGGCCAACAACATCTACAAGAAGAAGGTTGTGTAGTAGACATCAAGCTCTTTTACGGCGCCCGTTGCGGGAGGTTAGTGCTTGAAGGTATATCTTTAGATCTTGCGATCTAATCTTTTTGTTTCTTGTTTTAACACTAGTTTAGTTTATAAAATAAAAATAAAAAATGGAGTTAAGTTTGTCTCATACGCAACCGTCTTTTTAATATCTTTAAGTGAGTTTGATGTAAAGGAAAATTGTGCTCAAGTGCTAGAAGAAGAATGCATTAAAATGCTAGGTACTAAATCTTTGAATGATGAGCATGATTGCAATGTTGTTAGTATAAACTCCTTGAATATCCATAGTACTAATGATGATTCCTCTAGTCATGATGAAAATATATCTTATGAGCATGTCAACTTCTATGGAGTGCATGTTTGGATGAACACACCAAATAGAGAAGATATATATTGCAAGAGGCATAAGTACTTAGAAACTAAATTGTTGCAAGAAAGGCTAGATCTTTGTCTTTGAAAGATTTAAATTATCTTGGCATTACTTGTGGACTTTGCAATGAAAGTGGTCATTTAGCTATCCGATGCAAATTGTTTCACGATCTAATCGTGTCCAAAAATTGTGATGAGTTGATTTCCCTTTCAAATTATAATGAACTTAGCTTGCTTATGGGTTATGAAGAAATGAAACGTCTAACTAATAAAAAAGAGAAAAAAAAAGAGGCCATAAAAAAGAGAAAATGCCCAAACAAAAAAATAAAAAATAAATAAATAAAATGAGAGAAAAAGAGAGAAGGGACAGTGCTACTATCCTTTTACCCACTTGTGCTTAGAAGTAGCACCGTGATCTTCATGATAGAGAGTCTCCTATGTTGTCACTTTCATATACTAGTGGGAATTTTACATTATAGAACTCGGCTTGCATATTCCAATGATGGGCTTCCTCAAAATGCCCTAGGTCTTCGTGAGCAAGCGAGTTGGATGCACACCCACTTAGTTTCTTTGTTGAGCTTTCATATACTTATAGCTCTAGTGCATCCGTTGCATGGCAATCCCTACTCACTCACATTGATATCTATCGATGGGCATCTCCATAGCCCGTTGATACGCCTAGTTGATGTGAGACTATCTTCCTGTGATGCCCCCGATTTGATCGTACACTAATCATGGACGCAAATGTGTACGATCAAGATCAAGGACTCAGAGAAGATATCTAACCTAACTCTACAAATAAAATAAGTCATACAAGCATCATAATACAAGCCGGGGGCCTCGAGGGCTCGAATACAAGTGCTTTCGATCATTAGGCAGAGTCGGTAGGCTTAACAATATCTGATGCAGGACATAAGTTAAACAAGTTTGCCTTAAGAAGGCTAGCACAAGCCGGGATCTGAGATCGAGAAGAGGAGCAGGCCTCCTGCACAGGATCCTCCTAGCTACTCTGAGTGGAAATGCGTCGGCCCGAGTGCCTCATGCGTAGTAATAGGCACCTCCAGGTAGTAGTAAATCGTCGAGCCGGGTGGCGTCTGCAGCTCTGGGCTCCATCGTGCAGTTGCGACAATCGAGTAGAGGTAGGGGAGCAGGGGAACAAGGCAACCGTGAGTACTCATCCAAAGTACTCGCAAGCAAGGAAACTACATTACATATGCATGGATATATGTGTAAGGGCCATATCGGTGGGTGAGCTGCGAGAATGCCGAATAAGAGGGGATAGCTAGTCTTATCGAAGACTACGCTTACGGTCTCCTTCGTCTTGCAACAGTAGAAGAGGGCCATCTGAAGTCCTCCAAGTAACATCACATAGCAATAATCCTACCAGCGATCCCCTCCTCATATCCACGAGAGAGGAAGCGACCATAGGTTGTATGTCACGGTACTTGGAAGGGTGTGTTTTATCAAGTATCCGGTTCTAGTTGTCATAAGCTCAAGGTACAACTCCAAGTCGATCACATTACAGAAGATCACGGCTATTGAATAGATTAACTTCCTGCGAGGGTGCACCATCTTACCCAAAGACGCTTGATCCCATTTGGCGGACACACTTTCACAGGTCATGCCCGGCGGAAGATCAACACGTCGCAGCCCTACCTAGGCTCAGCAGAGAGGCCAAGACGCCGGTCTAAACCTAAAGCGCGTAGGGTGCAGGCCCATCGCCACGAGCACACACCTGCGTTCGCGTCTGTGGGCGAAGCAGACCTAGCCTAGTGGCGTTCGGTCCAATCAAGACGCAGCGCACGCTCGGCCGGCGTCACGAAGTGCCGGCTGATACCACGGCGGGGATACCCATAACTACTCCAGCGTAGATGGTTAGTGCGTATAAGCTCGTAGCCAACTCAGATCAAATACCAAGACCTCGTTAAAGCGTGTTAAGTATCCATGACGCCCGAACAGGCCAGGCCCACCTCTCTCCTAGGCGGTCTCAGCACGCCTGTCGCTCATACTCAAGATCCACTTTCATGGTGCTCCACCCGGCCGACCCGACTTTAGTCTCACATGTATCATGTATAAGTATATAGTATATACCGTGATCACCTCCCAGTGATCACGGCCCGATAGTATAGCACGCAGGAGCGGACAAGAATGTAGGGCCACGGATGGAAGTACTAGCATCCTATACTAAGCATATAGGATTGCGGTAAGAGTAACAATGAAGTAACAAGGACAGGCTATGCGGCGTGATAGGAGTATCTGAAAGCGATAACATGCTACACTACTCTAATGCAAGCGATATAGAAGAGTAAGCGATATCTGGTGATCAAGGGGGCTTGCTGGTTGCTCTGGCAAGAGAGAATTCGTCAACACCGTGGTCGAAGCTGAGGCGCACGGCGTCGGTCTCGTAGTCTACCTGAGAGAAGAGGAAGAAACAATGAATACCAAGTAAGCAGATGCATATCAATGCATGACATGTCAAGTAGCGATGCTAGGCGTGCCCTCACGTGGTATGAGGTGAGTCTTGGTTAAGGGGAAACATCAGGAAAATATTCCGGTGTTTAGGTTTTGAGCGAAGAGGCGGAGGGAAAGTTGCAGGTTTGATAGGTTAGAGGTGTGTGGCGGTTGAACGGACTGCGTATCCGGATTCGTCTCGTCGTTCTGAGCAACTTTCATGTAGAAAGTATTTTCATCCGAGTTACGGATTAAAAGATATGATTTTCTAAAGATTTAAATCATTTTACGATTTTAATTATATATTTAATTCCAACCTTATCCAAAAGCAGTATGTGATGGCGTAGGCATGACATCGAGTGATGTCGGCAGGTCAACTGGTCGGGTTGACCGGTCAAAAAGCTGACATGGGGACCCACTGTCATAGGCAGTGGGTTAAGCAGAGAGTTTAAACTAATCTAAAATTAGTTAGGAAATCTCTGGGCCCACATCGGTATCTAATTAACTAAACTAATTAGTTTTAATCATTAACATGTTTTAATTAGAGGATTAAGCGGTGGGACCTCAAGACGCTGGTGGCCCGCCTGCTGCCCGGTCGGCTGCAGTTGACCAGGTCGGCAACCGTCAACCGAAGGCAGAGGCCCCACTAGCATGATGACCCGGGGTCGAGGCCCGCCCGACCACGTCCCGGCGGCGGCGTCTCGCCCACGGGCGACAGCTTAGAACGCGGCGGAGCTGCTCGAGCCTCGTCGGAAGCGCGCTAAAGGCGGCCCGTCTCGCGTCGCGGTTGGCACCGTTCAAGCAGCGCTACGATGCCGCGTCGGGTGGTAGTGGTGGCTCGCCCGGGGCGGCCGGAATAGCCACCGTGGCGAACGCAAGGCGGCAGGCGTTCGGAATCACGCCGGGAATGGGCTAGGGGAACGCAGGGAGGCGAGAGGAAGGGGCTGGCCGGGCTCACAGGGAACACCAGGAGCACGATGGAGGGCTTCGGACGGGGGGGCCCGCGGTCGCGGTGGCCTGGCAGTGATGGAGGCGAGGCGGCGGTGAGCCTCTGGCCAGGCTGCGTGGCGAGCTAGAGAGGGGCGGCCTACATGAGAGGCAGAGGAGAGGAGCTCACCTTGCGGCACGCCACGGTGGCCCTCGGAGGCTTAATGTGATCGAGGCGTCGCGGAGTCGAAGGGGATCGCCGGGCGAGGCGGAAGGAGGGCGGCTCGATCCAGCTGCACTGCGGTGCTCCCGGCTTCGCGCTCGTGGGCCAGGGGCGAGGAAGTCGACGGCAGTGGTCTTCTGCTTTGGGCACAAGTCAGCTGACGGGCCCCGATGGTCATGAGGATCAAGGCGAGGCAGCGGCGACATCAAGGCTTCGGCCTCCCTTGGATCTCGAGGAGAGGAGGGCGGGCGAGGAGAGGGAGGAGAGTGGCAAGTGGGCGAGTGGGAGGCGAGGAGGCCGAGGCGTCGGGGGCGCAAGCCTTATCCCTCGCCCGGCGTCGCCCGGCGGTCAGCAGGGGACAGGCGCCCTATGTGGCCGCCCGAGAGAAACAGGAAGAAGGCGCGGTCGGAGAGGCTGGGCAGTGGCCCATTGGCCAGACCGGGCTAGTGGCCCAGGAGGCTGTGGCCGGGCTGAGCTGGGCCGCCTGGCCCAGGGGGCTTCCCCCCTTCTTCTTTTTTTTTGTCTTTCTTTCTTTTATTTATTTTCTTTTCTGTTTTAATTCATTTAAACATATTTAGGCATTTTATAATAATGTGTTTATTTCACCATAATTAACTTTGTAATATTTGACAACCCCCGAACATTTTAGTTAGAATTTTTGAAAACTTTTATTGCTATCATAGGTTTGAATTTGAATTTCGAAATAGTTTTGAATTAACCCGAGATTAACTACAGTGACAGAGGTGACGTGGCACCATCAACGTGAGTTTACTGTAGCATGATTATCCGGGCGTTACACTTCCCCTCTTTTTGTCTTCTCCACAACCACCATTCTATTCCACATATAGTGCTATATCCATGGCTCACGCTCATGTATTGCGTGAAGATTGAAAAAGTTTTGAAAATGTTAAAGTATGAAACAATTGCTTGGCTTGTCATCGGGGTTGTGCATGATTTAAATACTTTGTGTGGTGAAGATAGAGCATTACCGGACTATATGATTTTGTAGGGATAACTTTCTTTGGCCATGTTATTTTGAGAAGACATAATTGCTTAGTTAGTATGCTTGAAGTATTATTATTTTTATGTCAATATGAACTTTTGTCTTGAATCTTTTGGATCTGAATATTCATATCACAAGAAATCTGAAGAAATTACATTGAAATTATGCCAAGTAGCACTCCATCAAAAATTCTTTTTATCATTTACCAACTCGAGGGGCGGGCAGGAATTAAGCTTGGGGATGCTTGATACGTCTCCAACGTATCTATAATTTTGATTGCTCCATGCTATATTATCTACTGTTTTTGGGCAATATTAGGCTTTATTATCCACTTTTATAT
The DNA here is from genome assembly GCA_021605145.1 of Aegilops bicornis. Taxonomy (NCBI): domain Eukaryota; kingdom Viridiplantae; phylum Streptophyta; class Magnoliopsida; order Poales; family Poaceae; genus Aegilops; species Aegilops bicornis. The sequence goes on from CM038669.1 coordinate 701,476,478, forward strand.
TATTTTTGGGACTAACCTATTAAGGAGGCCCAGCCCAGATTCTTTGTTTTATGCCTATTTGGTGTTTCGAGGAAAAAGGAATATCGACGGAGTCGAAAGCGGAATGAAATCAACTAGAGAAGTTATTTTTGGAATGAAAGCTACCAGATGGACTTGGACCCCACGTCAAGGAAGGACGAGGAAGCCACGAGGGTGGTGGGCACGCCCACCCCCCTAGGGCGCACCCCCTGCCTCGTATATACCTACGTATCGTAAAACTTCCAGAACAGAAGATAGACCGGGAGTTCCGCCTCCGCAAGCCTCTGTAGCCACCAAAAATCAATCGGGACCCTGTTAGGCACCACTATGGGAGGGAACCCTCACTGTGGCCATCTACATCATCCCGGCGCTCTCCATGACGAGGAGGGAGTAGTTCACCCTCGGGGCTGAGGGTATGTACCAGTAGCTATGTGTTTGATCTCTCTCTCTCTCGTGTTCTCTCTCGTTTTCCCTCTAAGGCACGATCTTGATGTATCCCGAGCTTTGCTATTGTAGTTGGATCTTATATGAGAACACTTGATGTATGTCTTGCCGTGTTTATCTGTGGTGACAATGGGGTTTCACGTGCCACTTGATGTATGTTTTGGTGACCAACTTGCGGGTTCCGCCCATGAACCTATGCATAGGGGTTTGCACACGTTTTCTTGACTCTCCGGTAGAAACTTTGGGGCACTCTTTGAAGTACTTTTATGTTGGTTGGATGAATCTGAGATTGCGTGATGCATATCGTATAATCATGCCCACGGATACTTGAGGTGGCAATGGAGTATCTAGGTGACATTAGGGTTTTGGTTGATTTGTGTCTTAAGGTGTTATTCTAGTAATACGAACTCTTTAATAGATCGATCCGAAAGAATAACTTTGAGGTGGTTCGTACCCTACCATAATCTCTATGTTTGTTCTCCGCTATTAGTGGCTTCGGAGTGACTCTTTGTTGCATGTTGAGGGCTTGTTATATGATCTATCTATGTTATTATTGTTGAGAGAACTTGCACTGATGAAAGTATGAACCCTAGGCCTTGTTTCCTGTCATTGCAAAACCGTTTATGCTCACTTTTACCACTTGTTACCTTGCTGTTTTTATATTTTCAGATTACAAAAACCTATATCTACTATCCATATTGCACTTGTATCACCATCTCTTCGCCCGAACTAGTGCACCTATACAATTTACCATTGTATTGGGTGTGTTGGGGACACAAGAGACTTTTTGTTATTTGGTTGCAAGGTTGTTTGAGAGAGACCATCTTCATCCCTCGCCTCCCACGGATTGATAAACCTTAGGTCATCCACTTGAGGGAAATTTGCTACCGTCCTACAAACCTGTGCACTTGCAGGCCCAACAACATCTACAAGAAGAAGGTTGTGTAGTAGACATCACCTATATTCATGATCATTGCCTTAGATGTCATCATAACTATGCGCTTTTCTATCAATTGCTCGGCAGTTATTTGTTCACCCACCGTAATACATGCTATCATGAGAGAAGGCACTAGTGAAACCTATGACCCCGGGGTCTACTTTACATCATATAAGTTTCCAATCTATAATTCTAGTTTACTTTTTACTTTGCAATCTTTATTTTCCAATCTATACAACAAAAATACCAAAAATATCCATCTTATTATCTTTATCAAATCTCACTTTTGCAAGTGGCCGTGAAGGGATTGACAACCCCTTTATCGCGTTAGTTGCAAGGTTCTTGATTGTTTGTGCAGGTACTAGGCGACTCGCGTGTAGTCTCCTACTGGATTGATACCTTGGTTCTCAAAAACTGAGGGCAATACTTACGCTACTTTGCTGCATCACCATTTCCTCTTCAAGGGAAAACCAACGCATGCTCAAGAGGTAGCATTGATATGCTTGAGTATTGAAATCTTCATGTCAAAACTAGACTATTGCTTTGAACCATATAAAAGTCCATATGTCCATGCTACAAAAGAAAAGAATATGTGATGAATATGTTAGGCAGCATTCCACATCAAAAATTCTGTTTTTATCATTTACCTACTCGAGGACGAGTAGGAATTAAGCTTGGGGATGCTGATACGTCTCCAATGTATCTATAATTTTTGCTTGTTTCATGCTGTTATATTATCATTCTTGAATGTTTTACAATCATTTTATATCAAATTTATATTATTTTTTGGGACTAACTTATTGACATAGTGCCCAGTGCCAGTTGCTATTTTTTGCTTGTTTTTTTATTTCACGGAATATCAGTACCAAACGGAGTCCAAACGCAGCGAAACGTTTTGGACCAGAAGACACAAGATGGGCCAAAGAAGTACCAGAGGGGAGGCCCGAAGGGAGCACAACCTCGGTGGCCTCCCGCACCGCCTCTTCACCCTATAAATACTCAAATATTGCAAAAACCCTAGGGGAGTCGATGAAACACAATTCCAGCCTCCGCAAGTTCCAGAACCACGAGATCCAATCTAGACACCATCACGGAGGGGTTCATCATCCTCATTGGTGCCTCTCTGATGATGCGTGATTAGTTCATTGTAGACCTACGGATCTGTAGGTAGTATCTAGATGGCTTCTTCTCTCTTTTTGATTCTCAATACAATGGTCTCTTGGAGATCTATTTGATGTAACTCTTTTTGCGGTGTGTTTGTTGGGATCCGAAGAACTTTGAGTTTATGATCAGATCTATATCCATGAATATTATTTGAGCCTTCTTTTGATCTCTTATATGCATTATTACTTATAGCCTCGTATTTCTTCTTCGAATCTTTGGTTTAGTTAGGGCAACTAGATCGATTTTTCTTGCCATGGGAAGAGGTGCTTCGTGATGGGTTCGATGCGATGCGGTGTTCTTTTCGATGTGAAGGGGGCAGAAAGACACGCATGTATCATTGTTATTAAGGGTAACAAGATGGGGACTATTCCTACATGAATAGATCTCGTCTACATCATGTCATGGTTCTTATTGCATTACTCCATTTATCCATGAACTTAATACACTAGATGCATGCTGGATAGCGGTCGATGTGTGGAGTAATAGTAGAGATGCCGGCAGGAGTCGGTCTACTAATCTTGGACGTGATGCCTATATAATGATCATTGCCTCAGATATCGTCATAATTATTCGATCTTGCCCAACAATAATTTGTTTACCCACTGTGTGCTATTTTCTTGAGAGAAGCCACTAGTGAAATCTACAGCCTCCGGGTTTATCCTGTATCATATTTGCTTTGAGATCTATTTTTATTTGCTTTTATTTTTAGATATATTATACCAAAAATTCCAAAATACCTTGCTGCACTTTTTTGCTATTTATTTTATTTCACGTTTTATTGAGATTTATTTATCCAATCTACACAATTTTTATCCCGTCAACTTGACAATTTCTGGCACCGTTACCCGTAGAGGGATTGACAACCACTCCTAATTGTTGGGTTGCAAGTATTTGTTCTTTGTGTGCAGGTATCGTTTACATAGTGTTGCTTGGTTCTCCTACTGGATTGATACCTTGGTTTCATAACTGAGGGAAATACCTATCGTAGTTGTGATGCATCATCCCTTCCTCTTTGAAGAAATACCGACTTAGTTCAAGCGACATCATTGGACAATTGATAGAAAAGCGCATACTTATGAGATATTCAAGGCAATTATCATGTATATAGGTATCATGTCCGAGACAAGTAGACTGACTCCTGCCTGCATCTACTACTATTACTCCATCCATCGACCACTATCCAGCATGCATCTAGGGTATTAAGTTAATAAAAACAGAGTAACGCCTTAAGCAAGATGACATAATGTAGACAAAGTAAATCCAATAAATTGAATAAACCACATAATTTTTCACTTAATAGCAATAATAATAATAATATGTGTCTTGTCCTTTACTTTGTCACTGGGATATAGACCACTGCAATATTGAACCCATTACAAAGCACCTCTCCCATTGCAAGATATCTAGTTGGCCAAACCAAACGGATAGATCAAAGATAAATAGAAAGCTGGAATAATCATGCATAATAAAGTTCATAAAAGACTCCATTAATATTCATAAATATTTAGATCATAATCCCACAATTCATATTACATCGGATAGAACACCAAGAAGATCAAGGAGAACATGGCATTGAAGATCAAAGAGAGAGAAGAAGCCATCTAGCTAGTAGCTATGGACCTGTAGGTCTGTGGTGAACTACTCATGCATCCTTTGGAAGGCGATAAGTTTGATGTAGAAGCCCTCCGTGACCAATTCCCGTCTGATGAGTAGTGAAGAAGTCCTCTAGATCGGATCACGGAAGAACAGATTCTTGCGGCGGCGAAAAAAGTGTTTCGGGTGTCTCTTAGGGGGTCCCTAGTATTTGAGAATTTATAGAAGTGGAATTAGATCAGATGGAGCCATGAGGGGCCCACAAGGCATCAGGGCATGCCTACCCCCCTAGGCGTTCCCTGTTGCCTTGTTGTCTCCTCCTTTGCCTTATGGTCTCCTCCCGAAGCTTCTAGGGTCTCTCTTGTCCAAAAAAATCGTCAAAAAGTTTCATAGCGTTTGGACTCCGTTTGGTATAGATTTTCTAAAAAAACCAAAAATAGGCAAAAAAACAGCAACTGGCACTTGGCACCGTGTTAATAGGTTAGTCCCAGAAAATGATATAAAATAGCATATAATTGCATATAGAACATCCAAGATTGGTACTATAATAGCATGGAACAATAAAAAATATAGATATTTTGGAGACGTATCAGCCTTACGATCACACAAGATCAATATGAAGATGCATAACAGGTTGGGATCACGATCGTTACTGTCACGGAGTTGCAGCGGAAGAAGAACGTGTCGGTGTAGATCGTACTTGGAGTGCCTTGAACCGGCGATGAACGATACCTCATACCTCCCACGAATAGTCCCTCAAACCGAAGATCGAAAGCACGACCTCTCTACTTGGTTGCAAGCGTGGAGCCTTCATGATCCGGCAGCGCTTCGCCGTCCAGAGCTAATCGTCATCGGAGAATTAGAGGGAGGATATTAGAACCACACTAGGCTTCTAATTATGAGGACACTATGATTAGCCTAGCTCTAATTACTCAACTAGGACCAACTAGAACTAGAACTAGAAGAACTAGTGGAGGCTCCAAAACTTGTGTGTTCAAAAGGACCAAAAACCTCTAGTATATATAGGTTGGAGAGGGATCAGGAGGCGCCACACAAGGGGGAAAGTTTCCCCTTGTTGGCCAACCAAGAGGAGGGGAAAACCCTATTCTGAATATTAATGAAACAATTTCACAATTATATTCTCATCACTTCCGTTCTACTAACACTCAGCAGAACGTGATTGCCTTAAGCTTGTGACCCCGTAGGTCTGGTAACTCACAGACATGAACGAAACCCCTTCGTTCAATGACCGACAGCGGGACCATGGACGTCCATATCGATCCATGTGAGCATAGGAAAGATATTTGAGTGAACCTTTGGTTATCATGTGATGTTCCCTTTGCTTCGCGATACTTCACAAAACCCGAGATGCATCGGTATCCTCCTGAGTCCTCACCATGATCACTATACCGAAATCTCCGTTACCGGTTTTGTTCTGCTTTATCGTTATTCTATTCCGATATCCCCGCGACAAAGTCAGTTGTGTATGGCCAGACGATGATTGATGCCATCACACCGAGAGGGCCCTAAGAAAATCTCTCCATCGTCGGAGGAGCAAATCCCACTCACGAGCTATCTGGCCACTTGTCAAACTTTCCGATGAACTTGTAAGTTGTCGTTATGATCACCGTGTTATAGGTGACGTTTGAGCAACCCCAAAGCTCACCGTACAGTAAGAAGTGACCACGATACTCTCATGGTCTAAAGATCAAGATCACACGTTAACTCTCCATATTATTACAATTGAATGCATACGATATCAATTCAATTCACAACAAACAAGTTTGGGTTGATTCAATATGATCGTTCTTCCAACGTCATAATCTCAATGTTGTTTTAACACTATTGTTACACTTAACGATATCCTAAGATCCGGAAAACGTGATCACCAACAACACTTGAACTAGTCCCAAAGGCAAGACTAGGAACCTTTTATTTAACTGTTTATCATTCCACACGTGTATATGAGTTTTCCACTGAATCGCATATTCCAGGATAATAGCAGCTATAGCATAGAATATAAACACTTCACTATGAATATGAAAATATAATAATACAATATTGTTGCCTATAGGGCATATTTCCAACAACTACACCATGGCATACATCTCGCTTCCAGCATCGTTTGCACCAAATTTTGCTTCGAGCGCACCCCACAAGTCCTTGGCAACCCGCATATGTAAATACAAATCAACTAGTTTTTCTCCGATCACACTCAGAACGACTCCAACAAAGACGCCTTCTCCTGTACAGGAGTAAACGTTCTTTCAAAAGTGTCACTAACAGCCCAGAAAATGTTCATCCTTGTGAGCCACAAAGTAGTTTTGGTCTGCCAGCGCTTAAAGTTCGTCCCCGTTGACGGGACATGTTTTAGTGTATGAGAAATGACATGAACCAAAAATTGCCTACAAATAATAGGTTTTTGGATTGTTGAGTATATTAGCAATTTTTTTGATTAATCTAATCCAGAAATAAATCATGAACATCACATGGACAATATTAATTACATATTGATATCTAACCAGATAGGCACATACAGAGCATATAGCAGAAACATCTACATAAATAGCTTCTCGGTTATACCCTCAATCCGGCTAGGTGGAAGCCGCCGCGGCGACAGCGGTCTCCTCGACAACCTTCTGGTCGGCAACAAGCTTCTCGGTTTAGGTAGACATGTTGATAACGAAGGTGATGAGGACGTATACGAAGTATGGATGTAGACGAACGGTGACAAGAAGTCGCATATATAGGAGATGCTCCAAAAACCTAATCGTCCTTCGGCTGGCACAGGATTGCAAAGTGCGGGGTTTCGGAGGCCTGCTCTTCCGTACAGCCGTGCACACGGTGGACGGGATGGCATCGGCGGAGGCAGCAACAGTGAAAGGAACGACGACATGCGATGTGTGTGAGGAGGCGGATGTGATCTGATCTAGGTGGCAACTAGGGTTGCCAACACCTCCAATATATAGGCGCGATCGGGTAGGGAGACATGAGCTGGACTCACGTCCGAGTCCGCAACAACCCACGATCCGATGTCTCAGATTCATGGCACGTCCTCTAATTACTCATAATTAACGACCAATTAATTATCCATTCTTGACCGGAAAAAATTAAATTTGTCATCTATTTTTATGACAAATTAAATTTGTCATCTCACGTGTTGGATTTGCCATGCTAAAAATCTGCAGTTGAATTTGTGGCGAAGGGGTTTCCAACTTGGGGACAGCATGTGTGTGAGGTGTTTTCATTTTTGTTTTGATTGGGATGAGAAATGGGGAGGTGCTTATTATAGGCGGCCGGAGAGCGGCGTTGCATCCTGAAAAAGCTCATGGCCGCTCGAATTAAGAAGGAGGCAGGCAGGCAGACGTAGGTAACAATGGCGACCTCACATCTCTAATACGCATGGACAGGACAAGCTTAAGGTAGGGGCCGGGAGAAGATGCAGCATGTCGATCCATCAATAGCAGCTAGCTATTACTAACTAGCAAAACAAATTTACAAAGGTCGATCAATGACCAAGATGCACGGCCATTACGTCGCCGCCGCCGTGGTGGTGGTGGTGCTCCTCCTCCCCGGCTGCCTCGATGCCTACCCGGACCCGGATGAGGTAGTCGTCGTCGACGTGGGGGCGCTGGAGGAGGGCAGCAGCTGCTACTTCCCGATGACGGCGCCGGTGGTGCCGGAGTCCCCCGAGGCGCGCCGCGAGCACTACCGAGCCATTGCGGCCAAGGACCTGGCCCGGCACCAGCGGATGGCGGCCAGCGCCAGGAGGAGGCAGCTGGCGGCGTCGGGCATGCCGGATCTTTTGGCGGCCACGAGCGGGAGCGCCCTGTCCACGTTCGAGCTGCCTATGCAGAGCGCCCTGGACTCGATGGACGTGGGCATGTACCTGGTGACGGTGCACTTCGGCACGCCGGCGGTGGCCTTCAGCATGGCCCTGGACACCGCCAACGACCTGACCTGGCTCAACTGCCGCCTCCGCGGCCACCGGCGGCACAGGGACAGGGGCAACGCCAACGCCAATACCATGTCCCTGGAGCAGGCGCTGGAGCCACCCTTGGTGAAGAAGACCTGGTACCGTCCGGCGCGGTCGTCGTCGTGGCGGCGGTACCGGTGCTCCATGCGGGACAGCTGCGGCCGCTTCCCGCACGTTGCGTGCAAGACGCCCAACCACAACGAGTCGTGCAGCTACCACCAGCAGCTGCAGGACGGCACGAATACCCGCGGCATCTTCGGGCGCGAGACGGCGACGGTGGCGGTGTCGGGCAGGAGGCAGGCGCGGCTGCCGGGGCTGGTGCTGGGGTGCTCGACGTTCGAGGCCGGCGGGACCGTGGACGCGCACGACGGCGTGCTGACGCTGGGCAACGCCAACGTCTCCTTCAGCAAGATGGCCGGGAAGAGCTTCCAGGGCCTCTTCTCCTTCTGCCTGCTGGCGACGCACAGCGGCCGCGACGCCTTCAGCTACCTCACCTTCGGGCCCAACCCGGCCATGGTGGCCGGCGCCGGGTTCGGCGAGACAGACATCGTGTACATGCAGAACGAACCGTCCATGGGCGTGCAAGTCACGGGCGTGTTCGTCAACGGGCAGCGCCTCAACATCCCGCCGGAGGTGTGGAACTACCGCGTTCACGGCGGGCTCAACCTGGACACGGGCACCTCCGTGTCGTCGCTGCTGGAGCCGGCGTACGGCGTGGTCACGCGGGCGCTCGCGAGCCTCCTGGACCCAAAGCTGGAGAAGGCGGCGGAGGAGGTGATCCCGTTCGAGCACTGCTACAAGTGGGACGCCAAGAACCCGGCGCCGGAAGCCATTGTGCCGAAGCTGGAGCTGGTGTTGATGGGCGGCGCGAGGCTGGAGCCGAGCCCCAAAAGGCGTGCTCATGCCGGAGGTGGTGCCCGGGATCGCCTGCATCGGCTTCTTTAAACGGGACTCGGGGCCCAACATCCTCGGCAACGTGCACATGCAAGAGCACATCTGGGAGTTCGATGACGTCAAGGGCAAGCTCCGGTTCAAGAAGGACAAGTGCACCACCCACATTAATATTTCTCCTCCCAATCCCAATCCCAATCCCACCAACAACAACTAATCAAAAACCATCTTCTCTGTATGTATGTATGTATGTATTCATGTATCATATCATTCATCTCTCATCTGTATGTATGTATGTATGTAATCCGAAAACCGAATCTTTTCTGAATCCATTCCCCCTCTCCCTCGGCATCCCTAGTTGGTGCAGAGTCCGGAACAACTGAAATATTCTTTCAATTTTTAAGATAAAACTTAATTTGTACAAGGTCCTCCTCCGCGGTGATGCAAGAAAAAACGACGTCTAGCTCCGCCGGCCTTCGCCAATGGCATGATACCGAAACATGTCAACGAGAAAGAACAACAAAACCGGCAACAAGGAGACCGGTATACTGAGCATGAGAATGACTCGAGAGGATATCGATATATCTCATCTCGGGTCTTGTAAAGTATCACGAAGCAAAGAGAATAGCACATGATAACCATAGGTTCGCTCGAATGTCATTCATGTATTATAGGGATCAATATGAATATCCATGATACCGCTATTGATCATTGAACGAAAGGGTGTTTACGTTCATGTCTATGTTTTACCGAATCTACAGGGTCACACGCTTAAGGGATTCATAATTTGATGACTGTGATTGGAGTAAGAGTTATGAGAAAATATTCACAAATAGTTTCAGAAATATTAGAGATAGTTTCGAGAGAAACCGAATGCGTTCCGGGGATACCGCCATACCGGAAGAGTTTCGGGGTTTACCGGGGAATGCCGGAAATTGATATACAGGTGCAAAATGTGTATGAAGATATTAAATTAAAAATAAAAGGTTCTAATAATTTAATATTAACGTGCCAAAGAAAATACTAAAAGGCCTAGTGGTGGAGAGTTATTGGCCCTAGGGCCCGATAACATATGTGGCGCCATAGACTTCCGCCGTTTCGGAGAGTGAAAAAAGTCATTTTTTTCAAAATGCTCAAAAATAAGATCTAATACCAGAAATGGATCAGCATTGTTCATACGAATCCAACAAGCCCAAGAATGTCAAATTTTGAGTTTGTATGAAGAAAAGGCAGCCGATTTATCAAATAGGGCCATAGCAAAATATGGCGTATCATAGGACCATAGATGGTCGTATGCACGGTCGTACGGAAGTGAATCAAGTCCAAAAGTTGCCTCTCCAAACGGGATTCTTCATCAATTTTGTCCCCTTTTATTCCTACAACTTCCTTAGTCTTTAAGAGATGTTTTGGGAGAGGATAAGGATTACGGGAGAGCTGTTATAGATACACCTTCAAACTTAGCCGTCGCATCAATCTCATCTCTGAAATTCATCAAGCTTCATCTCCACGTCCAGTCGTCGTCCACATACAGAACACCATGCGTTGTTGCCACCCCTGTAAGACCTGGCCTGGCTCACCTGCCACCTCTACAGCCACCGGCGGCACAGGGGCAGGGCCAAGACTGTTAGTTTATCTTTTTCTTTTCTGAGAAAGGATAGCCAGGTCTTTATTGCATGGTTAAAATGTTTACAGGGATAATATCAGCATCATGAAGATGCCCCAACCATATGTGTCTCCCCAGAGGAAGAGTTATACCATACCTAGCTAACCTATGAGCTTCAAAGTTTGAAGATCTAGGCTCAAACATAAAATTACAAGCCGTGAAAACTCTCGAAGTTTCAGTCACCTCTCTGATAATACTCCCATAGTTGCCTCCAACACCTTGCTTGATATGTGATATGACCTGCTTGCAATCTGAAGCAACCTGAATATGCTGCAAACTCAAATCCCTCGCCAACGCTTGAGCTTCCCGACATGCCAAAGCTTCTATTGTAGCTGGATCAGTTGCTCCTCATACAACCAGAATAGAAGATCCCAAAAAATTACCTTCCCAATCACGACATATAGCAGCAGCAGCACCCACATTGTGGTCTAGGGAAATACCCCCATCGGCATTTATTTTTGCACATCCCTCCGCCGGCAGAACCCACGCAGAGCTAGTTGCATCAGTGTTCATAATCGCATGAGAGGCTGATGGCTCCTGTAACTGATCAAGTTCAGCTATGAATCTGGTCACAAAAAGGTGTGTCGACAGTGGACTCTGGTTTAGTCCCTCATGTATAAACTTTCTTCGCGCGTACCAGACTGCCCAAAGCATAACACCCATCCGTGTCATCTCGTCGTGACTTAGCACCTTCATCATCGAGAAAAGCCAAGCGTGTGTCGTTGGTTCCCTTGTTTCAATCATATGCTCTAGCAGCTCCGGATCCACCAGAGCCCACAGGCAACGCGCCATGCTGCATTCGATCAAGCTATGCTTCCATGAGTCTATCATGCCACACACATAGCATCTATCATGTGTCGACATATTTCTCTTGTTCCTGACATCTTCTGTGGGAATTGAATTATGTGCTAGCCTCCATAAGAAGCTCCTGATTTTCGCTGGTACAGCAACGTGCCAAAGCATCTCCCATGATTTCTCACCCTGAGCTGTATTTGATGGGCCCGGTCGCTCGTCCAACCAATCCTCTCTCCGCTTTTTTGTAGCTACAATCATTTTGTACGCAGACCGTACTGTGAACAAACCATTCTTCTCAAAACCCCATGACCAAAAAATCATCCATGTTATGTGTGCACACCGGAATCTGAAGTATAGCTGCGGCATCATTCGGCAGAAAGATCTGTTGAATTATTTGCTCATCCCAGCATGCATTTAAAGGATCAAGTAGCTCGGCCACCATCAGTGGTGGGTTCTGAATAAGGGAAACAATGGGTCGCATATTTTCAGGCCTTGGGATCCAGTTCATGTCCCAAATACTGGTGGAGCTACCATTGCCAATTCTCCTGATAAGACCTTGTTGCGGCACATCACGGCCCTCTATTACCGACCTCTAGATTTGTGAGGGGTGGTTTCCCAGTTCAACATTGAGAAAAACTGAGTTCAGATAGTAAACTCCCTTCAATATCCTCGCACTTAGAGATTCAGGTTGCTCCAGAATTCTCCACGCCTGCCGCGCCAAGAGAGCCAAGTTGAAGATCTAGACTGTTAGCTTATCTAGACGTTGGGTTTAGGCTAGTTTGTTTTTCTGTCGAATAAACATGACGCATGAGCCGCGACATGTGCGTGCCATGCAAGTAGCTAGCATGGGCCGGCTGGACGTGGTCACCACGATCGGCCCGGTAGTCTCGCATGTGGCTTAGGAGGCACGATCAGCTCTCGTGGGATGGCGCGAGCACGGCGGATCGTGACGCATAGATAGGATCGCTACCTGCCTCTCCTTCCTTGTAACAGAATAAATAGCTGAAAGAAAAAACGAGAAAACTCGCAAGATTGCACCCGGCGCAAAACCACTGTCTCCTCAGTGATCATGAGCTTAGATTGCTAACAAGTGGTATCAGAGCCTCGCTTAGCGATCCCGGCAATCATGTCCGATCACGGAGAACAATCGGACGCAGCTGCAGTGGCGGCCGCGGCTGGCCTCAACGGAGGCGCGGACAAGCCGGCACGCTCGGAGACTCCACCACGGGAACGCAGCCGCGGGCAAAGCCGCGTCAGGTGGGAGTGGCAGGTGGTGATCCACCAGGCGGTGGCTACGGAGCGTGCATCGTTCGTGCCAGGCGCCTGCACCACGTTCTCAACCTTTACCTCAACCAACTACATCGAGTGGTCGCTGGTGATGAAGGTACACCTGGAGTCCTGGGGGCTCTGGGACGCAATCGAGGGCAACGCGCAACACATGCGCGAGGACAAGGTGGCGCTCGGCGTCCTTCTCCGAGCCGTTCCGGCAGAGATGCTCGGTGTTCTCGTCATCAAGGAGACGACCAAGGCGGCCTGGGACACCATCAAGGTCATGCGGATGGGAGTGCATCATGTGCGTGAGGCTACCACGCAACGTCTCCGCATGGAATTCTAGCAGATCACTTTCCACAATGGCAAGACCCTCGACGCCTTCGGGATGCGGATCACCAGCCTCGTCCACCAGCTGCGCACCCTCGGCAACAACGTCGAGGAGGTACGCATCGTGCAGAAGTTTTGCGTGTTGTCCCCCCGGTACTCGCAGATCGCAGTGGCGATTGAAACCCTTCTCGACCTGAGGACGATCTCGGTTGAGGAGCTTATCGGCCGGCTGGGGACTGCCGAGGAGCGCTGTGCCGCGCCCACGACGATCCAAGGCAGCGGGCAGCTGTATCTCACTGAGCAGCAGTGGGAGGCGCGCGAGAGCGGGCAAGGCTCCGGTAGCGGCGGCAACGGCGGCGGGCAGAACAACCGTCGCGGAAAGAATAGGGGGTGGAGGAACGACGCGCGCCCACCTAGAACGATGGCGGCTCTGGCGGCTCAGCGGTCGCAGCGGCGGCCACGACATGAGCAAAGTTAAGTGCTACAACTGCAACAAGTCGGGGCACTTCTCGCGGGACTGCACCGAGCCCTGGAGTGAGCGCAAGGAGCAGGCACATCTCGCAGAAGGCGGGACTGGGGAGTCCACACTCTTCCTGGCAAGCCTGCACGCGCTCAGCGCGACCATGGAGACCGGCACAGAGCTCGTCATGCTCAACGAAGAGCGCTCCCAGGCTCGCCCCGCGCCGGAGGGTGCAGGGTGCGATACCTCCTGGTTCCTGGACACCGGGGCCGGCAACCATATGTCCGGGCGGCGAGAAATCTTCTCCAAGCTGGACTGTGGGGTGCGCGGCTCTGTCAAGCTCGGTGACGGTTCAGCGCTGCAGATCGAGGAGAGAGGGACCATCCTCTTCCAGTGCCTCAATGGTGAGCATCTGGTCCCGTCGGAAGTATATTACATCCCCAGCTTGTGCAGCAATATCGTCAGCGTAGGCCAGCTAGATGAGAACGTCTATGAGGCGCACATCTCTCATGGCGTGCTGCAGCTGCGCGACCCGAGCGGACGGCTACTTGCGTGTGTGCAGTGCAACCACGGGCGCCTGTATGTGATGCGCCTGAACCTGGCGTGTCCGGTCACACATGGCTGTGGCACGCGCGCTATGGCCACATCGGGTTCCAGGCGCTCCGCTCGCTCGAACGGGAGGGCATGGTGTATAATCTGCTCCTCCTCGACAAGGTGGACCACGTCTGCGAGGCATGCCTGGCCGGAAGCACCGGCGAGCTCCTTTTCCCCGCCAAGCACTGAACCGCGCCGGGGAGGTGCTCAAGCTCGTGGATGTGGATCTGTGTGGGCCAATCGCCCCCGCTACGCCAGGAGGGAAGCAGTACTTCCTCCTGCTCGTCGACGACAAGAGCTGCTTTATGTGGCTGCGGCTGCTCATGACGAAGGACGAGGCGGAAATGGTGCTCTGTCAGTTCCAAGCAGCGGCAGAACGCGAGTCCGGCCACCGTCTCATTACCCTGCGCACCGATCGGGGGTGAGTTCAACTCCACCAGCCTTGGGGAGTTCTTTGCGGAGCTAGGAGTGCACCGGCAGCTCACCGCCCCATACACGCTGCAGCAGAACGACATGGTCGAGCGCTGAAACCAAACAATCATCGGCATGGCAAGGAGCCTGCTCAAAGCCAAGGGCGTGCCGGCTCGCTTCTGGGGCGAGGCTGTGACAACTGCTATGCATCTACTCAACAGGGCAACAATGAAAAGTGTGACCGGCATGACCCCGTACCAGGCTTCGTGCGGGAGCCGGCCCAGCGTCCATCACTTTCGGAACTTTGGGTGCGTCGCTCACGTGAAGGTGACACGCCCGAATGTGAAGAAGCTGGACGATGGCAGTGTGCCCATGGTGTTCCTCGGGTACGAGCCGGATCAGCAGCCTATCGTGTCTACCACCCGCCCTCCGGGCGCGCCCATGTTTCGTGCGATGTGGCGCATCGTGCATCGTGGGACTGGAGCTCTGTCGCAGAAGAACAGGGCGGCGGCATGGACTCCTTCACCGTGGAGCTAGTACCCGCATCTACGACCAGTGCCCAGGCGGAGCCGGTGGACACTCCGGGCGCACATGATGCGGTGCCCACGCCCAGCGCCGAGCCGTCCACGCCACAGACAGTGATTGGCACGCCCCCTCCAGCCTCTCCGGCGTACGGAACACAGATCTCGACACCAACGGGCGTTGAATTCACCTCATCGCCCAATGGCGCGTCAGAGGAACCTCATCAGTACCGCACTCTCGAGAACGTGTGGGACACGACAAAGGAGGTGGAGACGATCTACAGCGACAGCGAGCTGTGCATGTTCACGGGAGAGCAGCCTGCTTCCTACGCTGAGGCAAAGAGGGAGCAAGGCTGGCATGCGGCGATGGATGAAGAGATGAAGAGCATCATCGCCAACAAGACCTGGGAACTTTGTGAGCTTCCACCCGGTCACCGCCCGATCGGCCTCAAGTGGGTCTACAAGCTCAAAAAGGACCCCCGAGGCGTGGTGGTGAAGCACAAGGCGCGGCTGGTAGCTTAGGGATACGTTTAGTGGCAGGGCGTGGACTTCGAGGAGGTCTTCGCGTCGGTCGCGCACATGGACTCAGTGCGTGTCCTCATCGTGCTCGCGGCGCACCATGGCTGGCAGGTACACCACATGGACGTGAAGTATGCTTTCTTGAATGGTGACATACTCGAGGAGGTTTACATGCAGGAGCCATCGGGGTACGTCGCTGTCGGCCAGGAGGGCAAGGTGTTGCGCCTCAGCAAGGCGTTGTACGGACTTCACCAAGCACCAAGCGCCTGGAACGCGAAGCTTAACTCGGTCGTCCCGCCCGAATCAAGGCTCGGAGGCTACTGGGTAAGGATTTATGTTAGGTTTTCAAAACCAATCTCGTACCTGCATGTTGGTGGACAGGGGGTTGGCAATCCCTCAAGACATGTTTGGGCTGCTTCGAGGTATGCGTCCACCGAATTAAACGCATTGAATTCCTGGTCGGAAAATGCGACATGACGCAAGGATTCCTTCCGTCGTCAATGTGATTCATCACACTTTCAACATCAGAATTGGTAAGTGAGACATCCTCAGGATACTCTAGAGTCTGGTCTGCGGTAAAATCTCCCGTGTTGACCCGGGCCCATGCCGAGGATCCTAGTCTGGGATTACGCCCTGACACCTCCTGGACGTGTTCGGACGATGGTGGCGGTGCCCTTCTTCTGTAGGTTTCATTAATGTCATGGGTGACCGCGGCAGCAACTGATACGTCTCCAACGTATCTATAAGTTTTGCTTATTCCATGTTGTTATATTATCATTCTTGGATGTTTTATAATCAATTTGTGGCAACTTTATATCATTTTTTGGGACTAACCTATTGACATAGTTCCAATTTACTTCGCAGAATATCAGTACCAAACGGAGTCCAAACGCAACGAAACTTTTTGGATATTTTTGGACCAAAAGACACCTTGGGGGACAAGAAAGCACCAGAGGGGATCACCGTGGGGACCACAAGTCACCTCGGCGCACCGGGAGGCCCCCACGGAGGTCTCCTGCACTGCCTCTTCACCCTATAAATTCCCAAATATTACAAAAACCCTAGAAGTCGTGAAACACAATTCCGGCCGCCAAGTTCCGAACCACGAGATCCAATCTAACACCATCACGAGAGGGTTCATCATCCTCATTGGTCCCTCTCCGATGATGTGTGAGTAGTCCACCATAGACCTAAGGGCCCGTAGGCAGTAGCTAGATGGCTTCCTTTCTCTTTTTGCTTCTCAATACAATGGTCTCTTGGAGATCTATTTGATGTAACTATTTTTGCGGTGTGTTTGCTGGGATCCAATGAACTTTGAGTTTATGATCAGATCTATATCCATGAATATTATTTGAGTTTTCTTTGATCTCTTATATGCATGATTATTTATAGGCTTGTATTTCTTCTTCGAATCTTTGGTTTAGTTAGGCCAACTAGATCGATTTTTCTTGCCATGGGAAGAGGTGCTTCATGATCGGTTCGATGTTGTGGTGTCCTCTCCCAGTGACAAAAGGGGCAGCAAGGCACGCATGTATCATTACTATTAAGGATAACAAGATGGGGTTTATTCCTACATGGATAGATCTTGTCTACATCATGTCATCGTTCTTATTGCATTACTCCGTTTCTCAATGAAATTAATACACTAGATGCATGTTGGATAGCGGTCGATGTGTGGAGTAATAGTAGTAGATACAGGCAGGAGTCGGTCTATTGCTTGATGTTTAAGGGTTTAAACCCTTCATGAACTAATGCTGCATCACCTCGTCTGTGAAGCACATCGGTGAAGGAAATATGCCCTAGAGGCAATAATAAGGTTGCAAAGGTGTGAAATTGAATAAGACTCAAATCCCGACCACGGCAGAAAATAGAAAGAGAATGACAGTCATTCCTTATGCCTCAGTCATATGTTCTATAAAGTATGTCATGTTGTGTACCAAATCTATTGTATACCCTACACTGAGTTTGGCAAGGGAGTACAATAGTGATCTAGGAGTAGATCACTGGACAGAGTAGATCACTGGACATTGGTCAAAATTATCCTTAGTGGAATAAGGAAATATTCTCGATTATGGAGGTGACAAAAGGATCGTCGTAAAGGGTTACGTCGATACAAGTTTTGACACTGATCCACATGACTCTAAGTCTCAATCTGGATACATATTGAAAGTGGGAGCAATTAGCTAAAGTAGCTCCGTGCAGAGCATTATAGACATAGAAGTTTGCAAAATACATACGGATCTGAATATGGCAGACCCGTTGACTAAACTTCTCTCACAAGAAAAACATGATCACACCTTAGTACTCTTTGGGTGGTAATCACATAGCAATGTGAACTAGATCATTGACTCTAGTAAACCCTTTGGGTGTTGGTTACATGACGATGTGAACTATGGGTGTTAATCACATGGTGATGTGAACTATTGGTGTTAAATCACATGGCGATGTGAACTAGATTATTGACTCTAGTGCAAGTGGGAGACTGAAGGAAATATGCCCTAGAGGCAATAATAAATTTATTTTTTATTTCCTTATTTCATGATAAATGTTTACTATTCATGCTAGAATTGTATTAACCGGAAACTTAGTACATGTGTGAATACATAGACAAACAGAGTGTCACTAGTATGCCTCTACTTGACTAGCTCGTTGGATCAAAGATGGTTAAGTTTCCTAGCCATAGACATGAGTTGTCATTTGATTAACGGGATCACATCATTAGGAGAATGATGTGATTGACTTGACCCATTCCGTTAGCTTAGCACTTGATCTTTTAGTATGTTGCTATTGCTTTCTTCATGACTTATACATGTTCCTATGACTATGAGATTATGCAACTCCCGAATACCGGAGGAACACTTTGTATGCTACCAAATGTCATGACGTAACTGGGTGATTATAAAGGTGCTCTACAGGTGTCTCCGATGGTGTTTGTTGAGTTGGCATAGATCGAGATTAGGATTTGTCACTCCGATTGTCGGAGAGGTATCTCTGGGCCCTCTCGGTAATGCACATCACTATAAGCCTTGCAAGCAATGTGACTAATGAGTTAGTTCTTGGGATGATGCATTACGGAATGAGTAAAGAGACTTGACGGTAACGAGATTGAACTAGTATGATGATACCGACGATCGAATCTCGGGCAAATAACATACCGATGACAAAGGGAACAACGTATGTTGTTATGCGGTTTGACAGATAAAGATCTTCGTAGAATATGTGGGAGCCAATATGAGCATCCAGGTTCCGCTATTGGTTATTGACCGAAGACAAGTCTCGGTCATGTCTACATAGTTCTCAAACCCGTAGGGTCCGCACGCTTAACGTTCGGTGACGATCGGTATTATGAGTTTATGTGTTTTGATGTACCGAAGGTAGTTCGGAGTCCCGGATGAGATCAGGACATGACGAGGAGTCTCGAAATGGTCAAGACGTAAAGATCGATATATTGGATGACTATATTCGGACATCGGAAAGGTTCCGAGTGATTCGGGTATTTATCGGAGTACCGAAGAGTTACGGGAATTCGCCAGGAGTATATGGGCCTTATTGGGCTTTAGGGAAAGAGAGAGGAGGCTCGCGCCCCCCAAGGCCTAGTCCGAATTGGATGGGGGAGGCAGCGCCCCCTCCTTCCTTCTCTTCTCTTTTCCCTTTACATGGAAGGGGGGGATCCTACTCCCGGTGGGAGTAGGACTCCCCAGGGCGCGCCATAGAGAGGGTCGGCCCCTCCCCCTCCACCACTCCTTTATATACGGGAGAGGGGGCACCCCATAGACATAACAATTGATCATTGATCTCTTAGCCGTGTGCGGTGCCCCCCTCCACCATAATCCACCTCGGTCATATCGTAGCGGTGCTTAGGCGAAGCCCTGCGTCAGTAACTTCATCAACATCGTCATCACGCCGTCGTGCTGACGAAACTCTCCCTCGAGCTCTACTAGATCGTGAGTTCGCGGACGTCACCAAGCTGAGCGTGTGCTAAACACGCGGAGGTGCCGACGTTCGATGCGAGGATCGGTCGATCGTGAAGACGATATGACTACATCAACCGTGTTGTCATAGCGCTTCCGCTTCACAGTCTCACGAGGGTACGTGGGCGACACTCTCCTCTCATTGCTATGCATCACCATGATCTTGCGTGTGCGTAGGAATTTTTTTGAAATCACTACGTTCCCCAACACTTAGCACTATGATTGTTTAGTTTATTGCTATTGCTTTCTTCATGACTTACACATGTTCCTATGACTATGAGATTATGCAACTCCCGAATACCGGAGGAACACTTAGTGTGCTATCAAACATCACAACATAACTAGGTGATTATAAAGATGCTCTGCAGGTGTCTCTTATGGTGTTTGTTGAGTTGGCATAGATCGAGATTAGGATTTGTCACTCTAAGTATCGGAGAGGTATCTTTGGGCCCTCTCGGTAATGCTCATCACTATAAGCCTTGCAAGTAATGTGACTAATGAGTTAGTTGCGGGATGATGCATTATAGAACGAGTAAAGAGACTTGCTGGTAATGAGATTGAACTAGGTATGATGATACCAACGATCGAATCTCGGGCAAGTAACATACCGATGACAAAGGGAACAACGTATGTTGTTATGCGGTCTAACCGATAAAGATCTTCGTAGAATATGTAGGAGCCAATATGAGCATCCAGGTTCCGCTATTGGTTATTGACCGAAGATGTGTCCCGGTCATGTCTACATAGTTCTCGAACCCGTAGGGTCCGCACACTTAACGTTCGATGACGATTTGTATTATGAGTTTATGTGATTTGATGACTGGAAGTTGTTCGGAGTCCTGGATGAGATCACGGACATGACGAGGAGTCTCAAAATGGTTGAGACATAAAGATTGATATATTAGACCATGTTATTCGGACACCGGAAATGTTCCGGATAGTTTGGGTAAAACCGGACTGTCGGAGGGGTTACCGGAAACCTCCGGGGGAACTAATGGGCCACCATGGGCCCTATTGGAGAGAGAGGAGGGAAGTCAGGGCAGGCCGTGCCCCCTCCTTGGAGTCCGAATTGGACAAGGGAAGGGGGGCGGCGCCCCCTTTCCTACTCCCTCTCCCTCTCCTTCCTTCCCCCTCTCTCCCTCTTGGTGGAATCCTACTAGGACTAGGAGTCCTAGTAGGACTGCCCTCCTTGGGCGCGGCCCCTAGGGCCAACCGGACTCCCCCTCCCTCCTTTATATCTGAGGGGGGCACCCCATAGACACACAAGTTGATCTTTTAGCCGCGTGTGGTGCCCCCATCCACAGTTACACACCTCGGTCATATCGTCGTAGTGCTTAGGCAAAGCCCTGCTCCGGTAACTTCATCATCACCATCACCACGCCGTCATACTGACGGAACTCTCCCTTGACCTCAACTGGATCAAGAGTTCGAGGGATGTCACCGAGCTGAACGTGTGCAGATCGCGAGGTGCCGTGCGTTCGGTACTTGGATCGGTTAGATCGCGAATACATTCAACTACATCAACCGCATTACTAAACGCTTCCGCTTTCGGTCTATGAGGATACGTGGACACACTCTCCCCGCTCGTTGCTATGCTTCTCCTTGATAGATCTTGCATGATTGTAGGCAAATTGTTTGAACTACTACGTCCCCCAACAGTGGCATCCGAGCCAGGTCTATGCGTAAATGTTATATGCATGAGTAGAACACAAAGAGTTGTGGGTGATAATAGTCATACTGCTTACCAGCATGTCATACTTTGATTCAGCGGTATTGTTGAATGAAGCGGCCCAGACCGACATTACATGACCGCGTTCATGAGACTGGTTCTACCGCCGTGCTTCACACACAGGTGGCTACTGGGTGTCTGTTTCTCCAACTTTAGTTGAATCGAGTTTGACTACGCTCGGTCCTTGTTGAAGGTTGAAACAGCACACTTGACAAAAAATCATTGTGGTTTTGATGCGTAGGTAAGGACGGTTCTTGCTATAAGCCCGTAGCAGCCAGGTAAAACTTGCAACAACAAAGTAGAGGACGTCTAACTTGTTTTTGCAGGGCTTGCTGTGATGTGATATGGTCAAGACGTGATGATATATAAATTGTTGTATGAGATGGTCGTGTTTCGTAACAGTTATCAGCAACTGGCAGGAGCCATATGGTTGTCGCTTTATTGTATGAAATGCAATTGCCATGTAGTTGCTTTACTTTATCACTAAGCGGTAGCGATAGTCATAGAAGCAATAGTTGGCGAGACGACAACGATGCTTCGATGGAGATCAAGGTGTCAACCCGGTGACGATGGTGATCATGACGGTGCTTTGGAGATGGAGATCAAAGGCACAAGATGATGATGGCCATATCATATCACTTATATTGATTGCGTGTGATGTTTATCCTTTATGCATCTTATTTTGCTTAGTACGGTGGTAGCATTATAAGATGATCTCTCACTAAATTTCAAGGTATAAGTGTTCTCCCTGAGTATGCACCATTACTACAGGTTAAATGCTGCCAAGACACCACGTGATGATCGGGGTGTGATAAGCTCTACGTTCACATACAACGGGTGCAAGCCAGTTTTGCACCACGCAGAATACTTCAGGTTAAACTTGTGAGCCTAGCATATGCGAGATATAGCCTTGGAACACTGAGACCGAAAGGTCGAGCGTGAATCATATAGTAGATATGATCAACATAGTGATGTTCACCATTGAAAACTACCCCATCTCACGTGATGATCGGACATGGTTTAGTTGATATGGATCACGTGATCACTTAGATGATTAGAGGGATGTCTATCTAAGTGGGAGTTCTTAAGTAATATGATTAATTGAACTTTAACTTATCATGAACTTAGTACCTTATAGTATTTTGCATGTCTATGTTGTTGTAGATAAATGGCCCGTGCTACTGTTCCTTTGAATTTTAATGTGTTCCTAGAGAACGCTAAGTTGAAGATGATGGTAGCAACTACACGGACTGGGTCCGTAACTTGAGGATTATCCTCATTTACGCAGGAAGAATTAAATCCTGGAAGCACAGCTAGGTGCAAGACCTGCTGCGAGAGCAATCTTGGGGACGTTATGAGCGCTGGCGAGCAAAGCTGATGACTACTCGATAGTTCGATGTGCCATGCTTTTACGGACTTAGAACCGGACTTCAACGATGTTTTGAGCGTCATGGAGCATATGAGATGTTCCAGGAGTTGAAGTTAATATTTAGAGCAAATGCCCGATTGAGAGATATGAAGTCTCCGATAAGTTCTATAGCTGCAAAATGGAGGAGAATAGTTACATGGGTGAACATATACTCAAAATGTCCGGGTACCACAATCACTTGACTCAACCGGGAGTTAATCTTACGGTTGATAGTGTCATTGATGAGTTCTTCAATCAACGCCACCAAGCTAAAAAATCTTCGTGATGAACTATAATATGCAAGGGATGGAGAAAACAATTCCCGAGCTCTTCGCGATGCTAAAGGCTGCGGAGGTAGAAATCAAGAAGGAGCGTCAAGTGTTGATGGTTAACAAGACCACTAGTTTCAAGAAAAGGGCAAAGGGAAGAAGGGAACTTCAAGAAGAGCGGCAAGCAAGTTGTTGCTCAAGTGAAGAAGCCCAAGTCTAGACCTAAGCACGAGGCCCAGGTGCTTCTCGCAAAGGGATTGGTCCTTTGGAGCAGGAACTGCCCCAAGTATTTGGCGAGATAAGAAGGATGGCAAAGTGAAAGGTATATTTGATATACATGTTATTGATGTGTACCTTACTAATGCTCGTAGTAGCGCTTTGGGTATTTTATCTGGTTACATTGCTCATATTTTCAACTTTCAAGCAGGGCTACTGATTAAGCGAAAGATTGGCTAAGGACGAGGTGACGATCTTGGCGTGGAAAATGGTTCCAAAGTTGATGTGATCGCAAATCGACACGCTACCTCTACATCTACCTTCGGGATTAGTCTTAGACCTAAATAATTGTTATTTGGTGCCAGCGTTAAGCATGAATATTATATCTGGATCTTGTTTGATGCGAGACGGTTATTCATTTAAATCAGAGAATAATGATTGTTCTATTTATATGAGTAATATCTTTTATGGTCATGCACCCTTGATGAGTGGTCTATTTTTGTTGAATCTCGATAGTAAGTGACACACATATTCATAGTATTGAAGCCAAAAGATATAAGTTTAATAATGATAGCGCAACTTATTTGTGGCACTGCCATTTAGGTCATATTGGTGTAAAGCGCATGAAGAAACTCCATGTTGATGGGCTTTTCGAATCACTTGCTTATGAATCACTTGATGCTTGCGAACCATGCCTCATGGGCAAGATGACTAAAACTCCGTTCTCGGAACAATGGAAGCGAAACAGCAGACTTGTTGGAAATAATACGTACTGATGAATGCGGTCCGATGAGTGTTGAGGCTCGCGGCGGGCATTGTTATTTTCTGACCTTCACACATGATTTAAGCAGATATGGGTATATCTACTTGATGAAACATAAGTCTGAAACATTTGAAAAGTTCAAAGAATTTCAGTGAAGTGGAAAATCATTGTAACAAGAAAATAAAGTTTCTACGATCTGATCGTGGAGGTGAATATTTGAGTTACGAGTTTGGTCTTTATTTGAAACAATGCGGAATAGTTTCACAACTCACGCCACCAGAAACATCACAGCATAACGGTGTGTCCGAACATCGTAACCGCACTTTATTAGATATGGTGCGATCTATGATGTCTCTTACTGATTTACCGCTATCGTTTCGGGGTTATGCTTTAGAGACGGCTGCATTCACGTTAAATAGGGCACCATCTAAATCCGTTGAGACGACACCATATGAACTGTAGTTTGGCAAGAAACCCAAGTTGTCGTTTCTTAATGTTTGGGGCCGCGAAGCTTATGTGAAAAAACTTCAACCTGATAAGCTCGAACCCAAATTGGAGAAATGTGTCTTCATAGGATACCCAAAGGAGACTGTTGGGTACACCTTCTATCACAGATCCGAAGGCAAGATATTCGTTGCTAAGAATGGATCTTTTCTAGAGAAGGAGTTTCTCTCGAAAGAAGTGAGTGGGAGGAAAGTAGAACTTGATGAGGTAATTGTACCTGCTCCCTTATTGGAAAGTATTTCATCACAGAAATCAGTTCGATGATTCCTACACCAATTAGTGAGGAAGCTAATGATGATGATCATGAAACTTCTGATCAAGTTACTACCGAACCTCGTAGGTCAACTAGAGTAAGATCCGCACCAGAGTGGTACGGTAATCCTGTTCTGGAGGTCATGTTACTTGACCATGACGAACCTACGAACTATGAGGAAGCGATGATGAGGCCAGATTTCGCGAAATGGCTTGAGGCCATGAAATCTGAGATGTGATTCATGTATGAGAACAAAGTGTGGACTTTGGTTGACTTGCCCGATGATCAGCAAGCCATAGAGAAAAAATGGATCTTCAAGAAGAAGACTGGCGTTGACGGTAATGTTACTGTCTACAAAGCTTGATTTGTTGCGAAAGGTTTTCCGACAAGTTCAAGGAGTTGACTACGATGAGACCTTCTCACCCGTAGCGATGCTTAAGTCTGTCCGAATCATGTTAGCAATTGCCGCATTTTATGATTATGAAATTTGGCAAATGGATGTCAAAAATGCATTCCTTAATGGATATCTTAAAGAAGAGTTGTATATGATGCAACTAGAAGGTTTTGTCGATCCAAAAGGTGCTAACAAAGTGTGCAAGCTCCAGCGATCCATTTATGGACTGGTGCAAGCATCTACGAGTTGGAATATACGCTTTGATAGTGTGATCAAAGCATATGGTTTTATCTGAGACTTTTGGAGAAGGCTGTATTTACAAGAAAGTGAGTGGGAGCTCATGGCATTTACGATATTATAAGTGGATGGCATATTGTTGATCGGAAATGATCTTGAATTTCTGGATAGCATAAAGGATACTTGAATAAGAATTTTTCAATGAAAGACCTCGATGAAGCTGCTTATATATTGGGCATCAAGATCTATAGAGATAGATCAAGGCGCTTAATTGGACTTTCACAAAGCACATACCTTGATAAAGTTATGAAGAAGTTCAAAATGGATCAAGCAAAGAAAGGGTTCTTGCCTGTGTTACAAGGTGTGAAGTTGAGTCAGACTCAATGCCCGACCACTGCAGAAGACAGAGAGAAAATGAAAGTCATTCTCTATGTCTCAGCCATAGGTTCTATCATGTATGCAATGCTGTGTACCCGGACACTGATGTGTGCCTTGCTATTAGTTTAGCAGGAAGTACCAAAGTAATCCAGAGTGGATCATTGGACAAATGCGGTCAAGAACATCCTGAAATACCTGAAAAGGACTAAGGATATGTTTCTCATTTATGGAGGTGACAAAGAGCTCGTCGTAAATGGTTATGTCGATGCAAGCTTTGACACTGATCCGGATGACTCTAAGTCACAAACCGGATACGTATTTATATTGAATGGTGGAGTTATGCATTGTGGTGCAGTTCTAAGCGAGGCGTCGTGGCGGGATCTATGTGTGAAGCGGAGCACATAGCTACTTCGGAAGCAGCAAATGAAGGAGTCTGGTTGAAGGAGTTCATATCCGATCTAGGTGTCATACCTAGTCCATCGGGTCCAATAAAAATATTTTATGACAATACTGGTGCAATTGCCTTGGCAAACGAATCCAGATTTCACAAGAGAACCAAGCACATCAAGAGACGCTTCAATTCCATCCGCGATCAAGTCAAGGAGGGAGACATAGAGATTTGCAAAATACATACGGATCTGAATGTTGCATACCCGTTGACGAAGCCTCTCTCACGAGCAAAACATGATCAGCACCAAGACTCCATGGGTGTTAGAATCATCACTATGTAATCCAGATTATTGACTCTAGTGCAAGTGGGAGACTGAAGGAAATATGCCCTAGAGGCAATAATAAAGTTGTTATTTATATTTTCTTATATCATGATAAATGTTTATTATTCATGCTAGAATTGTATTAACCGGAAACTTAGTACATGCGTGAATACATAGACAAACAGAGTGTCCCTAGTATGCCTCTACTTGACTAGCTCGTTAATCAAAGATGGTTAAGTTTCCTAGCCATAGACATGTGTTGTCATTTTATGAACGGGATCACATCATTAGAGAATGATGTGATGGACAATACCCATCTTTTAGCTTAGCACTATGATCGTTTAGTTTATTGCTATTGCTTCTTATACATGTTCCTATGACTATGAGATTATGCAACTCTCGAATACCGGAGGAACACTTAGTGTGCTATCAAACGTCACAACATAACTGGGGTGATAATAAAGATGCTCTACAGGTGTCTCCGATGGTGTTTGTTGAGTTGGCATAGATCGAGATTAGGATTTGTCGCTCCGAGTATCGAAGAGGTATCTCTGGGCCCTCTCGGTAATGCTCATCACTATAAGCCTTGCAAGCAATGTGACTAATGAATTAGTTGCGGGATGATGCATTACGGAACGAGTAAAGAGACTTGCCGATAACGAGATTGAACTAGGTATGATGATACCGACGATCGAATCTCGGGCAAGTAACATAACGATGACAAAGGGAACAACGTATGTTGTTATGCGCTTTGACCGATAAAGATCTTCGTACAATATGTAGCAACCAATATGAGCATCCAGGTTCCGCTATTGGTTATTAACCGGAGATGTGTCTCGGTCATGTCTACATAGTTCTCGAACCCGTAGGGTCCGCACGCTTAACTTTCGATGACGATTTGTATTATGACACTAGTAGAAAAAGGGCCTATAGTCCCGGTTGGTGAGGGCCTTTAGTCCCGGTTCATGAATCGGGACTAAAGGGTCGACTAATGCTCGACCCTTTAGTCCCGGTTCAATCTGTAACCGGGACAGATGGGCCTCCACGTGGCCTGTCATCCGAGCCAGTAGAGAGGCCTTTGGTCCCGGTTGGTGGCACCAACCGGGACCAATAGGCATCCACGCCAAGATTTACGTGGCTGTGGTTTTTGTTTTTTAAAAGGGGGGGTTTGGGGGTTTTGGGGGTTAATTTAGGTGTTTCATATATTGTGCTATAGCTAGCTAATTAATAGAGAGAAGTGTCCTCTCTTTTGTCCGTGCTTGGTCGACGCCACGTACCATACATACGTATAGAGAGGACTAGCTAGACACGCTTAGCTAGCTAGTAAGCAAAATGTAAGATAAATCATGAACATATATGCATACAGAGAAGTGATATCGACCACCTCTCCTTCTCCGAGAGATTGCTCGAACAACAAGTTCTCGTATATCTATCCGACACTACCGGCTACATATATACAATAATTATCTTTTACAAATATATAATCTCCTAACATACTGGACGCGTGGTCCACATAGTATTCTCCGTCTTGACGATCACGTGGTCAAGAAAGAATGCCGCCAATTCCTCTTGAATTGCTGCATGCGATCTGGTGCTAGGAGTTCATCCCGCATCCGAAACATCTAATTTTAAGAAGGGGGTCAATACATATATATATATATATGAATGAATGAAACTCAACACAAATGATGGTAATAAAATAAAATTGTGAATATTGTTATTTACGCACTTCATATTGTTTGTCAGAGTAGCCCCGCTCACATGTCGTGTGGCGGATGGACTCGCAAATGTAGTATCCATGTAAATCATTCCCTTGTTCCTGCCACAACCACTTTACAAGAAATAGAGGTCAATCAAACTGATAATTAGCAAGCATGCTAAATGGTATTGATGAAACTAGCGCTTGAATCACTAGGAGATGCGTGGAATATGCTACTATATAGTACTTACTTTCAGATTGCCTAAATTGCAGCTTCTTGGTAGTCCGGAGCTTTTTTGGTGAATTTTCTCCAAGCCCTGCCATACAAAGAAAACAATTACTTGATATCAGAAATGAACAAAGTTGTTGATATGGTGGATAATGATTGATTTAACTTACTTCTAGCATTTCGGTCATGTCCGCATACTCCTTGGGATCTTTTCGCTTGGAGTCTAAGACGATTACTACTCCCTTCTCAAGCTTAATCTCTAGGAGAATATAGTGGTAGCTGCGCACACATGCATAACTCATCAATATTACATTACTATAACCTGGACTACTAAGGAAACCGAATATGCCACAAGCCCGTAACACTCACTTGAAGTTGTAAGGAAAGAGTATTATATCTTTGTGTTCATTTATTTCCAACGATCGTAGCAAGTTGGCCTCGGTTTCTTGGGCACGATATTGAACCTCAGTTGCATATATGAGATACGTGTTAATGAACCCAATATCTCCCACTTGTCTTTTCTTCAATTCGGCGATCTTCAATCTGCATAATATAGTGAGGATAATTATAAATACATGCAATGAAAGGGCTGAGTTATATAGAGAGACTTAATGACGTAAGTAGTACTACTTACAGACGGTAGCAGGTGACCGTTGATTTATCGATGGCCAATTGATTGAAAAACTGATAGAACTCCTCAAATGGATTAGGCAACAGTTCAATTCCAAGGAGGTCATGCTCCTTTTAACTCTCACATACAAAGTACTCCTCCTCGAGACTCTTTGCAGGTTTTCATGTACCAATCATGCAATCTTCGCATCATCGTTGATAGAGAACTTCCATCTTTGACGAAAGTGGCTTCCCGTATCGTATCTTTGTATCTGCACCTCCAAGAAATCATAATGTACATCGTCAAGGCAGGTAATCTGCAGGATTGCCATAACCGGGCACCATCCTCGGATCGACGATGTCGCTAGCGTGCACCTTGAGCGGGGGCACGATTGCCCGGCTTGTTCGCCGAGCTGGGCAATTTGTTTCCCAGCTGCCGTTCTTTCATCCTTTGATCACTTTTAGTACTTCCCGACCTCTCCGCTTGGCAAATGCCTTTCCAATAATGCGCTCATAGTTGCCTTCGGCGGAGACTTGGGTGGTTTTGCTCAGCCATGAGGCGGCGCTTCGCTTTCACCGGATCTACCTTCTCCTCCCGGAGGTGGATGTCTCTTTGCTTTCAACCCTTGAAACCAGTCATCCACTTGATGCTGCGCGATCTTCGTGTTTTCCTCCTCGCTCCTCTCGTGCAGTAACTTCTCCGGAGTCTTCAAAGAAGGACCCGAATCAGATCTCCTCCCGCCTTTGGCTGTGTCTGCTAGACGCCCGGTAGAGAGCGGGCCAGGCCGGATGTCTTCTTTCCTTGCTTACGAGGCGGAGGAGAAGGACTACGACGCTGAGCAGCCGAGCGGGCGGCGGGTCTCTTCCACCTTTTGCCGACGAGGCGGAGAAGGAGGAGGCTGGTTGCTCTGGGCGCTGGCCGGCCAGCAGCGGAGAAGGAGGCGGAGTGCCGCCACGCGCCGGAGAAGGAGCCGGCCGAGTGCCTGATCGTCACTCACGGGAGGAGGAGGCGGTGGAGGAGGCAGAGTGCCTGATTTCGGGAGGAGGAGGCGGAGTGCTGACTTCGGCCGGGAGAAGGAGGAGGAGGCGGAGGCGCCCATTCGTAAGGTTGATGAGATCCTTCCGCCATAGGCATGGAGTCTTGAGCGAGTAACCCAGCCGATACTCCCTTCACCGGTAGGGTGGTCAAGCCGGAGGTCCTCAAATCCTCCGTTATTTCATCGACCATCACCTTAGCATATCCTACGGAATCGGCCGGCGGTGAAAAGTTGAGTCGGGTTTAGTAGGATAAACAGAGCCAACAGCCGCCTTTGACCTTCAAATTGCTCCATTGCGCCATAAGGTGGCAATTTTCAGCATCCGTGATAGCATCCACGGGATAGCTGGCGGGAGCCGTCAAGGCATGCTCGCTGAAGCAGCTTCGGTGGAAGCCACGCCGCTTCTCCGCTTAAGATGGCGGGGTAGCCGGGGAAGCTTGGCGGGTGTCGCTTTGCTGCGACCGCTTCTCGTTCCTCTAGCCCCATTACCCTTTCGCAGCGGCGCTGCAGCTGGCTACTGCTTCCGCTTTCTTCCTCCTCTCCGGGTTTTGTAACCCCCTGCGTCCGAAATCCAGCCTTCCACGAAAGCGGAGCTGGCGTGCCTCGTGTCCGCCTGTGGTGCTCGGGATTGCCGAGGGCCATTGTGAGCTCGTCCTTCTCCCTATGCGGAACGAACGTCCCTTGCTTTGCGCTGCTTCGATATATTGCTTTGAAGCCTCTTGACGGTATGTCAAATTGTTCGTCCGTCCAAATGCACTTCCTGTTATAGGGTCCAAGGATCCGCCGACCCCAAAGAACCAAGTCCGCAGCAGTGCGGCGATTCATTGTCTCTGGTTGGATCCCTTTATCATGCAGATCATTCTCAGCCTTTGGCCCACTTAGGCGGGCTACAGGTAGCCACGACCCCGTGCGATGGTGAAGCTTCTTCTTATGACATTTCTCTTGTTTGTCGCCGACATCTTTTTACTCTTTTCCGATGTCTTGTGGGCCACAAATGCGGGCCGGTCATCTCGATCTTCTCATATTTGCCCTTGAATTCTGGTGTCTCATTTTTTTCGACATACCTATTGAGGTCTTTCTTCCAATTCTTGAATAGGTCTGCCATCTTCTTCACAGCAAAAGACTTGATTAATGGCTCTATAACTGGCTTCTCCGGATCATCCTCCGGCGGTCGGGTGAAATTTGACTTCAAATTTCGGTCCAAAGATCATTTTCTACATATCATTGACATAAGACACCTCGTGGTCTTCGTTCTTAGGCTTATACCATTGGTGGATGCTGATCGGGATCTTGTCCCTAACCGTAACCCTCAGACCGAGCAACAAATGCCTTCTTTGTCCCAGTAGGGTTCAATCGTTGGCCGTCATACGCGATTTGTATGATCTCAAACTTTTCATCCGAGCTCAACTTTTCTTCGGGCCTCGTCTCTTTACCGGTTGTGCTCGATCCAGGAGGGCTAGAAAAAAAGAACAAAGACGAGAGTTAATTAATATGTGTACATACCAAAACAATGAATGCATCAATTAGCTAGTCAAAGACAGGGCTTAACTAATATATATATACCTGGCCGGACTTGGTTTGGTGATCACGGAGCCGTCCTCACGGTCTACTTCTTCACCTCTCCTTCTTGCACGGCATTGGGTCACCAGAGCCATGTAAATCATAGCCAGCTGCTTCTTCACCCTCTCCTTCCAGGACCATCGTTGTCGTTGAGAAACATCAACGAAAGCGTATCGGCATCACTTCCTTGTGCGATTATGTCCCTCAACAACGCTTCTTGTGCTTCGTCTCGGGGTGTCCATAGTTTCTACAAATATTTACAACATGGCAATTATTATTCAAACATGACAGATATGGATATATTAGTGGCAAGCGAGAACTAGCTAGCTAATCATAATAAGGAATCATATTAGTGGCCTCACGCTGCTTCTCTAGGGTTTGGGGTGGCCTCCACAACGCTTCAAGGGTTAGGGGTGGCCTCGAGAACGCTTCAAGGAGGGGTAATATCGACCCCCACGTGTCAAGCTTATCGGAGGGGGGTCGGCGTTGAACACTACATCTATGTCCCACAAGTGACGTGGGCATCGACGCACGTGATGAGGTAGAGGGTCGTGGATTATTTGACGAGGTCAAGGGTTAAACGATCGCCGAGGGTCGGGAGGTTGCCTAGTGTCAAAGTTCAACAAAACCATGTCTTCATCATTAGGCGTTGGTGCATGATGGTGCGAAGCTCTCAAAGTTATTTTGGAACGGAGTCCCGGATAGGATAATTCACTTTACGGTACAAAGTTCAGCAAGAACCTTCCGAATATCGTTATTTGAAAGGCCTTTGCTGAAATTGCAGTACAAAGGCAAATTATCCTATCCGGGACTCCATTCCGTAATAACTTTGGAGGACTCCGACCATCATGCCATGGTTACTTCCGGCTAATGATGAAGCCATGGATTTCTTCAATACTTTGACACTAGGAACCTTCTCGACCCTCGGCGATCCTCGACCCTTTGAACCCTCGACGACCTCGAACCTCAACCCTAGGCGACCTGGAACCCTCGATCCTCGACCCTAGAACCCTCGATCCCTCGACAATGCTTCAAGGGGGTAATATCGACAACGACGAGATACATACAAGGGAAATTAATGTTATCGGGGAGGGGGTATATCGACGACCCTCCCCCTCACAGCGTGTTGAAGTTATCGGGAGGGGTATATGGACCCCCCTCGTGTTGAAGTTATCGGGAGGGTATACGACGATGAGGAGGAGAAGATCGAAGAAAAAAGATGAAAAAAAAGAGGAGAAGAAGAAAGGAATAGAGAGAAGAAGAAAAATAGAATATTTTCTATTTTTCTTCTTCTCTCTCTATTTCTTCTTCTTCTCTCTCTTCTTTTTTATTCTTTTTTCCTCTTCTTATTTATTTCTCCTCTTCTTCCTCTCCTCTTCTACTCCTTTCTTACTCTTCTTATTTTCCTTTTTCCTCTCCTTCTTTTTCTTCTTCTTCCTTCTTTCTAGCTAGTAAAACTTTTCTAAAAATGTAACTTTTGCATATATAAAACTTTTTCTTCTTCCTTCTTCCTTCTCTTCCTTCTTCCTAAATATATAAAACTTTTCTAAAAAATGAAACTAACCTAAAATACATACATTCATACAAAAAATGTAAAAAATACATAAATACATATATGAACATACATAAGAAATACATATATCTAAAAAATGCATATATGAACATACATAAGAAATACATATATCTAAAAAAATACATATATCTAAAAACGCATGGCGGCGCCGGGCCGGCAGGGCGCTTGGTGCTCACAAGGCGTCGTGCTTGGGGTGGGCGAGCGGTCAAGGCGCTTGGGCGAGCAGGGCGGGAGTGGCGGCGATGGCGTCAAGTGGCAGCGACAATGTCGGGCGCTTGACGATAAGCAACGGGCGTCCCGGGTGGTGGGAGATGATCATGACGGCGCGGGGTGGCGCAAGTGGCGATGGCGTCGAAGCTGACGCAGGAGGTGGTGAGCGCTGGGCGCGAGCGGCGGCATGAGGCGGCGGCAACTTGTGATCCGAAGTGGGTGTGAATGTCGGGCAGCTGGCGGCGTCGTCGGTAGCAGCAAGTAAGCTGCAGAGATGAAGTGAAAAACTCTAAGTGTTTTTTTATATAGCAAGGGCATTAGTCCCGGTTCGTGGAACCAACCGGGACTAATGCCACCCTTTAGTCCCGGTTGGTGCCACCAACCGGGACCAAAGGCCGCCCGGTTGGTTCCACGAACCGGGACCAATGCCCCCTTTAGTCCCGGTTGGTGCCACCAACCGGGACCAAAGGCCTTGTGCTGCTCACACAAAAGTTTAGTCCCACCTCGCTAGTTGAGAGAGCTCGAGAGTGGTTTATAAGCATTGTTGCGCCACCCTCTCGAGCTCCTCTCAACTTCTGAGGCTTCGGCCCCTAGCAGTGCAATCTGTGCTGTGCAGGCCCTCTTTGGGCCTCCAGCGGGCTGAATCACAGCCCATGGTAGGGTTTCTAGTCGTATTCAGCCGTGGGGGCCCGATGGGGTGGCACTTTTTTGTTTTTTGTGTTCTTTTTTGGTTTTTTTATTTTTTTTTGTTTCTACTTAAAACATTATACTTATTGTTGATATTTTTATTTTTTTCCATTTTTTTGGTTTTGCTTTCTGCATTATTTATTTTTTGTTGTTTTTTGCTTTATTTTTTAATTATTTTTGCTTTTAGTTTTAGAAAAATTATAAACTTTCTGTTAGTGCCATTAGTTTTCAAATTTGAAAACACTTTTTTTTTATTTTCTTTGTTGCTTTATATATTTTATTTTGTTTGTACTTACAACAAAATACTTATTGTTCCTATTTTTATTATTTTTCAGTTTTTTTTGTTACATTTTACGCATTATTTATTTTTTGTTGTTTTTGCTTTATTTTTAATTCTTTTTGCTTTTAGTTTTAGAAAAATTATAAACTTTCTGTTAGTGCCATTAGTTTTCAAATTTGAAAACACTTTTTTGCTTTATTTATTTATTTTATTTTGTTTCTACTTACAACAAAAATACTTATTGTTGCTATTTTTATTTTTTTCAAGTTTTTTGTTTTGTTTTCTCGTGATTATTTATTTTCTTTTTGGTTTTTGCTTTATTTTTAATTCTTTTTTGCTTTTAGGTCAAGAAAAATTATAAACTTTCTGTGAGCTCAACAAGGCGTGTAGAGGACGGGCTTATAAACTGTGTGAGCGCTTCTTAGGTTGGTGAGGTTTTCAAATTCATAGTTTTCAAATGAACTCTGAAAAAAGTTGGCATTATGCGTGTGCATGTACAAAGCGGACAATGGTATCATACTAAATGCATTACAAAGTTGGCATGGTATCATCATAATAGTTATGGGAGAAAGTCTTCACTTTTCTTCGCTTGTGTCGTTTGCTTATTGCTACCGTAACCATGGATAATCTTTCATCGCTTATCGTGATGCTTGGGTCAGCCTTTGACTTTGAAGGGGGAATTTCATGAAACTTTTCATACTCTTGAGACATGTCCGTCTTGCCCTCCACTCCTGTGATGTCCCTTTTCCCCGAAAGAACTATGTGGCGCTTTGGCTCATTGTATGATGTATTCGCTTCCTTATCTTTTCTTTTCCTCGGTCCGGTAGACATGTCCTTCACATAGATAACCTGTGCCACATCATTGGCTAGAGACGAACGGTTCGTCGATGTACCCAAGATTTTTCAGATCCACTGTTGTCATTCCGTCTTTGTGGGTCTACCTGCATTCCGCCTCCTCGACAGATTGACCCACTTGCACTTAAACAAAGGGACCTTAAAATCTACTCCGTAGTCAAGTTCCCATATGTCTACTATGTAACCATAATATGTGTCATTTCCCTTGTCGGTTGCTCCATCAAAGCGGACACCGCTGTTTTGGTTGGTGCTCTTTTCATCTTGGTCAATCGTAAAATGTATTCCCATTTATCTCAGATCCTTTCCAAATCATTCTGATCGAAGATGGTCCCCTCGACAACAAGTACAGCTCATCACAAACAGTGTTGTCACCTCCGAGACGTGTTTCCAACCAACCGCCGAAAGTCCCGATGTGTTCACATGTAATCTAGTCGCCGACCGCCCGGGTGTTTGAGCGCAGATCGTTCTTGTGTTCATCGACATACGGGGTCACCAAGGTAGAGTTACGTAGAACTGTGTAGTGTGCTTGAGACCAAGAATATCCGTCCCCTGCATATTATTGAGTCCCTTCCAAGCGTGCCTTTTCCAAATCGATCTCCCCTCATACCGCGATTTAGTGAGACCTATCTTCTTAAGGCCAGGAATGAAGTCAACACAAAACCCGATGACATCCTTTATTTGATGGCCCATGGAGATGCTTCCTTCTGGCCTAGCGCGGTTACGAACATATTTCTTTAGGACTCCTATGAACCTCTCAAAGGGGTACATATTGTGTAGAAATACGGGCCCCAGAATGACAATCTCGTCGACTAGATGAACTAGGACGTGCGTCATGATATTGAAGAAGGATGGTGGGAACACCAGCTCGAATCGACAAGACATTGCGCCACATCACTCCTTAGCGTTGGTACGATTTCTGGATCGATCACTTTACGAGATATTGCATTGAGGAATGCACATAGCTTCACAATGGCTAATCGGACGTTTTCGGTAGAAGCCCCTCAATGCAACCGGAAGCGATTGCGTCATAATCACGTGGCAGTCATGAGACTTTAGATTCTCGAACTTTTTTTCTCGCGCATATTTATTATTCCCTTTATATTCGATGAGAAGCCGTCGGGACCTTCATCTTGAAAGTGCATTAAAAGAATATTTCTTTTCTTCTTCTTTTCGTAAGAGCGTAGGCCGGGACCTTCATATCGCTTCGGAGGCATGCCCTCTTTTTCGTGTAAGCGTTGCAGGTCCTCTCGCGTGCCTCGTGTGTGTATCTTTTGTCTTCCCATACACGCCCAAGAAGCCTAGCAGGTTCACGCAGAGGTTCTTCGGCCACGTGCATCACGCCGATCGAAGAGCGGACCTCTAGGTCTTTCGGTAGGGTAGGTCCCAAAATATAGATTTCTTCTTCCACATGGGTGCGTGATTCTCAGCATCATTCGGAACAGCTAGTCCGCCGGGACCCTTTCCAAAGATTACGTGTAAATCATTGACCGTAGCAAGTACGTGATCACCGGTATGCATGGCGGGCTTCTTCCGGTGATCTCGCCTCGCCTTTGAAATGCTTGCCTTTCTTCGACATTCATGGTTGGTCGGAAGAAATCGGCGATGGCCCAGGTACACATTCTTCCTGCAGCTTCCCGGTATATACTATCGGTGTCAAGTAAACAGTGCGTGCATGCGTGGTATCCCTTGTTTGTCTGTCACGAAAGGTTCTTGAGAAGCGGGCCAATCGTTGATGGTCACGAACAGCAACGCCTTTAGGTCAAATTCCTCCTTTTTGTGCTCATCCCACGAGGGTACACCGCTTCCATTCCATAGCTGTAAAAAGTTCTTCAACTAATGGCCTTAGGTACACATCAATGTCGTTGCCGGGTTGCTTAGGGCCTTGGATGAGAACGGCATCATAATGAACTTCCGCTTCATGCACATCCAAGGAGGAAGGTTATACATACATAAAGTCACGGGCAGTGCTTTGTGATTGCTGCTCTGCTCCCGAAAGGATTAATGCCATCCGCGCTTAAAGCAAACCATACGTTCCTTGGGTCCTTTCCAACTCATCCCAGTACTTTCTCTCAATTTTTCTCCATCACTGCGACCCGTCGCCGGGTGCTCTCAACTTCCCGCCTTTCTTACGGTCCTCACTGTGCCATCGCATCAACTTGGCATGCTCTCCGCTTCAACAGACGTTTCAACCGTTGAGCATACCACATCACCTTCACAGAACCCTCTTCCGGGAGGCTCGCAAATCAACATCACCAGGTCATCTCGTCGATCTTATACCGCAATGCACCGCATACGGGCATGCGTTCAGATCCTTGTAGGCACTGCGGTAGAGGATGCACGATCATTAGGGCATGCATGTATCTTCTCCACCTCCAATCCTAGAGGGCATCGACCTTCTTTGCTGCGTATGTACCGTCGGGCAATTCGTTATCCTTTGGAAGCTTCTTCTTCATTATTTTCAAGAGCTTCTCAAATCCTTTATCAGTACGACATTCTCTCGCCTTCCACTGCAGCAATTCGAGCACGGTACCGAGCTTTGTGTTGCCATCTTCGCAATTGGGGTACAA
Organism: Aegilops bicornis; assembly: GCA_021605145.1. Lineage (NCBI taxonomy): Eukaryota > Viridiplantae > Streptophyta > Magnoliopsida > Poales > Poaceae > Aegilops > Aegilops bicornis. Next base: position 701,514,204 of record CM038669.1, read on the forward strand.
CCCCTTTTGTGATCCTCTAACATGTGATCGAACTTCAGCTTCTCCTTTTTGACTTTCGCATTGTGTCCTTGCATCGACAATGACCCGGCGGAGATCATCATCATCGGGCACATCGTGCGGTTCTTCTTGATCTTCAAGAGCTTCGCCCGTTGCAAGCACCATCGTGGCACATCATCCGGTGCATCTTGATGTTCGGTAGCATCATCACCGTATTCAGGGGGCACATAGTTGTCATCGCATTTCTTCCTCGCCGTCTTCCATCATAACCCCTATTTCTCCGTGCCTCGTCCAAACATTATAGTGTGGCATGAAACCCTTGTAAAGCGGTGGGTGTGAAGGATTTTCCGGTCGAGTAAGACTTCGTATTCCCACATATAGGGCATGGACAACACATAAAACCATTCTCGCTTGTTTGCCTCAAATGCCACTTGAGAAAATCATGCACGCCCTTAATGTACTTTCGGAGGTGTGTCTGCACACCGCACATCCATTGCGGTTCATCTGCGTGCATTATATATAATTATGTGTCAAAAATCATTACGTAACATCATGAATAGATAATTAAGTGACCAAATTAATAGAAGTTCATCATCACATAAAAACCAAAGTACATACATAGTTCTCATCTAACAACATAAAGCTCTGCAGAGCATCTAAATTAATTAAACCATACATTGAAACTATGTAAAACATTTCAATGCGAAAACAAATGCGATCATAATCGCAACCAAGGTAACAACTGATCCAACGGCATAATGATACCAAGCCTCGGTATGAATGGCATATTTTCTAATCTTTCTCATCTTCAAGCGCATTGCATCCATCTTGATCTTGTGATCATCGACGACATCCGCAACATGCAACTCCAATATCATCTTCTCCTCCTCAAGTTTTCTTATTTTTTCCTTCAAGAAATTGTTTTCTTCTTCAACTAAATTTAACCTCTCGACAATAGGGTCGGTTGGAATTTCCGGTTCAACAACCTCCTAGATAAATAAAATCTATGTCACGTTGGTCGGCATAATTTTCATAAACAATAAATGAACCAATAGTTATGAAAAGATAATATATACCACATCCGAATCATAGATGTGATTTAGCGCCGACGGGGCGGATACCAAAACCATCGCACTATATAAGATGCAATAATAAAAGTAAGAAAATAATACAAGTATCTATCTAAACATACAAGTAAGAATATTTTCCTTTGGAAAGAAGATAAGAACAAGAGGCTCACCACGTTGGTGCCGCGATGAGATGGGCGGGTGATCGACGGGCGGTGAAGACGGGACGAGGCGTGACGGACCGCTAAACATATATAAATCTAGAGGAAATTGGAGCTTGACGGTCGATCTTGTAGAGGAGAAACCTGATGTTGTTTGGCTCTGGCATTACATCAAACACCTTTTTTGCATAGGATGTGAGCTAGAGCTCCACCAAGCCCTCTCCCCTCGGGTTGAAAAAACAGAGCAGCAGTGTGCTCTGCTTCTTGCGCGAGGGGCTATATAAAGGCACCACCATTTGTCCCGGTTGGTGGCACGAACCAGAGGCTAAAGGAAGCCTTTGGTCCCGATTCGTGCCACCTGGGACCAATAGTGAGGGCCAGAGGCCAGCCCATTGGTCCCGGTTCGTCCCACCAACCGGGACCAAAAGGTCCCAGACGAATCGGGACCAATGGCCCACGTGGTCTGGCCGCCCCCACAGGCTCACGAACCGGGCAAATAGCTCCATTGGTCCCGGTTCTGGATTGAACCGGGACTAATGGGCTGAACTGGCCTGGGCCATTGCCCCCTTTTCTACTAGTGTGAGTTTATGTGATTTGATGACCGAAGGTTGTTCGGAGTCCCAGATGAGTTCACGGACATGACGAGGAGTCTCAAAATGGTCGAGACATAAAGATTGGTATATTGGACCATGTTATTCGGACACCAGAAGTGTTAGAGAGTTTGGAGTAAAACCCGGACTGGGAGGGTTACCGAAACCCCGGGGAACTAATGGGCCACCATGGACCCTATTGAGAGAGAGAGGAGGCAGCCAGGCAGCCCCCCTTGAGTCCGGAATTGGACAAGGGAAGGGGCTCCCTTTCTCTACCCTCTCCTCTCCTTCCTTCCCCTCTCTCCCTCTTGGTGTAATCCTACTAGGACTTGGAGTCCTAGTAGGACTCCCCCTCATGCGCGCCCCTAGGGCCGGCCGGCCTCCTCATCCCTCCTTTATATAATGGGAGGGGCACCCCATAGACACACAAGTTGATCTTTTAGCCGTGTGCGGTGCCCCCCTCCACATTTACACACGTCGATCATATCGTCGTAGTGCTTAGGAGAAGCCCTGCACCGGTAACTTCATCATCACCGTCACCACTCCGTCGTGCTGACGGGACTCTCCCTCGGCCTCAACTGGATCAAGAGTTCGAGGGACGTCACCGAGCTGAATGTGTGCAGATCGCGGAGGTGCGGCACATTCGGTACTTGGATCGGTTGGATCGCGAAGATGTCCGACTACATCAACCGCGTTACTAAATGCTTCCGTTTTCGGTCTAAGAGGGTACATGGACGCACTCTCCTCGCTTGTTGCTATGCTTCTCCTAGATAGATCTTGCGTGATCGTAGGCAAAAATTTTGAAATACTATGTTCCCCAACAATCGGGTGTGCGGCGCCTCTGACCCGGGCTACATCGCTCCGGAGACCGGCTGTCATCCGAGCATGGTGCTGCTCCCGGGCTCTATCGTTTTGTTAGAAATATGCCCTAGAGGCAATAATAAATTAGTTATTATTATATTTCCTTGTTCATGATAATCGTTTAGTATCCATGCTATAATTGTATTGATAGGAAACTCAGATACATGTGTGGGCACATAGACAACACCATGTCCCTAGTAAGCCTCTAGTTAACTAGCTCGTTTATCAATAGATGGTCATGGTTTCTGACCATGGACATTGGATGTCATTGATAACGGAATCACATCGTTGGCAGAATGATGTGATGGACAAGACCCAATCCTAAGCCTAGCACAAAGATCGTGTAGTTCGTATGCTAAAGCTTTTCTAATGTCAAGTATCTTTTCCTTAGACCATGAGATTGTGCAACTCCCGGATACCGTAGGGAATGCTTTGGGTGTACCAAAGCGTCCTAGCGAACTGGGTGGCTATAAAGGTGCATTACAGGTATCTCCGAAAGTGTACATTGGGTTGGTACGAATCGAGACTGGGATTTGTCACTCCGTGTAAACGGAGAGGTATCTCTGGGCCCACTCGGTAGGACATCATCATAATGTGCACAATGTGACCAAGGGGTTGATCACGGGATGATGTGTTACGGAACGAGTAAAGAGACTTGCCGGTAACGAGATTGAACAAAGGTATCGGGATACCGACGATCGAATCTCGAGAGCAGAGTACAATGCCGCTAGACAAAGGGAATTGTATACTGGGATCGATTGAGTCCTTGACATTGTGGTTCATCCGATGAGATCATCGTGGAACATGTGGGAGCCAACATGGGTATCCAGATCCCGCTGTTGGTTATTGGCGGAGAACGTCTGGGTCATATACGCATGTCTCCCGAACCCGTAGGGTCTACACACTTAAGGTTCGGTGGCGCTTAGGGTTGTATGAATATGAGTATGCAGCAAACCGAATGTTGTTCGAGTCCGGATGAGATCCCGGACGTCACGAGGAGTTCGGAATGGCGGAGGTAAAGATTTATATATAGGAAGTCTTATTTTGGTCGCGGAAAAGTTTTGCACTTTATCGGTATTGTACCGGGAGTCTTAGAAAGGGGTCCGGGGGTCCACCTGCTGCCGAGGCCACATGGGCTGGTGGGGGTGCGCCTTGGCCTATATGGGCCAAGGGCACCAGCCCCAAGAGGCCCATGCGCCAAGGAGACTTGGGGAGGGAGAGTCCTAAGAGGAAGGCACCTCAGGGTGCCTTGGGGAGGATGGACTCCTCCTCTTGGCCGCACCCTTCCTTGGAGGAAGGGGCAGGCTGCCCTCCCCTCTCTTGCACCTATATAAGGGAGGGAGGAGGAGGGGTGGCCGCACCCTGAAGCCCTTGGCGCCCCTTCTGCTACACCTCCTCCTCCTCTCGTAGTCGCTTAGCGAGAAGCCTGCTTGGGAGTTCTGCGCATCCACCACCACGCCGTCGTGTTGCCGGATCATCATCAACCTCTCCTTCCCCCTTGCTGGATCAATAAGGAGGAGACGTCATCCGCTCCGTCACGCGTGTGTTGAACGCGGAGGTCTTGTCTGCTCGGCACTAGGTCATCGGTGATCTGAATCACGGCGAAAATGCGACTCCATCATCCCGTTCTATTGAGCAGCTTCCGCACGCTTGATCTACAAGTGGTATGTAGATGCAATCACTCTCCCATGACTCGTTGCTAGATGAACTCATAGATGGATCTTGGTGAAACCGTAGGAAAAAATTTAATTTTCTGCAACGTTCCCCAACACGTTTATATCGCACCAGGCTTGGTATCCGTCCCGTCCAGCGGGAGCATACCCTCTAGATCCATAGATGGATCTTGTATGGCCTGTTCTGGTGGTTAAGCCGTGCCGAAGATCGTATGGGTCTTTCGGCTGCATTGGCTCCTTGCCTCTTCGGCGAGGGGGAGCAGGTGAATATTCGGCTTCTATACTCGTCATGTCCCGTCCTCAAGGAGGGCGGTCGGGCTGGTGTGCTTGAGTATGTATGGGGGGTATAGGCTCAAGGGCCTCGTCGTCGAATTGTGGCAGTAGGCGCCGTTTTGGGTAGCTTTTGGTTTGGTACTGCCGCTGATTCTCGAAGCCTTCTTCGGCTGCCAAGAGCATCGTCCACCTATCGTTGAGGGTGTTCTGTTTGCCTTTTAGCTGCTGCTGCTTCTTTTTTATGCTTCAGGCGGTGGCTATTAGTTGTCGTTTAAACCATTCCTGTTCCAGAAGGTCTCCAGGGACGATGAAGTCCTCGGCTCCGAGGCTTTCCTCATCCTCGGAAAGAGGGAGATAGTTGCTCTCCTCGGAGTCGTTGAGGTCGTCGGAGTCACCCTGGTCCTCGTGCTCTTCCAAGCCATCGGGTTGCTGGTCGGGTCGACATGGTCGCCGAGGTCTTCCATGTTGTCCGGGGTATCATTTCCTCCAGTGTCCGTGTTGCTTTCCCTACTCTTACGCCCCCTGGATCGTCTGCGCTGTCGTCCGCATTTGGGAGGCTACTCGCCGGGCTTATCGTCGTTCCTTCTGGGGGTGTCATCGCCGTTCTTCCCAATGGTGTTATTGCCCTTATCGTTGGGGGTGTCCACCATGTAGACGTCATACGTGAAAGTGGTAGTCCACTTTCCGGTGTTGGGGTGGTTTGGGAATTTGCGGTATAGGCTATGGCGTCGACGTCCTCGTCCATGTCCTCGGCCTCCTCAGAGGTGTAGTCCAACATATTGGTTAAATCTTCGACAGTGGCTACTAAGTGGGTGGTCGATGGAATGTAAAATTCCTTGTGGAGCGCCTCCGATCTGATCTGATCTGATCGTAGACCGAAGATGGCCCATCTGCAATGCTTATTGACTGGATCCGATCTAGTGTCTCGTTTAAAAGCGAGAGGTCAGTCGGGTTCGTCTTGTGGCGTCTATCGGAGTTATCCTCAGGCGTGACCGCACAGAGGGCGTGCTCGAGGGCTGATTCCTGGTTTCTGGATTCTGGGGTCGGATCCGAGCTCAAGGTTGGATATGAGGTGAGGGTCACCCATGAGGCACGGCGAATAAGAGGATCCGAAATTGAGGCTTCGGGATTCGCAGGTTCCTCAGGTGAAGCTGAGAACCCAGTAAAGATCAGATCGCCCCAGGAGTCAGTGACGTACTCTAGGCCGCCGAACCTGATTCCCTGCCCAGGGGCAAAACTGTCGACCTGGCCAAGGTGACCAGTCGAATTGGCATGCAGAACAATGCTGCCGAATGTGAAAAGCTGGCCGGGGATGAAGATGTCCCCAGTGCGGATGCCATCACCGATGACTAGGGGAGCCATTAAACCTTCGGCGATCCGACAACGGAGTTCTCAATGAAAGCACCAATGTCGGTGTCAAAACCGGCGGATCTCGGGTAGGGGGTCCCGAGCTGTGGATCTTGGATCAATGGGGAACAAGGAACACGAGGGCGATTTATTGAGTTCGGTCCCTCTCGGAGAGGTAAAACCTCACGTCCTACTTGATTATATTGATGTGTGTACACTGTTACAGAGTTGATCTACCACGAGATCGCATGAACAAAACGCTAGGTGAGTAGGATGATGGTTCTTCTAGCCTCTACGGACTAAACCCTCTGGTTTATATAGACATCAGGGGTACCTAGGGTTACACATGGTCGGTTGCCATCACGGAATAATCTTGCTGATTCTACCATCTTGACTTGGAGGTCACACCAAGGCTTTGGAGGTTTCGCCATTGAACACAGAGTCGCCTTTATAGCTCGGCCTTCCAATAATAATCACAGAGCGGCCCACCTGTCCGGCCCATAAAAGATAGAATGGCAGTCCGAGGATCCCCTAGTCCAGGACTCCCTCACTCCGGTCCGGACGTTTTTTTACAGCTAAAGTTGTCATCCGAAAAGAAAAAACAAACCAGAAAAATTGGAACTTGCTATCTGAAAAGAAAATTGCGATGCTTGACAACTCGCGTCACTAAAATTGCTATCAAAAACTTTGGAGTTGGCATGTGTTGATGCCACACGTGTGGCACTTATTAGGGTCCTTTATCCATCATGGATAGGGGCATACTCTCTGAACAGGACCACCATCCTCTTCGACATAGGCATAGTTTCAGCCTCATGTGGCTTTACTGTTTCCTATATTTCCTTTTTATTTCTTATCAGGTTATGCTAGTGCGCATCTTAATCATGCAGAGGCTGCATTCTATCAGCTTGATGCTGCATTATGAGTGAGTTAACAAAAAAAGCCCTTTATCAACCCAAAAAAAGAACTCCCTCTTCCTCATCGGGAAGAAACAGACATAATATAGATATGCGTACGAACTTACTGAGTGTGTTCATTTATTCATTCATTCATTATTTTCACAATATAGGCATCGCTTACAACAAAAAGGTAAAGGTCTATCTTCTATCTGAACTGAAATACACAGACAGACATATATATGTATGTAGTCAGAACAGAAGAGCCAATTCATTGTTGTACTTGTAGGGTGAAAAACAAAATAAATATAAAAAGTCGAGTTAGTGATCTGAATCTGAATCTGAATCTGAGACGGTATTGCTTGATGATCCATGTAGTAGGATATGTGCTAGCCGGAAAGAAACAAGCAGACAGGCCCATTCATCAAGTTGAGGAGTTGTTCAGCCACCCCTGGAAGTGGAATTGGAGCTGGAGTTGAAATTGGGTCTCTTGAGCTTGACAATGAATTCTTTGTCGTCTTCGTCGTCGTCGCTGCTGTACTCGACTCTTCTCTTGGCCTTGGCCTTGGCGGCGGAATGGTCGGTGCTGCTTCGGGGTGTGGAAGAAGAAACCACGGGTACCGGTTTCTTCCAGCTCTCTGCAGGTTTATTGTTGTTATAATTGTGTTTGTTGACAGTATTGGAATTTGACGACTTGATCGGGGTCCCTGATTTGATCTGCTGCTGCCGTTTGAGCTTTCTGTCATAGGCTTTCTTGGCTCTCTCCGGAGATAACAGCCCGTGCTCCATTAACCTGCAAGATGTGTGTGTGTGTTGTGTCTGTCAGGTGAGCATCACATACATACTCCCTCTGTCCGAAAAAAGTTGTCCCTCAAATGGATGTATCTAGCACCAAGTTAGTGCTAGATACATTCATTTGAGAGACAAGCTTTTCCGGACGGAGGGAGTACATTGCAGAGCAATGGTGTGGTGGTATAACATACATATTGGTGCAGTAAACTAGTACTCCCTCCGTTCGGAATTACTTGTCGCAGAAATGGATGTATCTAGATGTATTTTAGTTCTAGATACATCCACTTCCGAGACAAGTAATTCCGAACGGAGTAGGTGATTCTGTGTGTAACCCCTAGAGGTGAGGTCTGACTGTTGTTGCTGTAGTAACATATTGGTGGAGCAGTGGTATAGAGAAGTCTGCAGCGGTATAATAATAATAATAATAATACTAGCAGTAAATTTGGAAGAGGATACATTCATTTTTGAAGCGTGTGTGTGAATGAGGGAGGGGTAATTCAGAGTTTGGGAGTGAAGTTGTTTGTGAATACTACTACTAGTAGTGTAATTAGGTAGGTAGATGTGTGCAGGGAGGGAAGCTTAGCTAAGGATTTGAGTGACATTCAGAGAAGAGAAATCAATGGATGGATCGATCAGACTAGTCCTAGTAACTGGGTGGGGATTGCAGCCGAGCCTACACTACACTTGTGGACAAGCAAGCAGGCAAGAACTAGTAAGTACTCGTACAGTAGTAGTAACAGGTGAGTAATTGGTGGAGCGGAGGAGGGCAGAGCAGAGCAGAGTAGGGTAGGTAGAGACATACCAGAATTCTGCCATGTCGCTAGATGGGATCTGCTTGGAGAGCGATTCATAGAAGATCCTGAGGGGCTCCCTCTGCCAGTGAAATCAAGTCAGTAGGGAATTTTGTTTTGCAAATCAGATGAGATACATACATGTAGGAGGAGTATGATGAAAGAAATTGATTAGTAGAGTACCTCCTCTGGTGTTTCGAACTTCTGGCCGGTGAGGGAGAAGACCTTCTTGGCCGCCTTGCCCTTGCCCCGCCCGGCTCCGGCTGTACTAGTAGTAGCTGCTTTCTTGGTGGCCGCGGCGAGCTTGGCCCTGGAGGCGGCCAGCGATATGGATCTCCCGGCTCCGCCGCCTTTACCCTGCACGCACGGCAACGGCAAGCGACCAGAGAAGAGAAGAGAGCGGATGAGATGACACGGACACGGCATGGCTGGTGTTGAAGCTCAAGTGCAATTGCAAGCTTGACTCTGCTATGCTTGCTTGGAAAGAATCAGCACAACCTAGCAATTGTTGAGGTGAGGAGAGGAGAGGAGAGGTAATCCATCCATCCTCTTTACTTAGTGCTGCTGCTGCAGGAAAATTACTTCTGGTATGTAGTGTATTATTAGCAATTGAGGTTGCAATTGCTAATCAGATTTGATTGGATTGGATTCCCTCTCTGATCTAGTCTGGTCTGGTGAATTATCATCTTATCTGCTACTAGTATGTATGAGATGATGAACAAGTAGGTAGGCAGGGTAGAGGTAGAGTAGATGAATTGAGAGAGGGGAAGAGGAGATTACAGACCTCGAATCTGGCCTTGGAGAAGGAGGAGGACGACATGCCTCGAATCAAGCAGCTCGCAGGATCAGATCAGACACAAGCAACAAGAAGCAGCAGCAGCAGCAGCAGAGGAAAGGGGAAATTCAGATCAGGAGCGGAGGATATAATAGCACGCGCTTGGCGTGGGTTGAGGTGGCGTGTCGTGGATTTCAGTGCGACACGGACAGAAACTTCCTTTCCTTTCCTTTCCTTTCCCCCACCCCACCCCATCAACACTTTTTTTCCCCTTCAATCCAATCCAAACAAATCCCATCCCTTGGGTAGGCTTTCTGAGGCCCGGCCCAAACTAGCTACCCAGCCCAGCTAAGCTAAGCCCACAACTCCTTGTTTTTTTCCAACCCAACAACACACACACACACACCTTCCCTAGTAGTATAGAAAAACAAACCATCTTTTTTTTTCTTTTGATTTGAAATAACAACATATGAAAAACGTATTACAAAGATTATATATGTGATCAGCACAAGAGATGTACACATTAGAATTCGGCTAAAACAACCCACATATATATATACATACATGTCTTGCAATATTGCATTTGCATTTGCATGCATACAGCAAAACAATAAGTCATGTTATTGCAACATATAACTATATATGTACGCTCTATTTTTATTTTATTTTTTATTTTGCCGTTTACACAACAATTTCTAGATGGCTTCCCTGTTTAACAAAAAAAAAAGCTAGGCATTTCAATGAAGATTTTTCTTTTCTTGAGTCATCTGCCACTTGCTCCTCCTAAAATCCACAAATATTGATCTCTAAACCTATAGACATGGGATGTCAAGCACAAGACACTAATACGTCCATTTTGCATCACTATTTCTCATTATAACTTTCTCTTTATCGATGATATTTTTGCACATTATTGCTCAATTCTAATGCATTTTTCCCTAGGCCATGGCAAAACATGCGGAGACCTAGTGCCCATCTCAAATAAGGGCTCAATACATCCACATATCTATATAAATTATTAAAAAAAATATGATTATTGCAAAACATAACGTCAACACTCTTATGGGGTGGACAGGGGGCATTTGCCCCCACCCTCCCCCGGCGCACTTCGCCACATTCTATATAGAGACTGATCCGATTTAAAAAACTTCCTAGGCGACATGAACATTTAGATCATTACTTTAGTGATCTAAATGCTTTTATATTTGTTTACGGAGGCAGTACAAGACGTGAACACAAATCATTATACATTTAAAAAAAGGATGGACCCGGCCTCTACATGTAGACAATGCATGCGGCCACAACAAGTCATCATGCATGAGACTCGGAGATCAAACACGCGTGCATACTTACATTGGCTCTGTACTACATACTAGTTGATTCCCAGTATTACATCCACTGGAGCACAAGGTAGAAATAGAAGCAAGGAGGATTTTTCCTCCTCCTCAAAAAAAAAAAAAGAAGCAAGGAGGATTTTTTGGGACTGGCTACGTGCCAGTCGACTGATTCGTTTTTAGGGTCAGTCACTTTCTTTTATACGCAGGATTCATTTTGGGTGGCAACGCTTGGCCTGGCTGGGGTACATGCATGCAAGCGTTCAAGCAATTGTTCGTACATGCATGCATTCGAACTTTTCGATGGAGACGAGTACATGCATTACACATAAGTGCACACAACACGTTTTTATAAGTTTTCAGAAATTATATATGATATAAAAATTAACAAAATAAATATAATTAATTTTTCTAAGCAATAATATATTAGTAGCACTGGTATTGCCCATTAAGAATAAAGAAAGTGAAAAAAACTTGCACAGAACATTATATTCGAATCACACTTTTGGTAATACACAAAGAATAAACATGTAATAATGCAATTTTCACAATCTAGTACTCACTCGGTTCCTAAATATAAGTCTTTTAAGAGATTTCAATATGGAGTATATACGGAACAAAATGAGTGGATCTACACTCCAAAGTATGTCTATACACATCTGTATGTACTTCATATTGAGATTTCTAAGAAGACTTATATTTAGGAGCGGAGGATAATTTACACACATATTGTATAGTGCTTGCATTTATACTCACACACGGAAAAATAAAAAAAGAAGTTGTTTAAGAAACAATGAATTAGTGGCATTAGTATTTCCTTTTAAGAAGAAGAAAATTAAAAAGGACAAAATTTGCACACAGTTTATAAATAAATTGCATTTTTTATAATATGCAGGAATAAACATATAATAGTGGAATGATATCGGTATTGCACTTAAAGAAAGAAGATGGAATAAAAAACAAAATAATGAAGTTTTCTATGGAAGAATGAAACCCTTCAAGAAGAAAGAAAATGAAAAAAAACTAAAAAAAATCAAAACAATGAAGTTTTCTAGGGAATAACGAGCCTCTTTAAGAAAAAAAAAAGAGAAAAAAAACTGCACACAAGTTTGCACTGAAATTGCACTTTTAGTAATATACAAAAAGGAACATATAATATTGCAATTTCACACTCTACTATAATTTCCACACATGTTGTATAGTACTTGCGTGTCTACTTACTTAAAACACAAAAATAAAAAATAACATTTTCTAAAAAAGAATGAAGTAGAGGCATTGGTATCAACCTCTAAGAAGAAAAGGAATGAAAAATAAATCATGCTCAAATTTGCACACAATTTACACATAAATTGCACTTTTTATGTATATGCAGGAACAAACATATAATAGTAGAATTCACATAAAAAAGTAAGTTTCATAGCATGAATCAATTAGTGTTATTGGTATTACCCTTAAATAAGAAATAAAGTGACATAAAACTTAAAGCAAAAATTTCCTTACAATTAGTACAAAAATTGCACTTTTTATAATATGTAAGAAGAAACATATAGCAGTGAAATTTGCATACTCTAATACAATGTATACATTTACACACACTCAACATCCAAAAATACACATAAAGAAAAACAAGAAAACTCAATAAAACACACCAAAAAAAACAGAAGCAAACACGTAAAAAAAGAAGAAGCAAGAACAAGCAAAAAAGGCATGCACGCACAAAAAAATTGGCATGCATTTCATCCATCCATGTAGGTGCAACAGTCACGAAGTGGAGACATGCATGAATGCGGGCTGCAGCATGCACCGAGCAAGGAAAAGGCAGGAAATCGACCGAATAAACAACAGCGTCAGTCAAATCCATGGAGACCTCTTACACACGTATCATAAAGCACATTAAATCAACGGCAACAAATTCGATTGACCCAAAATGAAAAACTCAGTCGCCTGACGTATAGCTAAAGTGGGATTTTTTACCGGGCATGTCTTGTTGAACTGGCTTTCCTCTATTTTGTCAAACCGTTGGTCAAAATGTTTGCGTGAGTCAATAAGAGTTGTGCGCATCTCATTGTGCACAGGATAGCTGAGTGTGAATTCTTTATGGTTACATATGGCCTTGATGCGACGTCAAAAGTCAATAAAACCTATGTTTATCAGAAGAAGAAAAATGATATATTTAGCTCGTACACCATCGATCGATAGGTACTTGTCGTGACAAAAAAAAAATTGAAGAAGAAAAATGACAGGCGACATCAAATCATATATGTGGCCGCCCTTGCGTATGTATGATCCGGCGGTCCGATGAAGAAGAGGAGGAGGAAGAAGAAGACGACGACTTTTGATGTCGAAATAAAAGAGATGGAAGGAAAAGACAGGTGGCATGACATGGTGGACGGGACCCACCGAGGAGGAAGTCAGTGGCCTGGCAATGGTGATGATATAAGCAACCACGTAGGCACGGAGGGAACAAGACAAGCAACCAAACCGAACCCCACTTCAATTTGTGATCGACGACCTCAGCGGGCGGCTACTTCTTCCTCTCTCTCTCTCTCTCGTCTTCTTCTCTCATTATCATCATCGCGTCGTCGGCCTCATTCGTTCGTTCGGTTCCACTCCCACCTCTCCTGCACTGGGTAGGCTCCCATTCATTCCATTTCCATGGCGCGGTCAACTCCACGCTAGTGACCTGGACGACCACATACACCCGCCATCGATCATCGCTCTGCCGTCGACCGTTCGTACGTGGCCATGGCGAAAACCATGCTGCTCCTGCTGCTCTGCGCGACGATCGCGGCACACACGCACGCGCAGGCGCCGACTCAGCCGGCGGCGGAGGAGACTCCGCCGGGGGCGGGCGTGAAGGTGTCGTTCCGGCCGAGCGTGGCCATCGTGGTGGGCATCTTCACCATGATCTTCTCCCTCACCTTCCTCCTCCTCATGTACGCCAAGTTCTGCCACCCCGCCAACACGCCCCTCCTCCCCGCCACCACCACCGCCAGCCCCTCACGCGCGCCTGCAACAACGGCAGAGGCCGCGGCCTTGGAGGAGGCGGGCGCCGGCGTGGGCAAGGCGGTGATCGAGTCCCTGCCCTTCTTCCGGTTCGCGGCGCTGCGGGGGGCGCGGCAGGGGCTGGAGTGCGCCGTGTGCCTGGCCCGCTTCGACGACGCCGACCTGCTCCGCCTGCTCCCGCGCTGCCGCCACGCCTTCCACCTCGACTGCGTCGACCGCTGGCTGCACTCCAGCGCCAGCTGCCCGCTCTGCCGCGCGCGCGTCCACCCCGACGACGCCGACCTCGGCCTCAAGTACGCCGCCGCCAGCGCGCGCTTCGTCTTCGGCGCAGCAGGCGACGACGCAGCCGCCATTGGCGCTGCCCCAGCGCCGTCGTCCGGCCGCGACCTCCTCGCCGGCATCTTCGTCGAGCGCGTGCCGTCGTCGCGCTTCGGCGGGGACGCTGGCGTCGGCGCCGGCGTTGATGATGCTGGTGCTGCCGGTGACTCGTCTAAGCTGGACCGGCACCGGCACCGCATCGTGGTGTCGGACAGCGTGTTCAAGAGCCGGTGGAGCGACCTCAACTCGGCGGACCTCATCGCGCTGGACACGGAGATGCTGCGCTCCGTCTCCAGCGGCCGCTTCCCCTACCCGTATCCCGACGACGACATTATCTTCGTCGGAGACGAGCCGCCGGAGGAGCGCTGCCACGGAGACGATCACGACGGTGCCCGCGTGTCCATTGAGAATGAGAAGAAGCGGCTGCTGGACGTGGAGAGCGGGAACGGCAGCAAGGCGGCGCCCAGCCAGCTGGTACGTGGACTGGGAGGGTGCGGCGGCTCCGACGCCGTGGAGCCATCGTCGGTGCGCGCGGCGTCGAGGCTGGTGTCGTCGGGCGTGCGGTCCATGTCGGAGATCGTTCGGCTGCCAAGGGTGGCGGTAAGGACGGAGGAGGAGGAGAGGGCGCGGCAGCGGTGGGTGCCCATCGCGCGGCGGACGGCGCGGTGGTTCGCCAGCCGGAGCAGGAGCAGGGAGGAGGACACGACGGGGCACGTCAACGCCGCCGACCGTCCCCGTGTGTAATGTGAAGAAAAGATTAAATCGATCAATCAATCAATCAGTGAGTGAGTCAAAGGTTAAATCAATCCAGTGCTCAAGGAAGGCAAGCAGATGACAAAAAATCCTTGGACGAGAAGAGAAGAGAAGATGGTGATCTGATCTTGCACATGCATGTATTGACTGGTTTGGTTGTATGTATGTGCATAGGCAGGCTAGCACACATGCATGCATGGAATTACTAGTTACTACTATTATTATACTGAAATGCCACAAAAATAAATGTAGTAGAGAGAGATTGAGCCTTGATCGCACGCCGCCAGGCCAGGAGCAACAAGAGGGAGGAGGATGTCTCCGTTTGTAAAGAAGAAATATGGTAGAAACTAGAGTAGGTAGGAAGGGCGCTAAGCTATCAATCAATCAAGAAAGAAAAGATTAGCTAGCTAGCTAGTGATGGCAATTCAGCATGCATGCATGTTCAAACACACCATCATCTTCTTCTTCAAGATTCATCACAGTGCACATCAAGTTCAAGTGTAGCATCCAAAAGTCTTCTCCGGGTTGGGTTGGGTTGTAAAATCCTATTTCTCCTGGGCGGCTGGCCAATGAGGAGAAGTCTTCCCTTTTGCCGCCAAAAAATAAAGAATTTGAGTTGAACATATTATTTACTAGTGTGAAGAGTAATGATTTTAATCTGACAGCAAAATCATGTGAGGAGCCAATTGAGAAAAGGATGCAATTATTGGTAGCCAGGTCTAACTGCTGCTGCTGCTACATGTTACATACACACATACATAAATGTAGGTATATAATTTGGATGCACCTCTCACCACTGAGCCTGCCATGACTATGAGAATTAGTATATTAGACCGGCCAACATGTGAGTCTGGCTCTGGCTGAGAATTACAACTAGTACCTGGCAGGCCTGCATGTGGTTGGCTGCTAGAGTTAGCATGAATGTATGCACAAACGGCAAGATTACAAACAAGGACTAGTTAATTGCTTGATGTGGTCAAATAATTCAACTTTGGTTATTCAAACAAACAAAATACTAATCAACTTGCTCAACCACCGTTGCAGTTGGGGCTTGATCAATGGCTGGCTGGAGCTGGACATGAATAATAATGCAGTCATGCATGATGCACCAGATATTACTAGATAGAACAGAGAATATACATACATCTTCCCGGCCGCCACATTACATACATACATAGGTATATATTTATCCGTTTGTACTTGAATTGGATTGCATAATGGTGATGAGGTCAACCAAACCAAACCAATGTGGTTGTGTGTATGTATGTATGTATGTATGTATGTTCAAATATATCTATCTACATACAAGCAAGAAAGGAAGAAAGAATCCATCCAGCACAAGATAAGACAAAACTAAAGAAAGGCTAGTTGCAAGCCTGCACTGAGGCATCAAATCAAATCAAATCAAACCAAACATCATCTTTGTTTTGAATTACTGCCGACCCAACCCAGTGAGGTCAGCGATAACTACTTATATAGTACTCCCTTCGTTCCTAAATCCAAGTCTTTGTACAGATTCCACTAGGTGGATGTATACGAAGCAAAATGAACGAATCTATACTTAAAATGCATCTATGTACATCCGTATATAGTTCATAGTAAAATCTCTATAAAGACTTATATTTAGGAACAGAGGGAATAGTAACTACTCATGTCAAAAACGTTCTTATATTTTGGAACGGAGAGAGTAGATTGAAGGAAATGGAATAATATTTAAGGAAATAGAATAATATTAACTAGTAGCTAACCAAGACGTAGCACACAACTGCTCTCTTGTACACTCGTACTATTTGTGTGTGTCTAAAATAAATAAATAGATAGATAGTCCCAAGTAGCTGTCGGCCAATGAATAAATAGTCCCAAGGAATAATCTAGTTGCAAGCATGAGAGCTGAGGCATCAAACCAAACATCATCTTGGCTTTGAATTACTGCACGGCGTGAGGTCAGCGATAGGTTGAAGAAAATGGAATAATCTATCTAGACAACTGCTCTGCTCTCTCCATTCATATGTGTAAAATCAATACCTGTCAGTCATTGACGCAGGTCTATTTATATATATTAATTAGTTCAATATAAACAAAACAAAACAAAACAATTACTTGTGCGTATATGTTGGCTAGCTTGGCTCGTATCCTTTGCAATCTAATTCTGATGCTAGCTTCTTCTTATAATAATACTATTGCACAAGAAGGGAAGAGAGGAAGAGTCAAACTCAAACTCAAACTAGTTAGTTGATACTACAACTTAATAGTCAATCAAAAGGATAAAAGTTTAGTCTCAGATACATCATCCTTACCTGCTCCGATTACAGCCCCCTACTTTAACTATTCACACCGACCCAATTACTAACTGCTGATAAATAGTTACTCCCACCATTGAGAATTATTCGTCCAAGAAATGAATGTACCTAGATGTATTTGAGTTGTAGATACATCTATTTTTATCCATTTTTATGACAAGTAATTCCGAACGGAGGGAGTAGTATACTCAACTGAATTACTTATTTAATGCTAGCTAGTTCACATCTACTCCGATTCTTCTGGATAATAATCATAATATAGCGCTATATGCAATCAGCTAAGCCATTATCCGCTCCACGCCTCCTTCCTACTAAACCCACCTGACCTAGGCTAGCTAGCTATATGTACATCCCAAAAGCAGCAGACAGCCAAGCTGTGCATGCATTCCAAGTGGTAATTAATTGTGGATCATCCATCCATCAGCAATTCCCGCTCCCAGCCAAGCCCATGACACTTCTCCAACTATCTCCCCCGCGCCAAGCTGCAGCATTCCATTCCAAAGGCAGTCATTGTCAGCTTCCAAAATGGGATGAACCAAGTCAACTATCCACTATAAATAAAAACTACAAGTCAGACGCATTACCATGGGCTGGTTTCTCAATCCAGGGACCGTTCATGATGTTCAAGATGCTGCACGCATCGCTATATTCCAAATCAGGCAGCAACTTGGGTGTCAGCAGGAAGCACCTACACACACACCAGCACCCACATTCGATCGATGAACCATACCGACCAACCGACCAGGTTACTTACTTAGTTACAAGGAAAGCAAGCAAAAACCAGCACATCCAAGGTAGGTCAAACTGTTTGTTGCGCAAGACTTACTGTGGTGTGTTGAGTTGGCTCGCCGCCCTCACAAGCTGCTGGAACATCTTCCTCTCGTTTACGGGATCCATTCCTGCATGCACATATTTTCGGCATCATTCATTCATTCATTCATCCATGCAGCTCTAACAATGTTGACTAGAACTGCACATGGAAAAACAAAAAGCATAATAAGCAGGCATCTGCTTGCCTTGGTTTATCTCATCAACCACCCTAAATGGGCAGTTGGTCAGGTCTTGGAGCGATACAAGATACAGGATCGTGGAAACTGACCGCTCCTGCAAACAAATCACATGAGAATAAATACCAACTATAACAACACACACCAGAGATAAAAAAACAAAACACATCTGAGACAGACAGCGTTTATCCATACCCCTCCAGATTGGTGGTGAGCACTTAGCACCTGCAGCTCACCAGTTTGCCTGACCAAAATAACACTCACAGTAAATTTAACAATCCTATTAAAACCATGCAGTGTTCTTCTCTGAAACAACACTTGATAGATTGCCTATATGCTAGACGAACTATTACCTCTGTTCCAAAATATAAGTCGTTGGGAGTTTACAACCCCCCAACGACTTATATTTAGGAACGGAGGGAGTAGATGTTAATAATAGTATAACAGATAAACATCTCATGATGGGGGTGCACGCAAGGACCACGCATCAACTTGGCCAAAGCTCCTCAGGTTAGGAACTAGAGAGTCAAGAACGGGCGGGAAAGAAGAAATAGTCTGTAAAAAAGTGCATGATACATTATCGATTTCAACAGGTTATTTCTCATAATAAATAAAACTCAAGACTGCTTATCACAGGAGTATGGTTAAACACATCCTAGAATACAATCAGCTATTTGCAATTAAAAAAACGCCCAGTAATCATGCGGTACAACTAATCATGGCTACCCCATCCCACTACAGGTTTACGTAAACTGACATAAGCACTAACTGGTGTGGTTGCTATCAGGCATCAAGAAACAGTGCAATTTTGAGCAAAGTGCAGCGGTGGAACTTATTCTTTGCCCAATTGCAATAAATAATAAAATAGCACGCTCAATGGGAAAAGAAACTTACCTAAACTTCACCTTTATAAGAATACCGTATTGACTAAAATCGAGACCATGCTCATCTGCCAGGAAAGGAAATTTTGATACAGCACTTAGTGTTACACAAAAGTGTACAAACAACGACATCAAACAGATCAGACATACATACCAAGTGAAACTTCTCCAGCAACAGCCATTTCTTGGAAGTTGCGACTAAAGGTGTCATTTATTTTTAAAACAAGACTTCGGAGAGTTGGAAGCCATTTACCCTACAAAATCAGCAAAGTCAAGTCAGGACTTGGCAGTGACAAGATCGCAAAAGGTTGAGAAGTGACGGCAATATAGGTCATCAGATGAAATGTTCAAACCTTTGTAGTTTCTATTTCAGAGCAGCACCTCTCACATTCTGCTTTATCATCTTCCAGTTTTGTTGATATTGATTCAATCTACACAATGGAGATAAGCAATGTCTCTGTCAGCAATGATCCATGTATAAGTAGGCAAGAAGCAGACTGATGAGCAGCTCAAAGGAACATATAATAATCTGGCACATGAAGAGATTTTCTTTGGCATGAATCTATCGGCTCAAACTCTGAATCTATCAGATCGTACTGATACAAGGTTCCAATCTACCTTTATCTATGCTGCTACCTCTGTCCCTAAATATAAGACATTTTTTGCAGTTCGAATTTAACTGCAAAAATATCTTATATTCAGGGACAGAGGTAGTACTATATTAGGACAAGGATAGCAACTGACAAATATGTAGATTCCGTAGGGAGATCTTTCTTTCCTGCAGTCAAATAGTGGCACATTCTGCCTACAAAGGAAATTATTCCTTCAAGGGAACATCGCTCTAGCATGAGCAACCTCCACAAGCTATAATTCTCCTGTCATAACCCCACCATTAATTCCCTTAGTTACGCTCTAGAGCAAGTTTCAAGAAACTCTGCTAACGATAACCAAAAACAATGAAAAAGAAATACTCCCTGCTGAACAAAAGTAAAAGGCAAGTATGCACTCATCGGTAGGTAGATTTGTTTGTACCTCACGTTGCGGTTTTGATACTCCTGCAAAAGCGTTTTGGTTGAGGAATAGCATAGAATTTGCTTCTGATTCAGTATCTTGTATTGCAAGTTCCAATTCCTCTATGGTGGTCGGCATCTGCAACCATCAAAAAATGGGGGTTAAGTGCATATGTATACAGCTAAGACAACAAGTTGTTTATCTGGTCCAAGAAAACACCAGCACATAGGATATTGCAGATTCCAAGAATGAACAGAAAAACTGGATGGGCTAGACCGGAAAACAGCATAACCAATCCAAACACGTGAACAGCAATACATCAGACACTATTATATGGCCATGATAAGATAACTCTTCACAAGCACACAGAATGAGGATTTGTAGAGGGGGAGCATTCTAAGGAACTAAGATCGAATGAACTTTCTTTCATTATAAGAAAAGAGCAACGCTCTGGGTGAATGGGTCGGGTATCACAGTAAGATTCAAAGAGAGTTCTGACCATTCTCTCTCAGGAAGCACAAAATCCAAAAGAAAAGGTATTTCAAATAACTGACAAAATACACACTCCATTGGTTGAAGTCTTGAAGGGTGTTCGCACTTGGTGTTTCTATTGCACTTTTTAACCTTGTTGTGATAAAAAATGAAACTACAACAAACATAGACACTACAATTTTGTTCTGTTCTGTTCCCAAATGTCTCATTTGCATCATTTATACATTTGAGTACTTATATGTTGAACTTTTACTGCAAAAAAATTTGAAATACTACAATAACTTTTTTAGCAGAGTTTATTAAAATTAGTTCAGGAATACCTTCTCAAACTCTTTTGCAAGGTTGTCCGTGATCATAGATACTGACTCTGCATGCTGTTTTGCCTTAAGCACCAGCTGCTTATGCTCTTGAGTGATTCTTTTACCTGATGGTAAAATTTACAAAACTGCCATTATGAAACAGTAAGGTACCATATGCTAAACTATTCGTCAATCAATGTCGGGAATATCAACTATTCAGCTGAGATCTATTTTGATCAGCAAGCAGTGCAGCAACAACACATTGCATTGGGCAGTAACACACAAAATCATGCTGAAAATTAAAATAACAACTCAATATAAATTATTCACTGATATTTTGTAACACAACCTTACAACACAATGAATATGCAGCATGGATTGCATGGTGTGTATTACATAAAACTTGTGTCCGGAAACTGTAGACCCAAAGATATCATAGCATGGCAAAATCTTAACGCACAAAGGGAAGAGAAAGAACAGCTTAGTCACTCTACCCATTAATACTGTGTCGACTACCAACTAACAATTATTTCAATATGCTTGTTAAAAAAAGATACGCAACTGATTGTGGGCTTGTGGCAACGACTCACAGTTTTCATAGTCTCTGGAAGCACTAAGAACATCCTTTTCGTGTTTCTTCACATCCTTTTCCATCTCCCATATCTATGAGATGAAAACAACAGTCAAAGAGAAAACACACACAGAAGTTGGATATCCAAAACTTTTAATATTTCCATTTAATGATGCCAGGCCAAATAATTTTATGTCACGAGAATGTTTAGAGACATGGATCAACATAAATATAAGCATCTATCTATTGTTGTTGAATGAGCTCTTCATTTTCCTATGCCATTATTTCTGGTTTGTGCACTGTTGATGGAAGTAACACCAAACTACTAGCACGAACCATTGTCTTACAGAAACAATTTGTAAGGACATCCAATCTAAGGACTTCAATTTTGCAGATGTAACTGCTTAATGAGCATACCTTTGTATCAAGCTCAATCGAAGCCATGTTCTTTTCTGTATAACTCCATTTGAGAGCAACAGCTTCAACAAGTAAATTCTGGGAGGATGAAAATCAAGTTGACGTAAGAACATAGTCTTTGATGATGATCAAAATAAATGAAATATCGGTAGCTAGCTTAGGAGGTGCTAACCTTGAGTTTTAGCAATGCTCGAAATCGATCATCATTTAACTTAGCTAGCTTATCAGTAAGCTTTCTTGTGCTGGATTCCACATCTTCCTCTTTTGATATGTCCTCCAGAGTTCTTCTTTTCAAATCTAGATAGAAGAACAACATATTATACAAGCTACATGCAGAAGAACAGAGAAAAGAATACCATACCGATACGCCTTTGTATGTCTTCGCTTCTTCTTTCAAGCCTCACCCTGTCAGTAATCGCTTCCTGATAACATGACAACCAAAGATAACCATTATCAGAAACAACTGGGATATAGTTTAATATAATTTATTGAATGGCATTAAAATATTTGAAACCTTTTTCTTGCGGAATTCTGCCTCTTCATCTTCTAATTTTCTCTGCTCTTTCTGGAGCTCTTTTAAGGCTTCCTCCATGCCCTCAACATTTCTTGTATGTTCATCCTTCTCAGATCGAAGCATTTCAATGTCACTAACATTCACGTCTGAAAGAAAAGCGGACAAGCATTAGGCATAGGTTAACCATATAATCGAATAACTTATCAAGGCTAAGGCTGAGATCATAACACATACCGCACATGAAGAGGCGCGACGGGTAGATTGAATCTACATTTGCTGACAAATGGCCACCATATCTTGATCTGGTCCATCGATAATGGTTACGTGGAGTCCAAAGGTCATTAATACCTAACTTTACCACATCATCTGCGCTTTGATCCGCTTGATTTGTACCTATATACTGCATGGACATAAAAAAGAAGCAAATTCTTTAAAGTCATAACCACTGCAACTTGGTGCAGATTCATGCACCGGATATAAGCAGTGTTATACCGATTGATCCACTGAAGCCTGAGTAATCAAAACATTTTTTACAGCAGGAGGAGCATCAAATTCTTGATCGAGTCTTGATGTGATCCCAAGTTGCTTCATCTGCCAAAATGAAATTAACAGACACTGAAATTTTAACCCCTTGATTTTATTTTTGCTGAGCACATTTTAACTGGGCACATCGATAAAGAAAGATCCAATGTTGATTAAGTCAAAGACGATTACTTTACTATGATGTCCTCACATTAAGTGTGTACCTAAGATGAGAGATGACGATTTGTGTGGTGAAGTGAATTGTTCATGCATAAACAATTAGAGAAGAGGATGAAACTAATGAAAGAGAGAAACAAAGATTTCGAGCATTGTAAAATGCATTGTAACACGCACAAATATTTCAAAACAAAATAGCGCTCATGAAACAAACAGGAGAGAAACAATAAGTAACAAACATCGATGCCCTAAAATGCTAACTTTGATTGGCATACAGGTGCTGACCTCTGGGGTAATGTTCAACGGCTCAGACATGATGCTATTGCCCCCTGTGTAGTTCAGAATAGGAGTACCATATTGCTTCAGTTGTCTAACCAAGAGGTCACGGTCGGAAGCATTCTGAGTAATGAATGACTGGCACAGACAACGAAATGGCAATTAATTTGTTGCAGATATAATGTTTTCACATGGAAATCAATAAGATAATTGACAAGATTTGCAAAAGAAATACAGACAGTAAGCAAAGGAATAATATCTAAAAAAAGTTTGCAGGCATGTCATCTTATTGGACACTAATCATCTTCAGTAACTGGACAATCAGTCTACACTGCATATTAATCATTCACAGGACACGTGCACAACAGCAGAAACCTGCACCGGCTCGATCAAAGGCTCCTTGCTTTATACTACCTCCAGTTCATAGTATATGCCCAGCATGACTACCTAGGAGGCACAAAATGCAAGTATAGGATAGGACTCTTCTGAGTCCTGTCAAGTATTACTTCAATTTTGTGCCTCCTAGGTATGCTAGCCGAACATATTATGAATTGAGAGGTATATTCAGTCGAAATGCTAAGGTAAAGGAAAACAATAGGTAGCAAGCACACCAGGATTTAGCAACTGAACATGAAAAATTGTCGTAGCATTAGTACCCTCCATATATAGTTCGGAACATGGCTTTCCAAGTAACCAGCGTGAGTTTTACTCTGAACATTGACCTGAAATCAGTCAAAGGAAGTATCATCATAAGAATCTTGGATGCAGGAAGTATCATCATAAGAATCTTGGATGCAGAGAAGGCAGCAGTTGGTAGGCATACAACCAACTAAACAAACCTCAAGGAGAACAGGCCCATAAACTTCTCCCCTGAACATATTTTTGTTGTTCTGGACCCAAGAGTATGCTTCATTGATTCTTTCAGCACCAGCTCTTTGCAATGCTTGGAGTAGCTTATTGTTCTTACTTTCCATTTGCATCAGCCTGCAGTGAACGTGCATTAGGTAGGCATGTCACTGATAGTGTAGATGGTAGTTGATAAGCTGGACGGATACCTATCGGAACACTTCCTAAGATTTTCTCTCTCTTGTGATAACTGCCACTCCTTCTCTTTCCGTCTGAGTTTCAGATCGTTTATGCCACAAATTTTACGTCCAATATCATTTGTTAGTTGTGTCTGCAAAAAATAAATAACTTAGCCACAGGCGTAGATACCATACCATTGCTCATGAACTAGATACTATGTTTATGGGGTACCAGTTGGTTATGGGATACCAGTTGGTTATAGGTGCCAACAGAGCTGTACAGATGGAAACATGGAAAGCAAAAGATCGTGGAAACTAAAGTGACAAAACTAACCATTTCATCTCTAGGTGGTTCATATGGTTGTAGATCTTGAAATTCCTTTCAGCAGCAGCAAGACCTTCCTTAGCCTTTGAGATCTTTTGTTGCAGATTCTTTTCATGCCTTTTCAGATCTTCTATGTCATCAAGCGTGGTTTTCAATCGTGCACTCTGATACAAAATCTAAATGTGTCAAGGATTGACAACAGACCAAACTGCACTCAGGAGCTGATTTGAGCGCAGGGGGGAGTACCCACCAGCTGAATCTCGTCGTCTGTAACTTCCCGACGCTTGTTTGTGTTTTGATTTATTTGGTTGGTTATCTTCTTCATACTTGACGTAATTGTCGTTTTCTCTTTCTTGAGCCCTCTACATAAACAGGGTAAAGAAAGATGTGTATTCCATTAGAAATTGGAACCTCAATCTGAGGTATCTCAAGAAGACACAGAAGATTACTTCGTGAAATAGGAACATTACTGAACCAGAAATAGGATGTCAAAATTAAGCATTATGCTATATATCACCCATGCAACCAGAAACTGAGTTCCAGTTAAGTTTTTTTTCTGTACGAAGGAATACTATTTCAGAAGTGTTAAAAGAATACTAGTTAAAAAGTGACAGATCAACAAAACAGTGTGCATTCGAATTAAAAAGGTCTTGCAAACACTGAACCAAATACTACTAGGGACTTCCAGAAACATGTATAAAGCGATTTGGCAAGTGAAGAAATTTAGTACATGAGTTGTATCCTATTGGCTGTGGTACATACTCGATAGGGGCTTTTGCATCTTGCCAGATCTTGGCTGCATCATCCATTTTCTTCTTGGAAATTTTCTCCTCCTCCTGTACCTTCTGGAATTGCTCCTTCTTCGCATCGTATTTGAGCCAGGGCAACTTCTTCTTCATTAGCTCAGCCTATGGCAAAATCAACCAACAAACGGTATTATAAGAATGTCATGGGAAATTAAATTGCTATATCGATAGCATTCATCACAGAGAAACAATGCAACGGACCTTCTTGAGGAGCTTATCTCTTTGGCGGACACGTTGGACATCTTTTTCTTGTTCGGCGTTGAGGGCCTTGAGGTTGTTCAAGGTCTGCTCCTTTTGCTTTACGGCCTGAAATTCGACACAAGCTCGGTGGTCAATCAATTGGCTGGTATAGTGGTATGTAAGAGACCGTGTGTATGAACGAAGCCAGAGAAGCTTGAGATGTTGAGGAAAACATAGAAGAGTGATCTTTTTTACCACTTCAAGATTCCTGAGCTCCTTGCTCCATTCAATAAGCTGGCGATGCTGAACAGGTAAATTGGGATCGCCGACAGCCTTCTCGGTCTCTTCTAGCAGCTGGATGGGGGTGAGCTTTGCGAACTCGCACACACGATCTTGGGGCAAGAACTAAATTGAGAGAAATCGTCATCAGGTATAGCTATGCAGTGGCCTACTCCATCCATGAAGAAAAGAAAGAGGGATGACACGCAGCAGACCTGAGTGAGGTTGTTGATTTGGATGTTGAACTTCTTGATGACGTCGATGATGTCCTTCTTGGGGACGGTGGCGCCTGCATGAAAGAAACAATGGAATGAGCAAACAGCAACAATAAATCAATAGATGGAATTAAATTCTTGCAACATTTTACAAGATAATGGATGAATCCCTAATTCTCCTACTAAGGTGTTGAGCAAGCAGCAACAAAAGGGGATCTCTAGTGGAGGAAGGGGGTATTCCAGGTAGATAGGGTTTGTACCGTCGAGTAGCCACTCGGACTTGTTGTTGGTGTCGATCTTGCGGGTGATGCCGATGTCGCGGCCCTGATCCTCGGAGCGGAGGGAGAGGCGGACGTGGCCGGACTCCTCGCCGCGCTTGACGAAGGCCCTGACGCTGGCGGCCCGGCCGAGGATGGCGGGAGTCGGCGGCGAGGGCGAGCGCGATGGCGCAGACGAGGGAGCTCTTGCCGGAGCCGTTGGGGCCGACGACGAGGTTGAGGCGCGGGCCGGGGCGGCAGACGAGGCGGTCGTAGGTCATGAAGTTGCACAGCTCGATCTCCACGATGTTGCCCGGCACGTAGTCGTCGTCGCCCCGCTGATGGGGCGCGGCGGAGGTGGAGGCGGAGGCGGCGGGGGGCTCAAGCTTGGGGCGCTTGGCGGCCCGGGCGGGCGCCATCGCCGGCGGGTCGGCGGCCGGAGGGGAATGTCGGGGGGCTAGGGCTTTGGGCTTTGGGGTTTGTGGTTGCTGGGCGGGATGAGGTGGGGAATTTGGGAGGGAACAAGGGTGGTGCTCGCGCCCGCCTTTGGGCTTGGGCTGCCCACGTTTTCATTTTAGCCCACGAATATAAAAGCAACTCCAACAATGCCACCAAATTTTCATTTTCGGTGCCAACATTTATTATTATTATTTTTGCCAACATTTTCTTTTTCAAAACGTTATCCAACCAAGTCACCGAATTTTACTCACCATCAAGCAGGATTCAAAATTATTGATTTTTGAAAATTCAGTGATTAAATTGAGGGCGAAATGAGGGGCTCACATGTGCATCCAGCTTTGTAGCGGTTTATAGGTTTATTTGTTTATGAAAACCTCAAATTGTCCACAATAGTTCAAACTAATTAATTCTTCTTGATGGAACACATGATTTTTCCGAGAAAGAAAATGAATGCAGTACATACCAAACTTGGTCCAAAAATTCCAGCCAAAAAATGGTCCAGATCATGCATGCATATATACCATAAAAAAACATGCATGCACATACATTCTGATAGATTTTGCGCTAAGGATAGCATACGTATTATTAAAGAAAGTTTTCACCCAAAAATGGATTAGTAAAGAAAGCTGGACCTGGCCAATCGATGGAATTAAGAACAGTAAAACTGAGCCTAAACCGAGCTCTCTCAACGATTAGCGCTTTGGGCCGTCCGTTTTCCCGATCAAACTGTTTTCGGTCGTCCGATCTGACCAGTGCACGTCGTTTCACGCACGTCTCAGCGCACTTGGGCTACTCGTGGGCCTACTGTTGTGTGGGCTGCTATTCCCAAAACTATTTTGAAGCCCTCTCGTTCGCCTACACAGCCTAGTTAATTTGCATAGACTAGCACATATGCCCGTGCATTGTAACGGGAGAAAACAAATAGTGTGCATTCAAATTTAGTAAGAATTATATGTGCAAGCAAAAACATGTGTGCATACCGAGAAGAAACATTTAGGTTATGGGTTTCGCCACATGTGAGCTAATCAATCCGCTATTTTTTTGGTTCATGGTCGATGGGACTTAGGGGTTTTGTTAGGTCATCGCACGCTAAAGAAGGCCCACGAATTATTCAGTCTATTTTTTCATTCATTCAAGTGGATTTTAAGGTATGAAGTTCCATAATATGAAAGTGAGGCGGGTCTTCTCTTTTCCATGTACAAGCCATCGATATAGTACAAGCAGAGTTAACTCTACTCCGCTTATTTTTCCATTCGTTAATCGATGGGATTTAAGGTGTGAAGTTCCATAATATGGAAGTGAGCCGGGTCTTCTCTTTTCCATGCATCTAGCTCACAGTCCTTTTGTAGAGTTAACCAGAGTTTATTTCTTTCTTTAAAAAAAATAGGATCGCTATTTGTAGCTAGTTCACGTAGCAATCTATCCATCTAGCTCATGTACTAGAGTTTATTTCTTTTTTTTTATTAAAAAATAGGGTCCTTTCCCAGCTAGCTCGCATACCAATCCATCCGTCCCTCATCCAGCTTAATTCATTTAGCCTACTACATGTAGTTTCACAAACACATATAAATTGGTATGATTGTATGTAAAGAAGCAATGCGAGACTCTTTTAAAAAATTGCCTTATTTCCCAGGTAGTTAGGCCGGCTAAGTTGCGTTGGCCGTGAAAAGCTCAAAAATCAAACGACATGTGTTTGTAAGGCCTTAAGTAAAAATCCAAAAAAAAAGGCAAGTTCAAGGATCGAACTCACAACCTCAAAGACCCGGCCAAGTGTTGTCGGCCACTCAAACAAACATGTCATGCTAACCAATGACCAACATGAATATTTAAGAATATACTACAGGGTCAGATTCGATTTTTCTAAAAAAATTCAAAATACTCAAATAACTATTATTATTACGAATTGCCAAATATTCTTGGGAAGATGAACAATTTTTGAAACCCCAGCCTGTTTTAAAAAAATGGGAACATTTTTTTGAAAAATCCATACATTTTAGAAAAACACAACTTTTCTTTAAACATGAACACATTTCAAAATTCACAAACATTTTTTGAAAACATGAACCTTTTATAAAAACACAAAACTTTTTTGAATTTGTGAACAATTTTTTAAAACGGGAACATGTTTTGATTATTCAGAAAAGTATTAGAAACTGTGTATTTTTTAAACGTGGACATTAATTTGAATTTGTGAATATTTCACTAAAAGAAAAATACTTTTCGAATTTGAAGCATTTTCTGAAATGTATCTTTTTTGATAATCTCGATCAATTTTGGAAAAAACAAACATGTTTCAAAAAATGGGAACATTTATTTTTCATTTTAAGCAATTCAGGGTCCTACTTCAGCTAGCTCGCATTACCAATCCATCTATCCTTCGTCCAGCTTAATCTATCCTTCATCTAGTTATTAGTATATGTAGTTTCGAACATGTATATAAATTGGTATGACCGTATGTAAAGAAGCAATGTGGGACTATTTAAAATATTTTTGCCTTGAATCTACGAAAAACTTCACTAAAACAAGAATAATTTTTGTATTTGGAACATTTTTAAATATGTATTTTTCAACTCAAACTATTTTGGAAAACGCAAACGTTTTTTTTTGAAAAATGGGATTTTTAGAAAAAAATAATAAATTTTGGAACAAGAACAAAAGCTTAAGGTTCCGAACAGTTTAGAATTTTTAAAAAATTAGAACAAAAATTGATATTCTGAAAGTCTTTTGATAATTTAGAATTTACAAAAAGAAACTAAAAAAACTTGGAAGAGACAAAATAACATGAAAGAAAAAGAGAAAGGAACAAAAAAAAGAAAAATAGAAGTAGAAAAAAGAAAGAAGGAAAATGGGCCAGCCCAATCTGAGGCACCCTGTGGGAGGCTCAGACTATTTGCCGGCATAGGCGGCAAATATGGTTTTCCCAACTACGTCGGTAGGAGAATAGTGGGCTGGCTTCGCTGGGCCAAGCACGTGCGGCCCACATACAGAATTTTGGACAAACAATTTTGCTTTTCTAGCAGACGAACACACAAGAATTTATTACCACCTTGGAAAAATAATTTGAAGTGAGCGGATGAATTAATCGGAAAAGCGCACCTTGCTTTATTAGTAAAAAATAAAAAATAAAGTTGAGGTATAGATCTTACATTAACTAATTAATTATTGCAGTTTGGAATACACTGTATGCAATATAATGTGTGGATCTCTATATGTCTTGGCATGTTCAAAATATGTCTTTTTTTCTTCCATAACGAAACTAAGAATTAATCATCAGGAACTATTTGATCTCAAGATGAACTGCCACCCGCACATCATTGATCGCAAATTAAACACAGAATTAATTTAAATCATGTTTTGGTACGAAGACAGATATACCCCGTATATACACTAGCTGGAATACACTGTAGTATGCAATATAAGGTCTGGATCTCTATATATCTTGGCACGTTCGAAATACATTTGTTCTTTTTCCTACCATAATGAAACCAAGAATTAATTGCCACGATCTATTTGATCTCGACATGAACTGCCACCCGCCCATCGTTGATTGCATATTAAACAAGAGAAATTAATTGTAGTCATGTTGTGGGATCTAGACAGATATACTCCATATATACGCTAGCTAGAATACACTCTGGATCTCTATATATCTTGGCACGTCCAAAATACGTCTGTTTTTTCCTGCCATAATGAAATCAAGAATTCATTGCCGCACAAATTTGTTCTCGAGATGAACTAGCACCTGCACATCGTCGATTGCAAATTAAACAAATAAATTAGTTTTAATCATGTCCTGGGATGGAGACAGATATACTACGTATATACACTAGCTGGAATACACTGTAGTATACTATATAGTATATCGTTATGGATCTTTATATATCTTGGCGGCGTTCAAAATACGTCTATTTTTCCTGCCATAATGAAACCAAGAATTAATTGCCACGATCTATTTGATCTCGAGATGAACTGCCACCCGCACATCGCTGATTGCAAATTAAACAAGGAATTAATTAATTTTAATCATGTTATGGGATTCAGCTATATACGTGGCGATCCAAGAAAGATATACTTCGTATATATGCTAGCTGTGATTGAGGCAGATATACGTGCCATAATCGACAAGCTTTGACGCCATATACACCCTGCTGTAGTAAGTTCTTTCTGAAAACATGAAAAATACTTTGATACTCCATATATCATTTGAACACAAAAGATACGCCCCCCAGCGAAATAATTGATTTTCGCTGGTGGAATTAGAAAGCGGTGCAACATGGATATTTGCATGTGTGAAGCAACCCGATTACCAATGGACGGACGAGATCGACCGGCCACCCCTATAAATACCCCTGTACCTTGGCCAGGTACGAGGCACACACCACCACCAAAGCCCCAAGCAGCAAGCAACAGAGCAACCGTAGATTATTAGCCACAGTCATAAGCTCAAAGTTTTTTTTTCAAGAGAGTCATAAGCTCAAAGGTTTATAGCCACTGTCCTCCATCTCTGTCTTGTCGTGCATCTTCCACTAGTTTTCTCTGCATGCATGCCTACAAGATCGATCGAGATTGTTCATTTTGATCGGCTTTGATCGTCTATGCAGCACACTTTCTGGTTGTTGTTAGCAGCCATGTATAGGCATCTATTTTGGCCTTTTTTTGTTGTGTTTTTTTAATTTTGTATCATTATGCTATTTTTTGTGAAGCATTTCATAAAGGGGTAGATTACCAATTAAGAGAGTGTACCTCTTGCAACAACAACTACGTACTCTGCTGATTGTACCTGTTCCTTCCTTAGTTTGTTTCTTCTGACCTTTTTTTTGCAATTTGTTTCTTCTGACCTTTTTTTTGCATCACCGCTAGTGCACTATTTTTAATTTGGCTCCATGCATAGAAGATCGAGATTGTTAAAGGCAGTGCCTAAACCGTGCACTGCCAGTATATGTTGCACTGGTTGTTGTTGCCTATGAAACGTGTGCTGATCTTCCAGATGATTTGTAACCGATTAGTTTGCAACTAAAATGCACAAACTTGCAGTGTGATTTACTAATCATTAAAATTATGGTTTTCATATCGATTATTCTTGTAACAATCTCCTTGAAAACATTATTAGCTAGGTGTTTATCAGATATAACTAATCTCCTTATTAATTCTGTTTGCAGTTACTTTAGCTACCTGATCATGGCATCATCCCTTAAGGCACTGCTTGTTGACGATACTGTGGTTGACAGCATGGTTCTCTCCTTCATGCTACGCAGATTTCACTGTGAGGTCACCCTGGCTAAGAATGGAAAAGAAGCTGTTGATATGTTCCTTGAGGGTAACAAGTTTGACATTGTTGTGTGTGATAAGGACATGCCCATAATGGCCGGTCCTGAGGTATGTACTTGAGTTAATTTACGGTTTCTTTCTTTTCCTTTTTTGCTTGAACATAACATATATTGGATGGTCACCTCATCGACACTTGTACAGGTTACTCCATATAGGCAATCATGGAGATCCGTGCTATGGGAGCCACCGATGTAAAGATTGTCGGGGTGTCCGCTGATGATAACGCCATGGAGGCGTTCATGACTCATGAGTGCCGGTGCTGATGACTTTGTGCCCAAACCAATGAGGCTTGAGGTTCTCGGGCCTATGATTCAAGAGGTCATCAACAGGAAGAATATTTAGTGACGCTTGCTCGATCAGCCATGGAGGAATAAATTAAGCTAGCTCATATACTATGAATTTATTTTTTTGCGAGGGATATACCATGAATGTTTGATAGCTTTAATTTGATTTGCATTATATTATTGTCGTGTTGTCATTTTAGTTGGCGTGATAAGCAAAAAAGAACAAGCACAGAGGCTACCAGTAATTAGATCGTTGGAATCAATGTAATGTGTAACCTTTTGAATTTAATCTATTACTTCTCGTTAATTTGTGCTTCAGGGTGTGTGCCATGTGCATGTGTTCGGAAGGCAAGTTATTCGACACCCAATTAATTTGATAGTTTCACGGATTGGATTTCTCTTGTTGGCGTGATACGTCTAACTAACGACACATGTGAAGCTAAACATACCGCATGCGTGCACGTAATTTCTTTTTTTTTGAGCATCAGCATGCATATGGCTTTTATATATACGCCGCATACACTCACCCTATGAACGCATTACACGCACCTACCCCTATGAGCACCTCCGAGAGATCGAGCCGGCATATCATCTTGAGATTTACGGCAAATCAGTAAGTGCCTCGTCGTCGTGACGGAACGTCTCCTCCCACCGAAAGCGCATCGCGGAAATCCTGAAATAAATCCAGGAATAATGCGAGCACCAGGATTTGAACCCTGGTGGGTTGGGGATACCACTGTCCACCTAACCATCTCAACCACAGGTTGATTCGCCACGTAATTTCTTTCTAGAAACATGAAATAAATATCTATATGCATGGCTCATTTAATCACTAAAGATACGCCAGCCAATATTTGATTTTTTCCTGATGAAATTAGAAAAGCGGTGCAAATTGATATTGAAAGACTTTTTGAATGAAATCAAATGCGCTTAGCTACAACCTCTCTTTCTCGAGCTCAACTGATCCAAAAGTCTTTGCCTTCTCAAGGCTTCCATCTGCCATACGCCTCATGCTCCTCCAAGTCTATCTTCTCCCTCTCAAGTTGTAACTTGCTGTTCACCCTCTACCGGTCCCAATCTATCCTCTCTTTTTCACATCCAAGAAGAGCTTGTACCTCTCCTCCTCCTCCTCCTCCACCATGGTGGAAGACATTTTTGCTCGACACAACGTCACGCAAGACCCTGCTTTTATCCCACTTGTTTCACATCACTTGGTGGTCCCCCTTTGGCACGTTGGCTTGTCCCTCCTCTCCTACACCTTCGTCACCCAATCCAATGGTTTGTTGGGAGCTTGAGCCATCATTTTTTTTTAAAACAAATTGTCGTTCTTGAGGGCCTTGTGGACATTGCCGCCACCATCGACAAGGAGCTGACGGAAATTGGGATGAAAGATCTCGGATACTCCTCCGACGAGCACCTCCAGCCCAGCGCCAAGCTCAGCTTATTCTTTAATGGCGTGTTGACGGCTCTCCGGCGTTCGAAGCGGCGATCCCGGCGATCAGCCGAGGAGTCGCGCCAAATCTGCTCGGAAGTTCTTGAGAAAGTCTTTGGTGAAGGTGGCCTACCGCAACCCGTGCCTCGACCTCACCAACGCCCTCAAATCCTTGCCGTCCGGATGCTGGCGAGAGGCGCTCAAGGCCTTTGTCGCTTCTATCGTGGACAGGGTCCACAAGGTCAAGAGGGTTGAGGCGACCGTGTAGACTAGGCCGCCAAGCTTATCTTTCCCTTGTCGCTGCAGATCATGTTCATGAGGACAATTCATTAGATCTGCGACAAGTTATTTTTGTAATATACTCTATCTTAGGCAATCGAATGCAATGTTATTTCCTCTACTTGATTTCTTCCCTTGTATGTTTGTACCCTACGCTTTTAGGCAACTTGTCGGCGCAGGCACCCTTGCCGCGAAGCCGAAAAGTCGCGGAACTTCAAGCCTGGGCGATGGCGATGCCGCCTCCGACAAGCAACCTTGTCGCAACTAGTTGCAGCTCACTTAAGTTGTTGAGCGGACTCGAAACAAAGTAAGGGCGCAAACTAGCTACGAGTTGGTTCCTCCGCCGCACGTGTTTTCCATACAAAAGCACTATCGCTCGAGGAAGATAACTTAAAAATTTAAAAACTGATTGCTCAAACTCGGCAACTTAGCTTTTACATCGTTTGCTTCCCGGCAAGGCAACATTTCTTCGAGCGACGCTTGGCGGTCCACGTCATTATCCTCTCCTCCCCCCAGGTTAACTTGTGGGTGGATGAACCTTCCTTTCTTTTGAGAAGAAAGAAGAGAAAATAAAGTCATGGAGCCTAGTGGCTCGTTATTGCTTACCGGGTGTTGATGCTGCACAAGAACGTCAGATAACACATGCGAATAGGTTATGAAAGCATGAATTTGACTATCTTTGCGCAACACATAGGCTTTATCGATGCACGGGGTTCTGCGCCCGGCTTTTGGTACAAAGGATTACATGCAACAGCGCAAGACTTGTACAAAAGGTGGTTGCGGAACGGGTTCCGTCAACCGGGCCTTATATGGGTAAAACTTACGAAGATGCTCTATATTCCAGAGTTGCTCACCGGAACGCCATCTTGGTCTCAGGCGGACAGCGTCCGGGCCTAGTGACTCGCTTTCACCCGATAAGGGCCTTCCCACTTCAAGGTCAACTTGTTGGAATTGTTGGCGGATTGAACGCACCGAAGAACAAGGTCGCCTTCCTCGAAGCTTTCCGGCATTAACTGCGGCTATGGTAGCGGCGCAAAGCTTGCTGGGTAACGAGCAGCTCAGACAGAGCTGTTTCGAAGGCGATCCTCCTCAAGGAGCGGTAGCGTCATCTTGTCGCAGCTGCTCTTGCTCAAGCTCATCATAAGCGAGCACTCGAAGCGATCCGTATACGAAGTTCCCCGGGGAGAAGCGCCTGCGCTCCATAGACTAGAGCAAAAGGTGTCCGCCGGTGGCTCGATTTGGCGTCGCCCCGATCGAATTAAAGAACCACCGCAGCTCCTCAATCCAGCTTTCTTCCGCACTTTCGCAGCTGTCGAAATTTCGGCCTTGAGTCCTCGCAAAGCACTTCAAAGATTTGCTCTCTCGCTTGACCGTTGCTTCTCGGATGAGCAGCGAAGCAAAAGCGCATCTTGGCGCCAAGACCTTGGGCGTAGTGCATGAAGGTGCGGCTCGTGGAATTGTGTGTCGTTGTCGGTGATGATCCTGTTAGGTATCCCAAAACGGCAAACAATTGACTCAAGAACTTGATCGCCGATCTTTGTCACCTTCCTCATCGCCTCCACTTCCGCCACTTTGTGAACTTGTCGATCGCCACGCATAAGTACTCAAAGCCCCGACAGCTTCGGGGAAGGGGCCGAGGATGTCGAGCCCTGCACCGAAAAAGGGCCAGGATAAAGGGATCGCCCGGAGAGCTTGAGCTGGCCGATGTATCTGCTTGGAATGGAACCGCACGCTTCACACTTGGTTACTTGTGCAGTTGCATCTGAAGGGCTTCGGCGAAGAAACCTTGCTTAGGAATGCTTTCTTGGCAAGTGCGTTCTTGCGCCAATGTGGTGACCACATATGCCTCCATGTATCTCGCCAACAGCTTCGGCCCATCTTCCCGCAAATACACTTCAATTTCACACCGTTGAGTCTTTTTTCTCGTACAAGATGTTGTCAACAAACCGGTAGATACTTGACTGTCGGGCTACTCTTTCCGCTTCTTCTTGCTCTTCGGGAAGTTCTCTGTCGGAGGAAATGAACTAT
Organism: Aegilops bicornis; assembly: GCA_021605145.1. NCBI lineage: Eukaryota > Viridiplantae > Streptophyta > Magnoliopsida > Poales > Poaceae > Aegilops > Aegilops bicornis. The sequence goes on from CM038669.1 coordinate 701,550,199, forward strand.
TCGCTGCGCCCAAGGCCGGAGCCTCGCGGCTCGACAACAAGGACTAAAGGCACATCTCATCGCTGCGGGAACATCCGCTTCTGGCGAGAACACGAGGCTCGGGCTGAGCTTGACATTCCCACCGCAAGCTTGCCGGAACGAAGCTTGTCGGGAGCGTTTGCTTCAACGAAACAAACCAGTAAGGCTTGTCGGAGCAGCATCGCTCCTCAAAGACTATTGGTGTTGACTTTAGGGACTTTCTTGGCGGCGGCTTCAGAAGCTCGCGGCAAGTAATCACCGAAACCAACTTCCTTCTTCTTATTCTCGCCCAGTTGATGGTGCTACGGTTGGTTGAGTCACTTGAGCACAAAGGTCCTCGGTTCCATTGTGTAACTTGCGCGGCAAGACTTTGACAGCCGTCAAGAATGTCATTCTCGAGCTCTTGAACGTGGTTCCATTTGCAGTGCCTTCAAAGTGTTCTTCTAGCTTTCTCACTTCATCAACATAGGCTTCCATCAATGGGCTCTGATAATCTTTGTTCACTTGGCGGACGACAAGTTGCGAGTCCCCCCTGACAATGAGCTTCTTGATCCCAAGGTCCACCGCGATCCTGAGACCGGCAAGCAAACCTTCATACTCTGCAGTATTGTTTGTTGCTTGTTCCTTGGGAAAGTGCATCGGACTATGTACTTGAGGTGCTCTCCGGTGGAGTGCGACAAGCAAGACGCAAACACCGGCGCCTTGCAACGAGAAGGCACCATCAAAGTACATCGCCCATTCTTTATTTGCCTCCTTGACGGGATGCTCGTCTCTGGAATTTCTTAAATGCAGTGTCGGCGTCCCATTCTCGCTATGAACTCCGCCAATGCTCGCTTTGGATAGTTGAAGTGCTTTCAAACACGAGACCAAAGCTTGACAGTTCCAGTGCCCACTCGACTATCCTGCCTGTCGCTTCTGGATTTTGCAATATCCTCTTCAACGGAAAGCGAGTGACAACTGTTATCTCATGCGCTTGGAAGTAATGGCGCAGCTTTCTCGAGGCCATGAGGAGGCCGAAAAGCAGCTTCTTCACACCAGAGTACCTTTTGATCTAGCTCCTCGCAAAGGGAACTAACAAAGTAGATCGGGAGCTGCACCATCCTTTCTCGAATCTTGTCGCAATCCAGCTGCAGATCCGTCCTTGTCGGGACCAGAGCTTGCTCGGAGAAACCCTACGCTTGTCGCCGGATGCATCCGCCTCGGTTGTCGGCTCATCATCCGCCTCTCTTTCCGCTACTAACGCAGCACTAACCACGTGATTGGTTGCCGCTCTGTCTAGCAACAACTTCTCTTGGGGGTTAGGTGCGCCAAGTCTGGGAGTGGAGGAGAGATATTTCTTTAAGTCTTGCGGCTTAACCTCCGCTTCGGGAGTCCATTTCATTGGACCTGCCTTTTTCAAAATTTTGAAAAATGGCGGTATGCGCTCAACAGACTTAGAGATAAACTCACGAGAGCAGCCACGAATAGCCGGCAAGTCTTCGCACATCCTTGACGCGCTTTGGTGCTTCGATTCGCTCAATGTCCTTAATCTTGTCGGGATTGGCTTCAATTCCTCGCTGAGATACAAAGAACCCGAGAAGCTTGCTTAAGGGACTCCAAACACGCACTTCTCGGGGTTGAGCTTGAGGTTGATCTTGCGCAGATTTGCAAAAGTCTCATCCGGATCTTGAACTAGAGTTGCTTTGTCCTTGCTCTTGACCACTATGTCATCCATGTAAGCTTCTACATTTACGTGTATCTGCGTGGCTCAAAAGCTGCCGTGGACTACTCTTGCAAACGTTGAACCAAAGCATTCTTTAAACCGAAAGGCATCCGTATGAAACGATAAGTGCCACATGGTGTAATGAATGCGGTTTCTCTTCATCCTCTTACGCCATGAAAATCTGATGATATCCTGAATATGCATCAAGAAATGAAAGCGAGATCACATCCAGCCGTGGAGTCAACAATCTGGTCTATACGTGGCAAGGGAAATGGGTCTTTGGGACAAGCTTTATTAACATCTGTGAAGTCAATACAAAGTCTCCATTTCCCATTAGCCTGGCATACAACTACCGGATTGGCCAACCAGGTGGGATGGAGGACTCCTCGACAAGGCCTGCCGCTTCCAACTTCTTAATTTCTTCTCGCAATGAACTCTTGGCGCCCACCGCTCGCTTCCTCGACTTTTTGCTTGACGGGCCGCGGTGAGGACAGACATACTAGGTGGTGCTCAATTACTTTCACAGGAACACCGGGATGTCGACGGTTGCCATGCAAACACATCAAAATTTGCCCACAGAAAGCAACGAGCTCGCCTTCCTATTTAGGGTCTAGAGTGGCACCGATGGTGAAGGTACCACCGCTGCCGCCCTCCTTGGCGGGCACTCTCTTGGTCTTTGGCGGAGCTGCCATCTTCTTCTTGCACTTTCCGGTGGAGCTCGATGGTGCGTCCTCGACGGTAGCGCAGCACTCCGAAGAGGTGCGCTTGCCGGAGTGGGCATCAGAGCTCTTGCCGGACTTGGTGGTCTTCTTCCCCCCGGGAGCTTCGTGCAAGTGATTTGCTCTCTGTCGCAGCTGCTGCATCCCGATAAATCTTGTCGGCGCAAATAAGCGCATCCTTCTTGTCGCCATGGACATAAATGACGCTTATCGGGCCGGGCATCTTGAGTAGGTTGTAGGCGTAATGAGAGGCTGCCATAAACTTGGCAAGCGCTGGACGGCCAAGTATTCCATTATAAGGCAATGGGAAATCAGCAACGTCGAACGTGACCCTCTCTGTTCTGAAGTTGAGCTCGCTGCCAAATGTTACCGGCAACGTGATCTTCCCTTTGGGCTTGCTCCTTCCTGGGTTGATCCCTTGGAACGTGCCAGTTTCTTGAGCTCCTTTGTCGAGGAATCTACGAAGCTTGAACGCTGCGAGAGGAGATCGATTCAAGCCCGGCCCGCCGCCAACCAACATCTTTGTGACCTTGAGGTTGGCGGATAGTTGGTGATACCAACATTGGCAAGCACCGACCGCAGTGATGCGATCGTGGGTGATCCTCAATGTCAAAGATGATGGGCGTCTGGACCACTTCAGAGGTTTGGCGTGACTCTATGGATGGTTCTGCTGCATTAACCTCACGCATCCATTGCTTGAGTTGGCGGTGCGAGGTATGCAAGAGAAGCACCACCGTCAACGCAGCGACCTCCGTTGCCTTACTCAAACTCTTGCTCGTCGCCTTCATCGCCTTCCATGTCTTCGTCATCTTCATCTTCGTCTTCTTCCTCGTCGCGGGCCGGGAGGTCTGCTCTCCTTGTCAGCCGCTTGGCCTTGCCACAAGGCCCCTCGGCCGGGCCTCTTCTTGCTAGCTACACCTGCACCTTCTGGGCTTTCTCCTTGTCTACGCCGTCATTACTGCCTTACGCAGTTCAACAAGCTGCTCGACCTTCTTGCAGCTCTGGAGATCGTGGGTCTTTGGTGCGGTGGATCTTCTGATCTTGCTTGTCGGAGCTGCCACCGCTTGTCGGCGGCCGCCACGGCTTGGCGGTTGGTATCAGCGGCAACCTCTTGCCGGAGCCGCCAAATTTTAGCCTTGGCGGAGCCATCTCCGCTGCCGGACTGCTCGACTAACTAGTACCTCTTTGTTTTTCTTCTTTCTCGTTGTTTCGGCCACGGTTTTTCCTTGCCGGGCGGTTTCTCAATCGGCCGACTCGCCCCATATTCTCTCCTGAGTCTTCTTCCTTCTTCAGTAGCGTGCACACTTGTCGGCCCAGGCGTGGGGAGTTCACGACGTCTTTTCACTTTGCACATCGCCATCTCCTCCTCATCCTCGCGGTTTCGCACATTCCGATGAAATGCACTAATCATCCGCGGGGTGGACATCCGGATGTTGTAATGCACACGGCTGAATCTCTGAATGAATTCTTGCGCAGGACTCTCCTTCCTTCCGGGCAAGCAGTGAAGGTCACTCTCTTGGCCAGGGAGGCTTGTGGCACGCTGTGAAGGCGCGCCGACAAACCGTGACACAAATCTGCCCAAGAAGAAATAGAGCTGTCCGGCAAGTGCATGAGCCAAGATCTCGACGCTTGGCTTGAGCACCGGAGGGAAGTAGTTGGCAAGAATCTTGTCGTTCGCCCCCCCGCTGCCCGCACCGCGATGGTGTAGATGCCGAGGAACTCCGATGGGTGTGTCCTGCCATCATACTTCTCCGCACATCTCGGCTTGAAGTTTTTCTTGTCGGGCCACCTGGACTTGCCGCAGCTCATGAGTGAACGCAGGGCAACCCTAACGCCAGACAAGTCGCCTGGTTCCCGGCGCATGCATATCGGCGATGGGCCCGGCGCTGGTCGGATTGACGCCACGCTTCTCTTCGGGCTCGGCGCGGTTCAAGCGTCTTCTTCTTGTCGTTCTTTAAGAACTTGGCGCTGATCACGACGAGCTCGTGGATCCGATGACGCGGTGGAGTCGCTGTCGAAGTGGATCCTAGGAGCTGGTGATTTTGGCCTTCGGGAAGGGGAGTGCATGGTGGTTTCACCCCCGCAGGTCTCGCCGCCACCGGCTCGTGCCTTAATCGCCTCGCCCGGCGGCAAGGACGCAGATTGGTTGTCGAACGTCGCCGCTGGCAAAGGCGATGAGACTTCAATTGTGGCCCTCCATTCGGCCGAATCTTTGCCGGGCCGCTTGAGGGTAGTCTAAAAGTATGAAGCTCTCCCCAAGCGATCGCATTCGCTTCGCATCGCATGGCCGAGGTGCATGCGGTCTCGAGGGCCTCGGGATCCTCCACTTGGTCTTGATCCAACGAGCGTATGGTGCTGCGAGCATCATGACGTTGTCCGGGTCCCAAGCGCCTCGGGAAGGACGCAGCGGTGCGCGGACTCGGACGCCCGATGCTCGCGCCGCTTTGTCCTTGGACCTGTGACGTTAGGGGCTCTCGACGACGCCCGTTCCTCCGCCATTGCTTCCCCACCACCGTCGGCTCCGGTGGCGGTGGGTCTGACGCAGACGGCTCTGCTACATGTACCAAGACTTCTTCTTCGTGTCATGTCGATGAAGATGATGATGAAGTTGCTCGTGTGACCGCTGGATCAGGTACACACAGCCTCGACGCGCCTACCGGGCGCGCCAAAGATGTCGGGAAGCTGATCAGGCCCACGAACACCTATGGGACGGGTCCCTTGTGGTTCGGAGGGGGCGGAGAATGCACGAAGAGTAGATCGAAGCAATGCACAAGAGCAGATTTACCCAGCTTAGGAGCTCTCCGGAGAGATAACACTCCTACTGCTGCTTTGTGGATTATATTGTGTTCTTGCTAGGGAGCAATAGAAGCTACCAAACCTAGCCTGAGTGTGGTCTCGTATGAACTAAGCCGGAGCTGAACCGAGCCCTTTCTACGTTGCACTTGGGCCTCCTTTTATAGGCACAAGGGGTCACCACAGGTGGCAAGTAGACAAGGGTAAGATAGTAAAAACAGAGGTTGGTACACCGCCAGGTCACAGTGTACGATGATCTATACCTAACTCGACGGCAAGGGACAAGAGTCATAAATGCCCGTCTCGATCGCTGAATAGTGTAACGAGGACCGCCAAGTGCGCCTCCGTTTGCCACGATGGTGGCTTGTCGTCACGCTTATCGCTGCTCCCCATCGATCGCACAACCCCATCGACACGCGTTCCTCGGGAAAGCCTGCGCGACACGTTGGCGGATGAGCCGAGCGGAGATGAAGAGAGGTTGCTGCATGCAAGCGCCTTTGCCATGGCAGAATCCTTTTGTCGCTTGGGAGCTTGGCGCCACCCAAGCCTTCCCGACAAGCTCCTCTTGCCGGGGCCTTGTTTCGCCGTGCCTTGAGTGGTCTTCCCGGCAAGCTCCTCTTCAGGGGCCTTGATTACTTTGTTCTTGGGTAACTCCAAAGGAGCGGCTGAGGATCTTGGCGATCACCAGCCACTTCGCCATGGGGGTGTCTTTCAATGTCAGGTACTGAGTTCGGGATACTAGGGTACCCCTACTCTAGTACACCGACAAATGTGTTTCTTCAACAGGAGGTATATTAAGACCATGTATTTCTTCAATAGGAGGTAAATTCTTAACATCTTTGGCTTTAATACCATTTTCTTTCATTGATTTCTTTGCCTCTTGCATATCTTCAGATCGAGAAATAGAACACCCTCTTCTTCGGAGTTGATTTAGGAATAGGCTCAGAGTTGGCTCAATTGGCTCGTGAAGAGTCCAATTATTTTCATTAGTCAACATATTATTCAATAGCAATTCAGCTTGGTTGAATCGTTCTTTCCTCGAAACACAACCAAAGCAATAACTATCCAAGTGGTCCTTGGAAGCATCAGTTAGTCCATTATAAAAGATATCAAGTATTTCATTTTTCTTAAGAGGATGATCAGGCAAAGCATTAAGTAATCGGAGAAGCCTCCCCCAAGCTTGTGGGAGACTCTCTTCTTTAACTTGCACAAAATTATATATTTCCCGCAAGGCAGCTTGTTTCTTATGAGCAGGGAAATATTTAGCAGAGAAGTAATAAATCATATCCTGGGGACTACGCACACAACCAGGATCAAGAGAATTAAACCAAGTTTTAGCATCACCCTTTAATGAGAACGGAAATATCTTAAGGATATAATAATAGCTAGATTTCTCATCATTAGTGAACAGGGTGGCTATATCATTCAATTTGGTAAGATGTGCCACAACAGTTTCAGATTCATAGCCATAAAAAGGATCAGATTCAACCAAAGTAATTATCTCAAGATCAACATAGAATTCATAATCCTTATCAGTAACAAAGATAGGTGAAGTAGCAAAAGCAGGGTCATATTTCATTCTAGCATTCAGAGATTGCTGCTTTCATTTAGCTAATAACTTCTTAAGATCGTATCTATCATTGCAAGCAAGAGTAGCTCTAGCAGCTTCTTCATCCATAACACAACCCTCTCGAACAACAGGCAATTCATACTTAGGGGAAGAACCTTCATCATCACTATCTTCATTAATTTTATCATCTATAATTTCATTCTCTCTAACCCTAGCAAGTTGTTCATTTAGAAATTCACCTAATGGCAAAGTAGTATCAAGTATAGAAGTAGTTTCATCATAAGTATCGTGCATAGCAGAAGTGGCATCATCAATAACATGCGACATATTAGAATTCATAGCAGTAGCAGGTTTAGGTGTCACAAGCTTACTCAAAACAAAAGGAGAATCTAGTGCAGAGCTAGATGGCAGTTGCTTACCTCCCCTCGTAGTTGAGGGGAAATCTTAGTTCTTTCGTCTTTCAAGTTCTTCATAGTGATCAGCAGATATAAATCCCAAGTGACTCAAAGAATAGAGCTATGATCCCTGGCAACGGCGCCAGAAAATAGTCTTGATAACCCACAAGTATAGGGGATCGCATAGCAGTTTTCGAGGGTAGAGTATTCAACCCAAATTTATTGATTCGACACAAAGCGAGCCAAAGAATATTCTCAAGTATTAGCAGTTGAGTTGTCAATTCAACCACACCTGGATAACTTAGTATCTGCTGACAAAGTATTTAGTAGCAAAGTAGTATGATAGTAATGGTATGATGGCAAAAGTAGCAGTAGCAGTTTTGTAGTAGTTGTATGTAGCAACGGAAAAGTAAATAAGCAATGCACAATATGTGAAAAGCTCGTAGGCATTGGATCGGTGATGGATAATTATGTGGGATGCGATTCCTCATGTAATAGTTATAACATAGAGTGACACAGAACTAGCTCGATTGCATCAATGTAATGTAGGCATGTATTCGAATATAGTCATACGTGCTTATGGAAAAGAACTTGCATGACATCTATTGTCCTACCCTCCCGTGGCAGCGGGTCCTAATGGAAACTAAGGGATATTAAGGCCTCCTTTTAATAGAGAACCGAACAAAGCATTAGCACTTAGTGAATACATGAACTCCTCAAACTACGGTCATCACCGAGAAGTATCCCAATTATTGTCACTTGAGGTTGTCGGATCATAACACATAATAGGTGACTATAGACTTGCAAGATAGGATCAAGAACTCACATATATTCATGAAAACATAATAGGTTCAAATCTGAAATCATGGCACTTTCGCCCTAGTGACAAGTATTAAGCATAGCAAAGTCATAGCAACATCAATCTCGAACATAGTGGATACTAGGGATCAAACCCTAACAAAACTAACTTGATTACATGGTAAATCTCATCCAACCCATCATCGTCCAACAAGCCTACGAGGGAATTACTCACGCACGGCGGTGAGCATCATGAAATTGGTGATGGAGGATGGTTGATGATGACGACGGCGATGAATCCCCCCTCTCCGGAGCCCCGAACGGACTCCAGATCAGCCCTCCCGAGAGAGATTAGGGCTTGGCAGCTGACTCCGTGTATCGTGAAGCGCGATGAAACTTTCTCTCGATTTTTTCTCCGCGAAAAGCAAATATATAGAGTTGGAGTTGAGGTTGGTGGAGCTCCGGGGGCCCACGAAGGTGGGGGCATGCCTAGGGGGCGTGCCCCCACCTCGTGGGATGTGGGTGTGGGCCCCCTGGCCTTGATTCTTTGCCAAGATTTTTTATATTTTCCAAAAGTAATCTTTCGTTGGATTTTCAGGTCATTCCGAGAATTTTGTTTCTACACAAAAATAACACCATGGTAGTTACGCTAAAAGCAGCGTCGGTCAAGGTTAGTTTCATTCAAATCATGCAAGTTAGATTCCAAAACAAGGGCAAAAGTGTTTCGAAAAGTAGATACGTTGGAGACGTATCAGAATGCAACAAACAAAGCTAGTAATGCAGATGATGTTAAAACAAAGGAAGTCACCGTTCACGACTCTTAATTCCAATGCCAGTTTGTTTCCGGCTAACCACGGAAGAATAGTGGCCACAAAACTTGTTCACACTCTCTTGGATAATGGACCATTTATGTTCGAGAGAGGTCTCATTGCAGGTGGTATGGTTAGGGCTCGACTCCACATATTCCTTGTGTTGATGGTAATGTTGTGGATCTTTTCCCAATACTTATTTCCATTTTGCTCAGGCCCATATATATGGTTCATACTTGTGGCCAACCAAGCTTCACACAACAGAACATCTCTTGAATTGGAAATGTCAGACCTATTGCCTTGAGCATCTTCCTCTTCTTTTTGTTTAGAGTGGTTGATTTTTGCCCGACATCATACATAGAAGAGTTGGTATCCCCCAAGTCATAATGCATAGGATATTGACCGTCATTCATCATGTATGTCATGATAACCTCCTAAAATGACCATGATCACAAATAGACTAATGGCATATGCAACTAAAAGATTCAGAGGCATACACAAAAAATGATTCAATGACAATTGATTGAATGGCATACATAGCAGGCGAATGAATCAATACAAAGTGTGGCAAAAATGTACCATGTCCTCCGCCACCAATTTGTCAAACAAGACCTGGGCAAACCTGGCGCCGGTGGTTCCTAGGGTTGTCTACACCCAATGGAGTTGCAGCTAACAGGATCGAGAAGAGGTGTCTAGAGGGGGGGGGGTGATTAGACCCTCAACAAGTAAATGTAGCAGTTTTTAAGTTTTTTGAGTTAAGGTAGGAGATGGGCACAATTTTAAGCATTTACAATACAATTCAAGCAAGCATGCAAAGAGTATATGAGCAGCGGAAAGTAAAGCATGCAACTTGCAAGAAAGTAAAGGGATGGGATTGGAGTGTGCAAACGCAATTGGAGACATGGAGATTTTTGGCGTGGTTCCGATAGGTGGTGCTATCGTACATACACGTTGGTGGAGAGTTCAACCCATATAAAGGGTAACGGTTGCGCGAGCCCACGGAGGGCTCCACCCATGAAGGGTCCACGAAGAAGCAACCTTGTCTATCTCACCATGGCCATCGCCCACAATGGACTTGCCTCACTTGGGTAGATCTTCATGAAGTAGGCGACCTTCTTGCCCTTACAAACTCCTTGGTTCAACTCCACAATCTTGACGGAGGCTCCCAAGTGAAACCTAACCAATCTAGGAGACACCACTCCAAAAGGTAATAGATGGTGTGTTGATGATGAACTCCTTGCTCTTGTGCTTCAAATGATAGTCTCCCAACACTCAACTCTCTCTCACAGAATTGGCTATGGTGGAAAGATGATTTGAGTGGAAAGCAACTTGGGGAAGGCCAAAGATCAAGATTCTTGTGGTTGAATTGGAATGTCTTGGTCTCAACACATGAGTAGGTGGTACTCTCTTAGAAAATGAGTAGTGGAAGTGTAGGCATGTTCTGATGGCTCTCTCTCTCTCTAATGGATAAGGGGGTGGAGGGGTATATATAGCCTCCACACAAAATCTAACTATTACACACAATCTTCCAAACTCGGTGGGACCGAATAGTGCAACTCGGTCAAACCGATATGGTTGAAAATGTTAAGTTAGAGTTTTCGGTGGGACCAACAAGGTCAACTCGGTGGGACCGATGTGATAGGGTTAGGGAAAAACCTCATCTCGGTGAGACCGATTACATGAACTCGGTGGGACCGATTTCAGTAATAAGCAAACAGAGACTTGGTCAAGCAAACTCAGTGGGACCGACAACACATTTCGGTGAGACCGAAATACTGCAATAGGTAACAGAGAGTTTGCAAGGCCATCTCGGTGAGACCGAGATCCCATTGGTGAGATCGAACTGATTAGGGTTTCTGGCAGTGGCTATGTCAGGTGAACTCGGTGGCGCCGGATGAATCAAATCGGTGGGGCCGAGTTTGACTTTAGGTTTTGGACATATGTGGAAATGAGAAAGTGGTTGAGGGTTTTGGAGCATATCACTAAGCATTTTGAGCAAGCAAGCCATTAAGCAACACCTCATCCCCTTTTAATAGTATTGGCTTTTCCTATGGACTCAATGTGATCTTGGATCACTAAAATGAAAATGTAGAGTCTTGAGCGTTTGCCAATGTTTGTCCTTAGCGTCTTGAAGGGGTTCCACATCCTCTTGTCCTGCCACTCCAATGTTGAACTCATCTGAAATATACTAGGTAGAAGTATTAGTCCAACAAGAGATATGTTGACATTAATTACCAAAATCACCCAAGGAGCACTTGTGCTTTCAATCTCCCCCTTTTTGGTAATTGATGACAACATACAACAAAGCTTTAGATAAATATACAAAGTATAACAAGTAAAGCTTTGGAAAACATGCAACATGCATTAGCTCCCCCTACATGTATGCAATCATGTGAAGATAGATTATAAGAGTATGTGAAAGCATAAACATGTCGAGCAAGCAATGAGTTACATGTATCTTGGCTATATGCATCAGAGCAAATGATGTGAAATGCAGAGAGAATGTACCTACATGTTCATGAGTCCTTCTTGCAAACAATATATACATCAGCAAGAGATCCACATGCACATGAGTGTGATGCATATACTTACCTTGTGGTCTTGAGCTAACTTTGGAAGAGATGAACCTGAGAAAACAGGGTTAGATAACGTAGGAATCCACTAGACAGAGCAAGAACAGAGTACCAAGACTGGGATGACATGTAGAAAGTGAGTACTTAGTACTCTATTTGGATGTTGACATGTTGAGGGACCTGGATTAAGGGGTCCTCGGACAGCCGGACTATATACGTTGGCCGGACTGTTGGACTATGAAGATACAAGACTGAAGACTTCGTCCCGTGTCCGGATTGGACTCTCCTTTATGCGTGGAAGGCAAGCTTGGCAGTTACGATATGTAGATCTCCTTCTCTCAGAATCGACTCTATGTAACCCTAGCCCTCCGGTGTCTATATAAACCCGAGGGTTTAGTTCAGAGGACAACAACAATCATAATCATAGGCTAGCTTCTAGGGTTTAGCCTCTCACGATCTCGTGGTAGATCAACTCTTGTAATACTCATATCATCAAGACCAATCAAGCAGGAAGTAGGGTATTACCTCCATCGAGAGGGCCCGAACACAGGTAAAATATCGTGTCCCCTGCCTCCTCCTGTTACCATTAGCCTTAGGCGCATAGTTCGGGAGCCCTACCCGAGATCCGCCGATTTTGACACCGACATTGGTGCTTTCATTGAGAGTTCTTGTGTGCCGTCCGATGAAGGCTTGATGGTTTCGCCTTGTTGTCAAGGACAACATCACTTGGGAGGAACCACAGCTGTAGGCCAGGACTCTCCGATTAGGCGGTTTCGTCATGGCCACCCGTTCGACTGCCACGCCGGGACGAGCAAATTCTCAGGTCATCAAGAACAACCTCCATCGCCGCCTTGGAATTCATCGAGCAGATGGATCCAATGGAGCTCTCCTCCTGAACGAGCTCTTGGATCGCATCGCTGCCAGTGGAGTCGTTGATGACCATGATTGGATCGGGCTTAAACCCGACCAAAGGGAGATTAACTCTCCGCCGGTCACCCATCAGATAGCGGTGGTGGAGGAACAAAACAACGATTCTTCCTCTATTTTGAGGACGAACTATGTCCGGGTTCCCGAGCTCACCGAGCCGGACACCGCCTACTGAGAAGACATGCCCAGTTCCGAACTTAGAATCGGGCAACGGGCCACAAATATTGGGTAACATCCCGGAGCCCAAGCTGCCTAGCTTCAGGAGCTCCTTTGCCCCTGGGTCTCAGATCGGATCGGGATTTGGGCTTAAGTCTACCCACCCACCCAGACACAAGTGATCTTTCCCACATTAGACAAGAGCCCCAAGAGATAGTACATCACTTTTGGGCCAGATTCCTCCTTGCAATGAGCAAGGTTCAGACCTTGTCATGAAAGACCTTAATCTCATTATTTTGCAAAAATTGCACAGACAAGGGAATTCTCAACACCATAAGTCGCCGTGACATAGCACACTTCGCCGACTTCGCGGCCATAGTATAGAAGTACTGTGCGATGGGAAGCACCTGGAAAACCCAAGCAAAATTCTGGGATCCTCCGGCTCTAACTAAACCCCTAGTCCGAACTAAAAGGGTGCGCTCTCGCAAGTCACCCAATCCAATCACAAAGAAGTCAAAACCCTCTACAGGGCATGGAACCCTACTGGAGGGATGGCTCAATAGGCCATGCAAAATTCACAGCACACCGGGCATCATACCAACACATGCCTTTAGAGCATGTTGGATACTCCGGCCAGTGGCCAAGAGCAATGAGGACCTCCTCATCAACAATCTTCAGAGAGCACCATCCCACGGAGAATAACAATACAAGATCTTGGCGGTCTTCGAGACTTTCGCCTCAAACAATAGGCGTAAGCGAGCACTCCGCAGCCTCGCCGAAGTCTGCCACGTCGCAGCAATAAATCCGTGGAACGATACGGCCATAACCTTCAATGCCAGTGATGAACCTCAATTCCGAATAGTCAGAGCACCAGCCGCTTTGGTCCTTAGTCCAATTGTGGACGGCTTCCGGCTTACTAAAGTGCTCATGGACGGCGGCAGCGGATTAAACCTCATCTATGAGGAAACTCTTAACAAAATGGAAATAGATAAGAGCCGCATTGAGCAAAGCAGTACGACCTTCGGGGGAATCATCCCCTAGTCGGGAGGCACGATGCGAGGGAAAAATTACACTGGATGTGGTATTGGGCACGCCGGAGAATTATAGGTCTGAATAAATCACATTCCAAGTGGTCCCGTTTAATAGTGGATACCAGGCCCTTTTAGGACGGGATGCATTCACAAGCTTCCAAGCCATACCCCATTACGGGTACATGAAGCATAAGATGCCTGGGCCCAATGGAATCATCACTCTAGCCAGTGATCCGGACATAGCACTCCGCGCCGAAAATAAAACCGTCGCACTAATACGGAGGCATTATCAAAGCCCTCGCGGTAGAAGAGTTAATCGCGGCTAGCGCTCCACGGTGAGCGGGGACGACTGACGTGATACTTGGACAAACGACCCAAGTCCACCTCTTTTAAACCAGCGAGTATTTAAATAGTCAAATTCCAGGTCCACCCGGACGGACCTACAAAACAACATCAATTGGGGCATAGCTAAACCCCACAATAGATGCCGTGACTACGAGAGTTCTTGCGCCGAAAATTGGGACATCTTACCGCTTTGGCATCCTTAAGACATGCCGTATCCCACGCAGTCTGGCGAGCATAGCCTAAACATACTAAAGGGATACAAGCCGGTCAAGGCGAGACTCTTTGGCGCTTTTCGAACCAAGAGACAAGCCATGGGAGAAGAGCTAGCCAAACTACTCGAGGCCGGATTCATCAGAGAAATAAAACATCCGGACTGGCTAGCAAACCTGGTGATGGTACCAAAGAAGGACAAATCCTGGCGCCTATGCGTCGATTTGAAGGACCTCAATAAGGCTTGCCCCAAGGATCCCTTCCCCCTCCCACGCATTGATCAAATCATCGACGCTACCGCAGGACACGACTCTTTGTGTTTCCTCGACGCATACTCCGGATACCATCAAATCAAGATGGCGGAGTCCGATCAAGCCGCAACGGCATTTATCACTCCATACGACGCCTTCTGTTTTAACACCATGCCTTTCAGGCTCAAAAACGCCGGTGCAACCTATCAACGCATGATTCAGACATGCCTGGAAACACAGATCGACAAAACAATGGAGGCATATGTGGATGATGTGGTCATCAAAACCAGACACGTCGAATCTTTAATAGACGACTTGAGGCTTATGTTTGACAATCTCCGAACATACGACATCAAGCTCAACCAGAAAAATGTGTTTTGGCGCATCACGGGAAAGCTCTTGGGCTTTATCGTTTCCAATAGAGGAATCGAAGCAAACCCGGCTAAAATTCGAGCTTCATCACAGCTTGGCTACCCCAGCAGACCTCAAGAAAATCCAGAAATTAAGCTGGATGCGTACGCTTTTAAGCCGCTTTTATCTCCCGATTGGGAGAAAAGGCATCGCCTCTTTATCGCCTTTCTTCGACGACCGAACACTTCGAGTGGATGGATGCGACTACAGTCGACCGGAAGAAATAAAAGCCCTCTTGGCCACCAATCCAATCTGGCTGCCAAATAAATGTCGGCGAACCCATGCTGCTATATATAGCTGCAACACACCAGGTTGTAAGTGCAAAGGTTTGTCGTCGAACGAGAGATGATGGGCATAAGTTCCCGCTTCAAAAGCCGTATACTACTTATCCAATCGGCCCTCACTCCATGCAAGTCACGGTACCCACATTATCAAAAGATAGCATCTGGCGGTCTTCATGGCATCCCGAAAACTACGACACTACTTTCAAGAGTGTTCAATCACGGTGGCCTCCGAAGTACCACTCAATGACATAATAAATAACCGCGATGCCACGGGCTGGATTGCTAAATGGGCTATCGAGCTCCTCCCGTTCGACATAACATACAAACCACGGCGAGCTATTAAGTCGCAGTAATCTTGGTGACTTAAATGGCGAATGAATGACTGACCGAACTCCCTAAAGAGTACAGCGCAGTACTCCAATTGGATCATGCACTTTGATGGCTCTAAGATGCTGGCTAGTCTAGGGGAAGGCGTTGTCCTGACAACCCCCACCGGAGATACAGTCCAATATGTACTACAAATACTATACTCAGATTCCAACAACGCAGCCGAATACGAGGCCCTGTTGCATGGTCTCCGGATGGCAGTCTCCATGGGGATTCAACACCTAGAAGTGCGTGGGGATTCAAACCTCGCAATATCTCAAATAAATGGAGACTTTGATGCCAAGGACCAAAAATGGCGGCCTACCACAATGCCGTCCTCAAAATGTCAGCTCGGTTTGAGGGGCTCGAATTCCACCATGTAGTCTGAGAAAACAACCAAGCGGCGGATATCCTCGCCCGCATGGGTGCTAAGCGCGACCCCGTCCCACCTTATATCTTTTTGGAAAGGCTGTTCAAGCCATCCGTGGTATGGGAAGGGGAGACCGGCAATACCAGTCCAGATCCGAACACAACCCCAGATCCTAAACAATCTAACGTAATCGGAGGCTCCGCCACCGAAATAACACCTTCGGCACACGTGATTATGGCTGTCATCGCCCCGTGGACAGAACCCTTCTTGGCCTACCTAAATAGGCAAGAACTCCCTGAGGACCAAAATGAGGCTCGTTGCATTGTGCGGCGCTCTAAAGCCTACAAGGTCCACGAGGGAGAGCTCTATAAGCCTTGATCGAGTGCTCCAAAGGTGCATCTCCGAAGAGGAAGAAGCGGCAGCACTAGGCCGAAATTCATGCCGGACTCGGGCGGCCACCATGCCGCAGCCCGGCACTAGTAAGCAAGGCCTTCAGTGACAGGTTTCTCTTGGCCGACAGCTCGGGCAGACGACAGACCTTGTCCAACATTGCGTCGGTTGCCAGCTTTTTGCAAATCAAAGCCATATGCCACCTACCGCTCTCCAAACAATCCCATAACTTAGCCCTTTGCGGTGCAGGGGTTCGATATGGTTGGACCCCTTAAAGGAGGAAGCCATAAGAAGAAATACTTGTTGGTCATGGTCGATAAATTCACCAAATGGATAGAAGCCAAACCAGTTAAAAGCGGCGAGTCCGACCAGTAATAGACTTCATATCCGAGGTCGTGACAATCGCTACGGTGTCCCCACAGCATCATCACCGATAACGGCTCAAACTTAACAGCCGACAAGGTGAAACTTGGTTAACGACAAAATGGGCATAAAGCTTCGATTATGCATCCGTCTATCACCCCAAACAAACGGTCAAGTCGAATGAGCGAATGGTGTTATTATGAGCGGCATTAAGCCCACGCTAGTGCGATCCTTGAAGGAATCAGATACGCACTGGGTCGAGGAGCTCGACTCTATACTATGGGGGCTGCGGACCACGCCAAATTGCACAACCGGATACACACCATTTTTATGGTGTATGGCGCAGAGGCAGTGCTACCCTGCGATATCATTCATGACTCACCTCGAGTGCACATGTACGAAGAGAGAGAAGCCGAGCTGGATCGACAGGACGGCTTAGATGTCCTGGAGGAGGAGCGTGACGTTGCAAAGGCCCGTTCCGCATTTTATCAACAGCAGGCTCGAAGGGTATCAAAGCAGAGAAGTACGGGCCAAAACTTACAACATTGGCGAACTCGTTCTACGCCTACCAGAGAAGAAAAAGGACAATCTCAAGCCCAAATGGGAAGGTACCTTCATCATTGATAAAGTTCTCACCGGAGGAGCGTACCGTCTGAGTGATGCATCCGATAATCGACTCGAGCCGAACCCATGGAACGCGGCCAGACTCCGAAGATTCTACGCCTAGTGCCGAACTCTGTGTTTGTCTCCTTACCTCCATCTTCCTTTTTAAATTATACCCTCTCTCTCTCTCCCTTTTTTATGTATAGCCTTAAAAGCTTCAAGTATGTTTTGACTGCACACTCCTGCCGCGCTATGCGCGCTCAATATACCTGGGGGCTTCTTATACAGAAGCTTAATTGTCTTCTGGGCTTTATGCCCACCACATATGCGTTACTCCTCCATATGTGCCTTTTTTCACCACTATATGCATCGATATGACTTAAGTTTTGGCCAAGCTGGGTTGCCTAGCTCTTGTGTTTATGCCCTGCGTTCCCGTTAATTCGGCTAGGGCATAAGGGGAGCACCTCTGCGATTGTTACTGCCGGGTCAGCCGGATGTGTACCTTAGACTGGGAAGCCGAAAGCTAGCGTTCTTAAGGGAATATTCGGTCGGTGAACAAAAGATGTCTTTTACCTATTACAAAACATGCCCCCAGATGCTTATATCACGGTAATTTTTCATGATTCGGACATGCACATTAGCGATGCACACCTGGGAAAGGAACCCTTAACGAAACTATTCTCCTCGGAAGATGTTTCTTACTACCCATGTAATATAACATAACTAGTTGGGTACTTGTTCTGCTCAAGCACTTATGACCCCTACGCCTGGTTTCCACGCGTGCCCCGATTTTCACATAACCGAGCGGGCATTCGGATACACTCTGGACTGTCGGGTCCAGAGGTTGAAGCGAAAAGGTCCGCCAAGACAAATGATTTACAATCCGGCTAGGGCAAAATGTGTCCTTCGAAGTACAAAGTCACTTAGACTGACTAAATTCTTCTTCTATACCATCCAACAGGCTGTCTATGGGAATACTTAGCGGCTAATGCTACCTGGTCATACACTAGATTTACAGGGATCTCTTTCCCATCTGACCCTACAGGTCCAACCTCGACCATGTGGTTCGGGTCAGCCTTGGTGTATCGCGTCTTCACCATGGCCCAGGCTTCCCTTGCGCCTTGTCGACAGGCCGATATCTTCCATAATCGGAAGCACCGCCGTGCTCCCTTGAGCATCTCCACAATCTCCCCCATGCCTCCTGGCACGGAGGCGGATGGCCATAAGGCCTGGGCAATGCCCTGCATCACCTGCCAAACTTGTTCGTGCAGTTGTGAGAGCTCTGAGAAGATCGCCGCAGATCCGGGCATCTCTTCTTGACGACTGTCAACATACCTCATGTACATAATTCGCGTTAGCACGCTTCTTCACGAACTTTATAGTGGTTTGTTAGAGCACTTACTAAATATGCCGCGTTGAAGGCCTCTTATTATTCTCCTTTCACGAATTGACAAGCTGGGCCGTAACATCCTTTAATTCGACGTCCAAATGGATGTTCGCGATCCCGGAGATTATTTTTCTCTGTATAACCTTTGTAAATACACGCCATGACCTTCAAATTGTCGTCATGAGCATGTTGCTCATCCTCCTACGATTTCCGGATCGCCTCCGGATTGTCTGCAGAATCTATTGTTAGATTTGCATTCATGCGAATACTAAGCTGGTACATGCCATTACATCATTTTCGATCAAAACAAGTATTACCAGATGGGGCCCTCGTGGACTCCTTCATTCCAAATGATTGCGACCTTCACGCTTGAGCTTTTGCACTCCTCCAGCTCTTTAGACAGCTGGGTATTCTTCTCCGTGAGAGCCCATGCACACGAGGATCCTTAAATCAGTTGTGCCAACTGTTTCAAGTCTCAG
Source organism: Aegilops bicornis (assembly GCA_021605145.1). NCBI lineage: Eukaryota > Viridiplantae > Streptophyta > Magnoliopsida > Poales > Poaceae > Aegilops > Aegilops bicornis. The sequence goes on from CM038669.1 coordinate 701,569,149, forward strand.
GGGCTACTGATATACATACTTATCAAATTTTCTTACCCGTATATCCTTTACGTACTGGTCCGTGGCTCTAGCGAGGCCATCTTGAGCAGCTTGGGATGTATGCTTCTCGAGGTTGAAGGCATTGAACGCCTCTTCAGAGAAATTAGGGTCGCGTAGTGCGGCCCTTCGGCGCCTATGATTCATGGCGCTCTCCACTTCGGAGTTTGTAGCGGAGAATCTATCCGCATCCTCTATAGGAGGATCATCCGGCATTGTCCCCGTGTCGACTTCCGCCCTTGAGTCCGGCCTTGGAGTCTGGTTGGTGGAGGCGCGGCCGGCAGGCTCTCCGGATATAGTCCAGCGAGCGCTTTTTCTGCCACGAGGCAACGGTCATTGTTATATTTTAATGATGATAATTTCGCGACAGGTTTTCAAACATACCTTTGCAACGGCGTTTTGGTCCTGACCGCCTTCCTTTTGAGCCTACCCGGCTTCGGTGCCCCTTGTTGACAAGTCATCACGGGTTCGACATGATGTCCCGATGGCCTTCCCTGTAAAACACAATACATGCGCGGTGGGTAAGGCGCAAGGAGGGATTCCTTTTTGGAGGTTGGGACTCCGGTCTTACTTACATGTGATACGGGGAGCAGGCCAGGATAATCGGCTATGAAGGCCACCAACGCACCATCGCAGCTTAACTGATAAAACGTCCTATTGACGAGCTCCACAAATGTGTCCGGATCTTCTTTGAGTCCGGGGTCGAGAAACCTGGTTGGGGTCCTCTGGCTATGGAGGCGGGCTGTGAACCTCCCTCATAGCTTTTCGCAGTTCCTGCTATGAATTGACAAGGAAAACATTTGTGCTAAAAAATAAGGGAAAGACTGGAATAAGAGATAACAGCTCACCTAGCTTGGGGGGTTGTACATGGAGAATCCATCCCGCGGTTTGATATGGATGAACTCCCCTTCTTCTCCTTTGTACAAATCGGACAATATCTTCGCCAGAGCAGCGGCGGAGTCCGGACCTTTATGGCCGCAGCGGGTGGCATCGTCTTCTCCATTGAAGTGCCACATGGGTTTCCCCCGATATTGAAGTGGCTGCACTCGCCGAATTATACATATGGACATAACCTCAATTATTGTCAGTCCTAATTTGGCCAACGTCTTTATCCTGTTCATCAGGAAAAGAATCTCTTTGTTATCTTCCTCCTGGGGGCTCCGTGGGCGCCCGCGTTTTCTTCAACGGGCATTTACAAACTCGGAAGGCCCTTTGAATAGGGTCCTAAGAGGGACGCCCTCCATGTAGAACCACTCCAAGGCCAGTCTTGGATGTCTTCTTAGAGTGCGGACCAGTATCCGGTCCCGGGCGATGAGCCATATTTCGCTCGCCCACTTGATATACCGATCCCTCCCTGAAAGTGCGGGGTACGAGGCAGAATAGCCTCTTCCACAGCTCAAAATGAGCTTCGCAACCCAGAAATAGCTCGTAGAAGGCGACATAGCCTGCGATATACAGTATGGAGGCTGGGTCAAAATTATGCAGTTGGAAGCCGTAGAACTCCAGGAGCCCGCGGAGGAAAGGATGGATTGGAAATCCGAGTACCCTCAGCAAATAGGGGACAAAGCATACTCGCTCCCCCTTGGATGGGTTTGGAGAACTCTCCGCTTGTTCCCCGCCAATATAAGTGGCTAGTCCAGCTCGGACGGGGACCATGTACGCAGGCGGGAGAAACCCCTTGGTCTGCAACTCTACTAATCGGCTATGGGGGACAGAACATTTCTCCCAATCGTCTGGCCTAGTGCTACGGGAGCGAGAGGAGGAGCTACGACGGCCGGCCATGATGGGATGGTTTCTTCAAGGCGCGCTCTGATGGATACTTCATTTGAGGAGGAGATGGTGTGATTTGGATCTATGGATCCTCAACTCTTTAAATAGACGATTTACTTGTATGGTCAGGGTGGCAAATGAAAAAATGTCCCGACTTCTCACATTCGCTCGACACGTGGAGATAGCCATTATTGAAGCACAGAAGCTGACATTGATGAGGAGCCGGACACTGCTCGCTACAACAGATACTCTGGAGAATTTGGAGAAGAACTCAGCGTTGCAATGTCAAGACAATCTGGCGCCCGGACTCATACTGTCATTGAAGCACTGGTTCGGGAGCTCTTGAGGAGTCCTGGATTAAGGGGTCCTCGGACAGCCTGGACTATATCGTTAGCGTGATTGTTGGACTATGAAGATACAAGACTGAAGACTTTGTCCCGTGTCCGGATAGGACTCTCCTCTGCGTGGAAGGCAAGCTTGGCAATTCGGATATGTAGATCTCCTTCTCTGTAACCGACTCTGTGTAACCCTAGCCCCCTCCGGTGTCTATATAAACCGGAGGGTTTAGTCCAGATAGAGACAACAACAATCATAATCATAGAGGCTAGCTTCTAGGGTTTAGCCTCTACGATCTCGTGGTAGATCAACTCTTGTAATACTCATATCATCAAGATCAATCAAGCAGTGAAGTAGGAATTATTACCTCCATCGAGAGGGCCCGAACTCGGGTAAAACATCATGTCCCCTGCCCCCTGTTACCATTAGCCTTAGACGCACAGTTCGGGACCCCCTACCCAAGATCCGCCGGTTTTGACACCGTCACATGTCCCCAAGGATAAAGATATGCAATGAATTCCAAACAAGATTTTCTTCCCCTAGATGTCTTTTCTCCCCCTGAATCTGCCATTGGATAATGGGAGAAGATAGGGTAATAGAAAATCAGAGCAAATGAAAAACAGAGGAAAAGAACTAACATGTCTTTCCCCTCTTAAAGACATGTGGCTTCTCTCCTCTTTGTTTACCAAGCATCTGGGAGGATTAAGAAGTCTTTCTCTCCCATAGGGTCTCTCTCTCCCTTTTATGTGTTTAAGCTTTGATGTGATTTCTCTCTACCCCTTTGACACCGGGTGGTTTCAAGTTGTTTTAGTTCTTGCAGACTTTCGATCCGTGTCGCCTGAGCTCTAACGCTTCTATAAAGTGAGAAATCATGGTACCTTCACGTCTACCTTTCCCAAGGGCTAGTTCAATTCCAGAGAAATGCAAGCAATCAGATCGACTTTGGACTCCCGCCACCGGGCCTCGATACCAATTGAAAGGATCGAGAAGAGGTGTCTAGAGGGGGGTGATTAGACCCTCAACAAGTAAAGGTAGCGGCTTTTAAGTTTTCAAGTTAAGGTAGGAGATGGCACAATTTTAAGCATTCACAATACAATTCAAGCAAGCATGTGATAACCCACAAGTATAGGGGATCATAGCAACAGTTTTGATAAGTAAGAGTGTCGAACCCTACGAGGAGCTAAAGGTAGAACAAATATTCCCTCAAGTTCTATCGACCACCGACACAACTCTACGCACGCTTGACGTTCGCTTTACCTAGAACAAGTATGAAACTAGAAGTACTTTGTAGGTGTTTTTGGATAAGCTTGCAAGAAAGTAAAGAACACGAAAATAAAACTAGGGGCTGTTAAGGTAAAGAAGCAACTAAAGTAAATATAGCGAGTGTGGAAAAGTGGTGGTATGAGTTGTGGAATTGTCCCTAAGCAACTGACTATGTTACTAGACCGGTAATCACTATTGCAATTCTATTTGAGATAGAGGCATAAGCTAACATACTTTCTCTACTTGGATCATATGCACTTATGATTGGAACTCTAGCAAGCATCCGCAACTACTAAAGATTCATTAAGGTAAAACCCAACCATAGCATTAAAGCATAAAGTCCCCTTTATCCCATACGCAACAATCCCTCTTACTCGGGTTTGTGTTTCAGTCACTCACCAACCCACTATAAGCGAATCATGAACGTATTGCAACACCCTACATCGGGAATCCCTCACGCTTGCGCGATACGGAGGGCACCATAGGACAACACCAATAATAAAACATGCAACTCAAATCAATCATAGCAATTCATCAATCACCGATAGGACAATATAAATCTACTCAGACATCATAGGATGGCAACACATCATCGGAAAATAATATGAAGCATAAAGCACCATGTTCAAGTAGAGGGTATAACGGGTTGCGGGAGAGTGGACCGCTGTAGATAGAGGGGGGAAGGTGATGGACATGTTGGTGAAGATGACGGTGGTGTTGGTGAAGATCATGGTGATGATGATGGCTCCCGGCAGCGCTCCGGCGCCACAGGTGCAAGGGGAGAGAGCCCCTTCTTCTTCTTCTTCCTTGACCTCCTCCCTAGATGGGAGAAGGGTTTCCTCTCATTCCTTGGCTCCCATGACTTGGGAGGGCGAGAGCCCTCCCGAGATTGGATCTATCTCTGCTTTACTGCGTCAGCCCTCGGCTCTGTTTCACCAAGCTTTCAGATATATGGAGATCCAGAATCTGATTGGCCTGAAACCTTCGCCCAGATTTTTTTCCCGAATATTATCTTTCTTGCAGCAAAAGAAGAGCATCAACTGCCTTACGGTGGGCTCATGAGGGTAGGCGGCGCGCCCGGGGGGGAGGGGCGCGCCCCCCTGCCTCGTGACCACCTCGGGCACCATCTCACGTGGATTTTTTCTTCTCGGAATTTTCCATATTTTCCAAAAAATAAGCTCAAATCCGCTTTTATCCCGCTTTGGATTCCGTTTGATATGGATATTCTCAGTAAACATAAAACATGCAATAGCGATGAACCGGCACTAGGCCTTCGGATCAATATGTTAGTCCCAAAAATAATATAAAAGTTGCAAAAAAAGTACATGAAAGTGAATAATATTGGCATGGAACAATCAAAAATTATAGATACTGACGGAGACGTATCAGCATGCAAAGAGTATATGAGCAGCGGAAAGTAAAGCATGCAACTAGCAAGAAAGTAAAGGGATGGGATTGGAGTGTGCAAACGCACTTGGAGACATTGAGATTTTTGGCGTGGTTCCGATAGGTGGTGCTACTCGTGACATACACGTTGGTGGAGAGTTCAACCCATATAAAGGGTATAGCAGTTCTTGTGAGCCCACGGAGAGCTCCACCCATGAAGGGGTCCACGAAGAAGCAACCTTGTCTATCCCACCATGGCCATCGCCCACGATGGACTTGCCTCACTTGGGTAGATCTTCACTAAGTAGGCGACCTTCTTGCCCTTACAAACTCCTTGGTTCAACTCCACAATCTTGACGGAGGCTCCCAAGTGAAACCTAACCAATCTAGGAGACACCACTCTCCAAAAGGTAATAGATGGTGTGTTGATGATGAACTCCTTGCTCTTGTGCTTCAAATGATAGTCTCCCCAACACTCAACTCTCTCTCACAGAATTGGCTATGGTGGAAAGATGATTTGAGTGGAAAGCAACTTGGGGAAGGCCAAAGATCAAGATTCTTGTGGTTGAATTGGAATGTCTTGGTCTCAACACATGAGTAGGTGGTACTCTCTTAGAAAATGAGTAGTGGAAGTGTAGGCACGTTCTGATGGCTCTCTCTCTCTCTAATGGATAAGGGGGTGGAGGGGTATATATAGCCTCCACACAAAATCTAACTGTTACACACAATCTTCCAAACTCGGTGGGACCGAATAGTGCAACTCAGTCAAACCGATATGGTTGAAAATATGAACGTTAGAGTTTTCGGTGGGACCAACAAGGTCAACTCGGTGGGACCGATGTGATAGGAGGTTAGAAAAACCTCATCTCGGTGAGACCGATTACATGAACTCGGTGGGACCGATTTCAGTAATAAGCAAACAGAGACTTGGTCAAGCAAACTCAGTGGGACCGACAACACATTTCGGTGAGACCGAAATACTGCAATAGGTAACAGAGAGTTTGCAAGGCCATCTCGGTGAGACCGAGATCCCATTGGTGAGACCGAACTGATTAGGGTTTCTGGCAGTGGCTATGTCAGGTGAACTCGGTGGCGCCGGATGAATCAACTCGGTGGGGCCGAGTTTCACTTTAGGTTTTGGACATATGTGGAAATGAGAAAGTGGTTGAGGGTTTTGGAGCATATCACTAAGCACTTTGAGCAAGCAAGCCATTAAGCAACACCTCATCCCCTTTTAATAGTATTGGCTTTTCCTATGGACTCAATGTGATCTTGGATCACTAAAATGAAAATGTAGAGTCTTGAGCGTTTGCCAATGTTTGTCCTTAAGCGTCTTGAAGGGGTTCCACATCCTCTTGTCTGTCACTCCAATGTTGAACTCATCTGAAATATACTAGGTAGAAGTATTAGTCCAACAAGAGATATGTTGACATTAATTACCAAAATCACCCAAGGAGCACTTGTGCTTTGGGATGAAGTCATACACCATCTCCGGTGTGTCTTGTTTCGTCAAGCCATTCGGAATCCCTGCCCATTCGGATGGCGGAACGGACTCGATCACGAGTGGAGTGGATGTCACTTTCCTCTCGGTGGTGGGGCAGATGCGTATGGGGCAGTCAGCTCCACTGGATCGGATGCATCCATGTTGATGTGGATCACCTCCTTGGTCGCAGCCTCCTGCTCATGCTACCGGGCATCTTGCTCCCTCCGAGCAATCTTCTCCACCTCATGGTGACCCCCACAGACTCCGCCAAGGAAACATGCATGGCAAAGGTGGGAGACGAGGTACTCAGTGACAACATCTACGACGGTGGACGCAGGAGGCGATGTGGACTAGGAGCAAGGGTGGAGGGCAACGATGACTCGGACACGAGAAATGGAGGACATACGCGGGAGGAGGGCGGCCAATTATGTGGACTAGGTTAATTTGGAGGGATTTGGGGAGGGTCAGGTCTGTCGGATCCTATGTGGCGGACACGTCCGGGCCTCCCCATATCTGCCCTAGATATGGGCTGGGTTTGAGGCGTGCTAGACAACCCAAACGTATAGGGACGGTTTGAGGGGTGGGTTGGGTTGCATTTTCGTCAGCAATCATTGGCCGGGGCATCTCTCAGGACGTTCAGGGATGATATGAGAGGGGTCCGGCTGTAGAAGCTCTTAAAGCATCTCTAGTGTATCTCCTTTCCCAATAAAAACTTCTGTTGTAGGGTGAGTTGTTTCAAAGAACATTCTCCCCCAGTAGACCCCTTTTCCCAATATATGTTTGGTAATAAAAAACACTCCAACTTTTCTTACATAGAGTGGAAGTTGGCTTGCTCCAAGTACCCTCCCCAATACTACCACGTTAGCACGTTGACGCCAATGCCTGCCACACTACCATACCGTCGTCAACCCTGCCATCGCCAGAACGTCACACACTAGTGCACAAACCCTTATAAGATTTCCTTATTAGTACGCTACGCTGGAAAGTAAACGCCAATCGGAAAGTGGCCTAAATAGCAACAATGTGCCATTAATAATCACATGCCACTAGTAAGTGGACTAAATAGTAGTGTCACGCTTAGGCGCTACGGCGCCATTAGTAAGTTCCACCGGAAGTGTGTTCGACAAAACTTAGTAGTAGCGTGTGTGCCGAGTGCACACCACTAATAAGGAACAAACTAGTGGTACACTCATACGGACTCGCCACTAGCAATTACTTTCTGGCCTACATGTGGGCACCATGTAGCTGTATTTGCCTCAGGCCACCAGTATATACATTATTAGTGGCGTGTGCCCTTGAGCTGTGCGGCACAAGTTTCTTTTGTGTGGGTCTGCATACTAGTGATGTTACCTATATCTGGCCTGATGCTAGTATTTATACTATTAGCAACATGCGAGCTGCATCGCATGCCACTAATAGCTATGGGATATTTGAGGAGAGCCCATAGTACACATGTGATCCTCTCTCACCAGCTCACTTCTTCACCCCCCTCTCCCCCTTCTTCCTCCTCTCTCCTTTTTTCCTTTCTCGAAATCAATCTCTCCCACACATTGTTGCACATTTTTAGATCTAGCTAGCTAATTAGCCCTAGATCTATCTAGGTAGTTACTTAAGCACTCTAGTTAGTTACTCTCTCTCCTCCACCCTTTCCCATGTATTAAATTAACGTTGTCTATCTCTTCTCCATTAATGCTTAGCTACCCCCATTCCTCTAGATCTGTCTCCCTCTCAACTACTATCTCTCTTTCCACACAACATAGGGGCGTCACTCTTGATTGATTGATGTCTAGCTCAACCGGTCCTCTCCTTTTAGTGAGAACTTACTTTTTGAATGAAGTGAAATGTATTATAAATTGTTGTGGACATGCAAATATGTGTTAGATGATGAAAATTTTATCCGACTTTTGAGCCATCATTATGATCAGCGTTGTGTCATTTTTTTAATCAAAAGTCATGTTGAATTTTTATGACCATGTTGAATTTACTTTTATTTCTTATATTGTCTTATATGGGTCGACCGAGTGAGCAATATAATGGATCAAAGTTTGGAAGAGTTCTTAGCATTTGCCTGGGAAGATATGAAGTGAAGGGGTAGCAATGAGATATGTTGTTCGTCGATGCAAAACCCTGCAAATGTTCATGGACCATTCTGGCAAAGTGGGGCTCATTTGCTCGTGTGGGTTTCATGAATAATTATACAAGGTGGACAAGTCACAACGGGCAGGATGAGGATGTTGCCGACATCTAAAGGTCAGCAGATGAAGAAGCTCAAGTGAGGAGCCATAAGAAGAAGGGTGGATCACTAAGAGGCACCCGATGATGAGTGATATTTTACACTCATTTACCTTTTGTTAAACCAAGGCTTCTTGTACACCTGAAAAACTTTTATAAAGGGGACCAACTTGAAATGTGAATAGAATGTCCGCGAGCAAAGCCAGAACAAAGCCATCTTCGTCCCTCTACCTCAACCCTAGCCGCCGCCATTTCCATCTCCATAGTGACCATCACCACCATAGTGCTTCCTCTCTAGACCATACCTGTAATTGTGCATCGCACTCATCATCCATTGTAAGACATATTATCAATTTCCATGATGTGTTCTTCGTGTGATCTGATCTCTGATGTCTACTACTCAACCTTCTTCTTGTAGACTCGTGTTGGGCCGCCAAGCGCAGAGTTTTGTAGGACAGTAGCAAGCTTCCCTCAAGTGGATGACCTAAGGTTTATCAATCCGTGGGAGGCGTAGGATGAAGATGGTCTCTCTCAAACAACCCTGCAACCAAATAACTAAGAGTCTCTTGTGTCCCCAACACACTGTGACGCCCCCGATTCAATCGTACACTAATCATACACGCAAATGTGTACGATCAAGATCAGGGACTCACGGGAAGATATCACAACACAACTCTAAACACAAATAAAAGAATACAAGCTTTATATTACAAGCCAGGGGCCTCGAGGGCTCGAATACAAGCTCGATACACATGAGTTAGCGGAAGCAACAATATCTGAGTACAGACATAAGTTAAACAAGACTGCCTTAAGAAGGCTAGCACAAAAGCAACACGGTCGAAGAGGCAAGGCCTCCTGCCTCGGACCTCCTAACTACTCTGGTCGTTGGCGGTCTCTCAGATAGTAGCATCCATCGGCGGTTGCATCCGGCTCGAGGATCCACCAACTGGTTGCAACAACCGGAAAGAAGAAAGAAGGGGGAAAAGGGGTAGCAAAGCAACCGTGAGTACTCATCCAAAGTACTCGCAAGCATCAGATCTATACTAAGTATGCATTGGTATCAAATGGAAGGGTTGTATCTGTGGACTGAACTGCAGAATGCCAGAATAGAGGGGAAGGCCTAGCCTATCAAAGACTAGCATCTTCAAGCAGCTCCGAGCATCTTGCAGCATGTAGAAGAGTAAAGAATAACAGTTTATACTTATCAAACAAGTTGCAGCATCAACGCCCAGAGATCCTTCCTCAACTCCCTGCGAGAAAGCAATCCCGGAGCCACATATCCATCACATATCTTTCTAGTTATATAAGATCAGGATACAAGTCTAAACATCCATTACCGTGGACACGGTATTCGAATATATAACTTCCCTGCAGGGGTGCACCATGTTTTCCAACACGCTTGATTACTCTGGCCGGACACACTTTTTTGGGTCAATGCCTGGCCTCGAAAGATCAACACGTCGCTCCCTACCTAGGCTCAGCAGAGAGGTCCCCGCCGGTCTACATCCTAAGCGCTCCGGGGTCTTGGGCCCATCGCCCGTTGCACTCAAGAATTAGGTTGCGTCTTGAGGATGAATACCAAAGACCGCCTCGGATGGCCAAAGCATGATCCGACTGCCGCCTTGCTGAAGCCGACGGGCGTCGACAAAGCTTGGTGACGTCTGCTGACGTCAAGGCCCATAACTATTCTCGCGTGGTGGTTAGTGCGGAAAGGCCAAAGGCCAACTCAGAACAAATACCCAAACCTGTTAGTGCATTGGGGGCTTGCGGAGACGAGCAGACTCACGATAATGTGACCCCATCACCCCGTCTCATGGACTTACGGCAAGGGCCCAGAATGCCCGGCCGTGCCTTGTTGAAAACTCGCGGGTGCTCTACGGGCCCGCCCGACTTTCACATCAACTCGCGGGGTACCCCTCAGGGCCAACACGACTTCAACAATGGTTTCAAGTAAAGTCAAGGTAACCATGTGTCCAAACATCGTGGGAAAACCCAAGGAATCACCCTCGGTGGATTCCACTCGATGTAATCATCAAGGTGAACATATGAGGAACCACCCTTGAGGTTCACACTTGAGGTGTTGCACGATAGAGCCGTGCTCGGGAATGGGGAAGGCGGAACCCCCCGCATTGACCACGACCGAATAGCTACACTACAGACTTAGCATCAGTAGTGTGTCACGAGGTATCACCCTCGGCACTCGATAGTAGCTCTACAGAGTCGAGTAACAAAAAGGGGCATTATGTGATGCGAGGTGTCGGGCTCTTGTCGTCGATCATGTTGATCGAGTCGTCGATGATGAAGCAGGGGCAACAAGGACAAGGTGGGGGTCACTTATAGATCACTATCCAACCTATACTAAGCAGTTTAGGATAAGCAGGTAAGGTACGACAGCAGGTACAAAAGCAGGCTATGCATCAGAATAGGAGCAATCAACTACAGTAGCAAAATCTAATGCAAGCATGAGAGAATGGAATGGGCGATATCGGGATGATCAAAGGGGGGCTCGCTGAAAGCTCATTGAAAGGAAGAAGGGTCGTCGTGGCGTAGTCGATCACGAGGGCATTAGTAGCGGTCTCGGGTCTCTAGGAGAGAAGAGGGGAAGAAATAGTAAATACAGAGAAAACAAGAGCAATACTATGCATGACAAGACAAAAGTAGTAGCGCCGAGGTTGTTCTAACAGCGGTGCTACATGATACCGGCGAAGGAATAACATCCGGGAAAGTTTTCCCGAAGTTAGGCATTTCTGGACAGACGAACCGGATGGGTAAGGTTGCATGTTTGCTATGCTAGTTGCATGTGACAGACAAAAAGACTACATATTTGGATTCGTCTCATTGTTCTGAGCAACTTTCATGTAGAAAACTTTTTCATCCGAGCTACGCATTATTTTCTATGATTTTTCAAAGACTTAAACAATATTCTGAAATTGTTATTATTTAAATTAATCCAAAAACAGAAAATTATGACGTCAGCCTGACTTCATCATGACATCAGCAGTCAACTATCTTGACCAGGGTCAAACTGAAGTGGGGGACCCACCTGTCATTGACTGTTCCGTAATTAGCAGAATTAATTAGACTAACTAGGTTGTTAATTAAGCAAAATAATTAAGTTAATTAATTAGTCTACTAATTAACTAACTTTTAGTTTTAATCTTTTTAACGAGGGGACTGGGCCCCACTGGCAAAGGGTACGAGGCTGGCCAAGGCGGGTTATTGGGCACGTGGGCACAGGCGTGGGCGCCCTGGCGCTGTCTCATGGTGGCAGTCGTGAGCGGCCGAGTCTTGAGGCACGAGAGGCCGAGGACCAGCCCACAGGTGGAGGCGGCCGGGAGGCAGGCGCAGAGGGCGGTGGCATGCATGCAGCCTTGGTGAGGCTGCGTCCGGCGTGAGCGACTTCGATGGCGATGTGGCGGAGGCGGCGATGTAGAGCCCGGCTTGTAGGCGAGGCCAGCGGTTGGTCGTGGCGGCAGCAGTGGCTGCGGGCCCACCGCGCATGCAGAGGCGAGGCCAGGGGCGGGATGGGCGCTTCCAGGGGCGTGACCGTGGCGGAGCACGGGCGCGGGTGGCTACGTCGACGGGTCGAAAGGGGGATAGGGGACGGCGTTGCTCGGCTCAGGAGCCTATCAGGAGCGTGGGGTCTAAGCGAGAGGGCTCGGGAGGTCCGGATGAGGGGAGAGGACGAGGCGACAAATGAAGGATGAGGCAGTCCGGCGTCGATGCGGTCGCGGACGAGGCGGCGAGGGCGTCCAGCGAGGCGGGGCTCCGCGGAGAAAGGCGAGGCGTACGGTGAGGTCCGGTGAGGGAGGGGAGGCCTCCGGGCGGCAGGCGGCGTCAAGCCCCAATCTGGATCGAGGGGTGGGGTGGGGGAGAGTGGGGAGATCGAGGGAGTGGGGGAGGGGGTAAGTGGATCGAGGTAGGCTAGGGTTTGGTTGGGATGGTGGTTAAGCGGGGGAGGCGTGTGTGCGGCTTGGGGGTTTACCTAGGCCGAGGCCGATGAGGGACGGGCCTCTCCCTTTTCTGATTTTTGTTTGGCTCCTCCTTTTCTTTTATTTACTTTTGCCTTTTAATTTAATTTTGAAAAAAGAAATCGAACGTGATTGAATCATTGTGAGGTTAAACAATAGGGATCGCATTGACGTGACACCATTAGCATGAGATTACTGTAGTATAATTATCCGGGCGTTACAATTCTCCTCCACTACAAGAAATCTCGTCACGAGATTTAGGAGGTAGAAGGAAACAAAGCGGGGTATTCCTCAGGAAGACGATCCTCGCGTTCCCAAGTGGCTTTGTCTTCAGAGTGATGCGACCACTGGACCTTTAGGAACTTGATCGCCTTCTGACATGTGCGGTGTTCAGCTTGGTCGAGAATGCAGACCGGATGCTCTTTATAGGATAGGTCCTATTGCAACTCGAGCACTTCGGGATCCACTGCTCGGATTGGGTCCTTGAAGCAGCAACGGAGTTGTGACACATGGAAGGCATCATGAACCTGAGAAAGGTTTGACGGAAGCTCCAACTGGCATGCCACTTTTCCACACCTTTTGAGAATAGTGAAAGGACCAATATAGCGAGGAGCTAGCTTGCGCTTGATCCCGCGGTGTGCACCTTTCATCGGCATGACTCAAGATAAGCCTTTTCGCCAGGTTGATAAACCATGTCTTTGTGATGGCGGTCATACTGACTCTTATTGGCGTGACTAAGCATTCTTGAGATTTTCGCGAATGACGCGGACTTGTTCTTTGGCGTGTTGGATAATATCCGGACCAAAGAGTGGATGTTCCCCGATTACGACCCGGTTCGGAGGGGTTCGACATTCTCGTCCATATAACACTTGAAGGGCCATCTTCAAACTAGCTTGAAAGCTATTGTTGTAGGAGAACTCAGCATACGGAGAGATTCCTCCCATTTCGTCAAGGAAATAACACAAGCTCGAAGCATGTCTTGAGAACTTGATTGACACGTTCAACTTGTCCACTGAGGCGAGGGTGGAAAGCGGTCTTGAATGACAGATGAGTTCCATAGATTCTTGGAAACTTGCCCAAAATCTTGAAGTGAATAAGCTGCCCGCAGTGCGAGCTGATTACCAAAGTGGAATACCGTGAAGTGAAACAATTACGGACATATAGAGAGTTGCCAACTGACTTGTAGTGATAGTCTCTTTGACGGCTAGAAAATGTGCAACCTTGGAAAGCCGGTCAATGATGACAAGAATAACATCATTACCTTTCTGCGAGTTGGGAAATCCATTGACGAAATCCATTTCAACATGGTGCCATTTCCATTCAAAATGGAGATAGGTTGCAGATTTCCAGCAGGCCTTTGATGTTCTGCTTTGATACGATGACAAACGTCACATTCAAAGAACATAAGGAGCAATGTCTTGCTTCATATTTGACCACTGGAATCTCGATTTAATGTCTTGGTACATCTTGGTACTACCGGGATGAAGAGACAAAGGCGTATCATGAGCTTCTTTCATAACTTCCTGAATCATATCCGAGTTGTCTTTTGAAGGAACCACTAGGCGACCTTTAAAGAACAAGGTGTCATCATATCCAACAAAGGAAGAACGAGGGCCTTCCTTTTGCGAGGTAGCGCTTACTCTTCTCAACTTGAGAGTCATACTTCGCGCAGTCTCTTGATGCTCTTGATGTCTACTACACAACCTTCTTCTTGTAGGCGTTGTTGGGCTGCAAGTGCACATGTTTGTAGGACAAGAGCAAATTTCCCTCAAGTGGATGACCTAAGGTTTATCAATCCATGGGAGGCGTAGGAGGAAGATGGTCTCTCTCAAACAACCCTGCAACCAAATAACAAAAAGTCTCTTGTGTCCCCAACACACCCAATACAATGGTAAATTGTATAGGTGCACTAGTTCAGCGAAGAGATGGTGATACATGTGCAATATGGATGGTAGATAAAGGTTTTTGTAATCTGAAATAATAAAAACAGCAAGGTAACTAATGATAAAAGTGAGCGTAAGCGGTATTGCAATGATAGGAAACAAGGCCTAGGGTTCATACTTTCACTAGTGCAAGTTCTCTCAACAATAATAACATAGATAGATCATATACCAAACCCTCAACATGCAACAAAGAGTCACTCCAAAGCCACTAATAGCGGAGAACAAACGTAGAGATTATGGTAGGGTACGAAACCACCTCAAAGTTATTCTTTCGGATCAATCTATAAAAGAGTTCGTACTAGAATAACACCTTAAGATACAAATCAACCAAAACCCTAATGTCACCTAGATACTCCATTGTCACCTCAAGTATCCGTGGGCATGATTATACGATATGCATCAAAAAATCTCAGATTCATCCAACCAACATAAAAGTACTTCAAAGAGTGCCCTAAAGTTTCTACCGGAGAATCAAGAACGTGTGCCAACCCCTATGCATAGGTTCATGGGCGGAACCCACAAGTTGGTCAGCAAAACATACATCAAGTGGCACATGATATCCCATTGTCACCACGGATAAACACGGCAAGACATACATCAAGTGTTCTCATAAAAGACTCAATCCGATAAGATAACTTCAAAGGGGAAACTCAATTTATCACAAGAGAGTAGAGGGGGAGAAACATCATAAGATCCAACTACAATAGCAAAGCTCGGGATACATCAAGATCGTGCCATAGAGGAACACGAGAGAGAACACGAGAGAGAGAGAGATCAAACA
Organism: Aegilops bicornis; assembly: GCA_021605145.1. Lineage (NCBI taxonomy): Eukaryota > Viridiplantae > Streptophyta > Magnoliopsida > Poales > Poaceae > Aegilops > Aegilops bicornis. The sequence continues at coordinate 701,584,350 of CM038669.1, forward strand.
CATAGCTACTGATACATACCCTTAGCCACGAGGGTGAACTACTCCGTCCTCGTCATGGATAGCGCCGGGATGATGTAGATGGCCTCCGGTGATGGTCCCCCCCCTCGTGAAGTGCTTGGAAAGGGGTCCCGATTAGTTTTGGTGGTTACGGAGGCTTGCGTGGCCGGAACTCCTGATCTAGGTTCTGTTACGGAAGTTTTAAAGTGCGACGGTATATATGGAGTGCGAAGTGCGTCGGTGGAGCTACGGGGCCCCACAGGCGGGGAGCACGCGCCAGGGGTGGGCGCGCCCCCACCCTCGTGAGCACCTCCGTATCTTCTGACGTGGAGTCCAAGTCCATCGTGGGTTCCTTCCAAAATAACTTCTCCGCTTGATTTCATTCCGTTTTGACTCCGTCGATATTCCTTTTCCTCGAAACACCGAAATAGGCATAAAAGCAAATCTGGGCTGGGCCTCCGGTTAATAGGTTAGTCCCAAAAATAATATAAAAGTGGATAATAAAGCCCAATATTGCCTAAAACAGTAGATAAAGTAGCATGGAGCAATCAAAAATTATAGATACGTTGGAGACGTATCACTCTCCATGAGATCTGGCTCGACAACCAGGGTGTTGAGGGAACCCTGGGGAACAACACGGAGGTTCATCTTGCAGAACTCCTTAGGAGGGGAGCGAGTACACCCGGAGGAATAATATGGATGTTCAGTTTTCTGAATTCTCGAACAAGCGAGAGCTGAACTTTGCGAACCTCGAGATGGTTGCAATATGACTTGCGGCTCAAAGCATCAGCCATTACATTAGCCTTGCTAGGGGTATAGGAAATACCAAAATCAAAGTCTGCTACGGTCACCATCCATGATTGCTGCCGGAGGTTCAAATCTGGCTGAGTAAACAGGTACTTCAGACTTTGGTGGTCGTTGAAGATCTCGCAATGATTACCAAGAAGGTAATGTCGCTACTGTTTCAGTGCATGTATGATAGCAGCAAGCTCGAGGTCATGAACTGGGTAGTTCTCTTTGTGAGGGCGCAATTGACGAGAGGCATAAGCAACCACTCAAGGCTCTTGCATTAGGACACCGCTTAATCCTTGACGTGAAGCGTCGCGATAAATGACGAAGTCCTTCTTAGTATCGGTGGAGAAAGCACTGGGGCAGAAGTCAGCTTGTCTTCGAGTGCCTGGAAACTTACCCGTCCAATCAAACTTGACACCCTTGTGAAGCAGACCAGTCAGGGGCTTTGCAATCTTGGAGAAGTTCTCGACAAATCGACGGCAATAGCTGGCGAATCTGAGAAAACTCTGACTTGTTTCACATTCTTCCGAGGAGTCTAATCGAGAATAGCCTGAACTCGCTCAGGGTTGACGGCAATACCATCGTTGGAGATGACATGCCCAAGATAGGTCACTTCGGGTAGCTAGAATTCACACTTAGAATACTTGGCATATAGTTAATGTTCTCGAAGCTTTTCCAGAACAAGTCGAAGGTGTTCAGCATGTTCTTCTTTGTTCTTGGAGTATACAAGGATATCATGCAGATAAACCACGATGAACTTGTCGAGGTATTCCATGAATATATAGTTCATCGGACGAGAGAATGTCGCTGGAGCATTGGTCAAGCCGAAGGACGTGACGGTGTACTCGTATGAACCATAGCGAAATGCTTGAAGGCGGTCTTGGGAATATCCTCTTCACGAACCCGAATCTGGTGGTAACCCAACCTCAAATCAAGTTTAGAGAATATCGAGGAACCAACAAGTTGGTCATACTGAGATCATTGATTACGGGAAGCAGATACTTGTTCTGAATTGTTGCCTGGTTGATAGGTCGGTAATCTTGGACCAAACGATTAGTTCCATCCTTCTTCTTGACAAAGAGAGAAGGTGCTCTGCAAGCAGAGGAACTTGGACGAATAAAACCCTGACGAAGTGAAGTGTCGATTTCCTCCTTAAGCTCAAGGAGTTCATGAGGCGGTTTCAAGTCTATGACGAATTCAATAGCTCTAGCAGGGGGTATTCCTGGAAGTTCTTCTGGGAAGACATCTTTGAAATCACGGACAACTGGAATATTCTCTATTCCCTCAAGAGGTGAAACATTCAATGCATTCAGAACATATATCTGATTCTCGGCATCCAGAGCTATTCGGGCTGAGTATTGGACTGTCTGGCCAGAAGGGTGAGTGAGCTAGACTGTCTTAGCAGCACAGTCGATCAAAGCATTATGTGCTGTCAACCAATTCATACCAAGAATGATGTCTATGTTGGAAGGTCCGAGCACAATGAAAGAAGCCGGAAAATGTAGACCTCCAATCTCGATCTGGTTGTGAGGTCTTACCATTGTGGTTTGCCACTTGGACCCTGGGGATTGAACCTTTAGAGGAGTGGGTAATTCTTCCATGCCTAGCCCATGCAAATGAGCAAACCGTTGGGACACAAAAAGCATGCGATGCTCCTGAATCAAAGAGGATGAAGGCTAATCTTGAATTAATAGAGAGAGCTCCCAAGACGATAGTCGGTTCCTTCGAGCCTTTCTAGCATCGACATGATTGGCATGGCCAAGTACAATAGCAGCGGTATGATATTACGGTTTACGAACCGGGCGGTTTCGACAACGCTTCTTACGGTCAACGAGGAAGACGCGTGGTGCATCCACGAGACTGACCACGGTGACAATCGAGGTAAGGTGTCTGCTGTCCACCCTGAATCGTTAGCTGTCTCTGCGGCGGAGGCATATGAGGTGCCACATAAGACGACTTTGGTGTTGGAGCGGGTTGGTGATGAACATTGTGTGGGATCCAGACTCGACGTTTTTGAGCAGGATGACTCGCGGATGAGCCAACATCTCGAGTACGCTTGAGCGACTCCTGGTACTCAGTAAGACCAGTTTCGATTCGGAAGCTTGGTGACAAGTGTCGCAAAGTCTGCGCAATCATGAGCAACAAGTGCGAGCTTTATATCAGGACACAGTCCTTAACAGAATTTCTCCTGCTTGCGAGCGTCAGTGCAGACGTCATCCACAACATAGACGGGGAGTAAAAGATCCTAATACCACCCCAATTGGCGACGTGGGCCCGTAAGCCACATAGCCATGTCAGTAAAACAGCTTTTTAGTGACTAGACTCAACTTCAGCCAAGGAGTTGGAAAGGGGGTTCCTATAGGCAATCGGCTCAAACCAACTTGTGGCGCCCCGATTCAATCGTTACACTAATCATACACGCAAATGTGTACGATCAAGATGAGGGACTCATGAGAAGATATCACAACACAACTCTAAACACAAATAAAGAATACAAGCTTTATATTACAAGCTAGGGGCCTCGAGGGCTCGAATACAAGCTCGATACACAAGAGTCGTGAAGCAACAATATCTGAGTACAGACATAAGTTAAATAAGACTGCCTTAAGAAGGCTAGCACAAAAGCAACACGATCGAAGAGGCAAGGCCTCCTGCCTGGGACCTCCTAACCACTCCTGGTCGTTGGCGGTCTCCATGTAGTAACATCCATCGGCGGTGGCATCTGGCTCCAGGGATCCACCATCTGGTTGCAACAATCGGAAAAAAGGAGAAAGAAGGGGAAAAGGGTAGCAAAGCAACGAGTACTCATCCAAAGTACTACGCAAGCATCAGATCTATACTAAGTATGCATTGGTATCAAATGGAAGGGTTGTATCTGTGGACTGAAGTGCAGAATGCTAGAATAGAGGGGGAAGGCCTAGCCTATCAAAGACTAGCGTCTTCAAGCAGCTTCGAGCATCTTGCAGCATGTAGAAGAGTAAACAATAGCAGCTTATAATTGTCAAACATGTTGCAGCATCAACGCCAGAGATCCTTCCTCGACTCCCCACGAGAAAGCATATAATGAGCCATATATCCATCACATATCTCTATTGGGGAACGAGGTAATTTCAAAATTTCAGACGCACACGCAAGATCCTCGGTGATGCATAGCAACTAGAGGGAGAGTGTTGTCCACGCACTCGTGAGATCGAAAGCGAAGCGTTAGGACAACGCTGGTTGATGTAGTCATACGTCTTCACGATCCGACCGATCAAGTACCAAACGTACGGCACCTCCGAGTTCAGCACACATTCAGCCTGATGACGTCCCTCGAACTCCGATCCAGCCAAGTGTTGAGGGAGAGTTTCGTCAGCACGACGGCGTGGTGACGATGTTGATGTTTAACCGACGCAGGGCTTCGCCTAAGCACCACTACATTATTATCGAGGTGGACTATGGTGGAGGGGGGCACCGCACACGGCTAAAAGATCAACTTGATCAATTGTTATTTCTATGGGGTTCCCCCTGCCCCCGTATATAAAGGAGCAAGGGGGGAGGCGGCCGGCCTAGGAGGAGGGCATGCCAAGGGGGGAGTCCTACTCCCACCGGGAGTAGGACTCCTTCTTTCCTTGTTGGAGTAGTAGAAGGGAAGGGAGAAGGAGAAGGAAGGAAGGGGGCGCCCCCCTCCCTAGTCCAATTCGGACTAGTCCATGGGGAGGGGTGCGGCCACCCTTTGGGGCCTTTCTCTCCTTTCCCGTATGGCCCATTAAGGCCCAATACGAATTACCATAACTCTTCGGTACTCCGAAAAAATACCCGAATCACTCAGAACCTTTCCGATGTCTGAATATAGTCGTCCAATATATCGATCTTTACGTCTCGACCATTTCGAGACTCCTCATCATGTCCTCGTTCTCATCCGGGACTCCGAACTCCTTCGGTACATCAAAACACATAAACTCCTAATATAACCGTCATCTAACTTTAAGCGTGCAGACCCTACGGGTTCGAGAACTATGTAGACATGACCGAGACACGTCTCCGGTCAATAACCAATAGTGGAACCTGGATGCTCATATTGGCTCCTACATATTCTTTGAAGATCTTTATCGGTCAGGCCGCATAACAACATATGTTGTTCCCTTTGTCATCGGTATGTTACTTGCCCGAGATTCAATTGTCGGTATCTCAATACGTAGTTCAATCTCGTTACCGACAAGTCTCTTTACTCATTCCGTAATACATCATCCTGCAACTAATGTTGGGGAACGTTGCAGAAAATTAAAATTTTTCCTACGGTTTCACCAAGATCCATCTATGAGTTCATCTAAGCAACGAGTCAAGGGAGTGAGTTTGCATCTACATACCACTTGTAGATTGAGTGCGGAAGCTATCAAGGGGATGGTGATGAGGGAGTCAGACTGGCCGTGATTCGGATCACCGACGACCAAGTGCTGAGCGGACGCACCTCCGCGTTTAACACACGTGACGGACGATCGACGCCTCCTCCGCCTTGATCCAGCAAGGAGGAAGGAGAGGTTGAGGAAGACATCTCCAATGGCAGCACGACACGCGTGGTGCAATTGGTGCAGCAAAGAAGATACTCACAGAGCTTCGCCATACTCGTACGGAAGAGGAGAGGTGTTGGGGAGGGGAGGGGCTGCGCCTTGGATTGTGTCTTGCAGCCCTCCCCTCACCCCTCTATATATAGGGGAAAGGGCAAGGGGGGCCGGCCCTCTAGAGGGAAACCCTAGAGGGGGCGGCGGCCAAGGGAGAGGGGAAAGAGGGGTGGCTTGCCCTCTGCCAGGGGGCGCCCCTTTAGGGTTTCCTCCCAAAACCCTAGCCGCATGGGCCTAGGTGGGAGGCGCCCAGCCCACCAGGGGCTGGCTCCCTCCCACGCAGCCTGTGGCCCCCCGGAGGGGTGGCCCTCCCGGTGGACCTCCGGAACCCTTCCGGTGGCCCCAGACAATACCTGGTATGCCCCGAAACTTTCCGGTGTCCGTTTAACAACTTTCCATATATAAATCTTTACCTCCGACCATTCCGGAACTCCTCGTGACGTCCGGGATCTCATCCGGACTCAACAACATTCGTAATCACATACAAGTCTTCCTAATAACCCTAGCGCCACCGAACCTTATGTGTAGACCCTACGGGTTCGGGAGACATGCGAACATGACCGAGACGCTCTCGTGTCAATAACCAACAGCGGATCTGGATACCCATGTTGGCTCCTACATGCTCCTCGATGTTGTCATCGGATGAACCACGATGTCAAGGGTTCAAGCAACCCCGTGATACTATTCCCTTTGTCGACGGTATAAGATTTGCCCGAGACTCGATCGCCGGTATCCCAATACCGCTCGGGCCTCGTTACCGGCAAGTCACTTTACTCGCACTGTAATGCATGATCCCGTGACCGCACACTTGGTCACTTTGAGCTCATTATGATGATGCACTACCGAGTGGGCCCAGTGATACCTCTCCGTAACACGGAGTGACAAATCCTGCCTCGATCCGTGTCAACCCATCAGATACTTTCGGAGATGCCCGTAGTGCACCTTTATAGTCACCCGATTACGCCAGGACGCTTGGTACACCCAAAGCACTCCTACGGTATCCGGGAGTTACACGATCTCATGGTCTAAGGAAGAGATACTTGACATTGGAAAAGCTCTAGCAAAACGAACTACACGATCTTGTGCCATGCTTAGGATTGGGTCTTGTCCATCACGTCATTCTCCTAATGACGTGATCCCGCTGTCAATGACATCTCGATGTCCATAGTCGAAACCATGACTATCTGTTGACCAACGAGCTAGTCAACTAGAGGCTTACTAGGGACGGATTGTAGTCTATGTATTCACACATGTATTACGATTTCCGGATAATACAATTATAGCATGAATAAAAGACAATTATCATGAACAAGGAAATATAATAATAATGCTTTTATTATTGCCTCTAGGGCATATTTCCAACAGTCTCCCACTTGCACTAGAGTCAATAATCTAGTTACATTGTGATGAATCGAACACCCATAGAGTTCTGGTGTTGATCATGTTTTGCTTTCATGAGAGAGGTTTAGTCAGCGGATTCGCAACATTCAGATCCGACGACTTTACAAATTTCTATGTCTCCATCTTGAACATTTTCACGGATGGAGTTGAAGCTGACGCTTGATGTGCCCGGTCTTCTTGTGAAACACAGGCTCCTTGGCAAGTGCAATAGCCCTGTGTTGTCACAGAAGAGTTTGATCGGCCCCGACGCATTGGGTATGACTCCTAGGTCGGTGATGAACTCCTTCACCCAAATTGCTTCATGCGCCGCCTCCCGAGGCTGCCATGTACTCCGCTTCACATGTAGATCCCGCCACGACGCTTCGCTTGCAGCACCAGCTAGCCATCGCTTCCACCATTCAACATATACACGATCCGGGTTTGTGACTTAGAGTCATCCAGATCAGATCGAAGCTAGGCCGACGTGAACCCTTCTGACTTTGAGCCTTTCGTCACCTCCATAAACGAGAAGCATGTCCTTTGTCCTTTTCGTGTACTTTAGGATATTCTTGACCGTTGTCCAGTTGTTCCTTGTCGGATTACTTTGGTACCTTCCTACCAAACTTACGGCAAGGTGTACATCAGGTCTGGTGCACAAAGATGGCATACATAATAGATCCTATGGCTGAGGCATAGGGGATGACACTCATCTCTTCTTTATCTTTTGCCGTGGTCAGGCATTGAGCTAAGCTCAATCTCACACCTTGCAAGATGTGCAAGAACCCTTTCTTGGACTGATCCATTTTGAACTTCTTCAAAATCTTATCAAGGTATGTGCTTTGTGAAAGACCTATGAGGCGCCTCGATCTATCTCTATAGATCTTGATGCCTAATATATAAGCAGCTTCTCCAAGGTCCTTCATTGAAAAACTTTTATTCAAGTAGGCCTTAATGTTGTCCAAGAGTTCTATATCATTTCCCATCAAAAGTATGTCATCTACATATAATATGAGAAATGCTACTGAGCTCCCACTCACTTTCTTGTAAACGCAGCTTCTCCATAAGTCTCATAAACCCAAACGCTTTGATCATCTCATCAAAGCGAATGTTCCAACTCCGAGATGCTTGCACCAGCCCATAAATGGATCATTGGAGCTTGCATACCTTGTTAGCATTCTTAGGATCGACAAAACCTTCTCGTTGCATCATACAGCTCTTCCTTAAGATAACCATTAAGGAACACTGCTTTTGACGCCCATCCGCCATATCTCATAATCATAGTATGCGGCAATTGCTAACATGATTCGGACGGACTTAAGCTTCGCTTACGGAGAGAAAGTCTCATCGTAGTCAATCCCTTGAACTTATCGATAACCCTTAGCGACAAGTCGAGCTTTATAGATGGTAACATTACCATCCGCGTCCGCCTTCTTCTTAAAGATCCATTTGTTTTCTATCGTCACGCCGATCATCGGGCAAGTCTGTCTAAAGTCCATACTTTGTTTTCATACATGGATCCTATCTCGGATTTCATGGCTTCGAGCCATTTATTGGAATCCGGCCCGCCATCGCTTCTTCATAGTTCAAGGTTCACCGTTGTCTAACAACATGATTTCCGTGACAGGGTTGCCGCACCACTGCAGTGCGGAACGTGTCCTAGTGGACCCACGGGTTAAGTAGCAACTTGATCCAAGTACCTTGATCATCATCATTAATTTCCTCTCCGATTCGATTGTAGGCACCATAGGAACATTTTCCCGAGCTGCACTACTTTCCGGTTCAAGAGGTAGTACTTCATCGAAGTTCTACTTTCCTCCCACTTACTCCTTTCGAGAGAAACTCTTTTTTCGAAAGGATCCGTTCTGGCAACAAAGATCTTGCCTTCGGATCTAAGGTAGAAGGTATACCCAATGGTTTCCTTAGGGTATCCTATGAAGACGCATTTTTCCGACTTGGGTTCGAGCTTTTCAAAGTTGAAGTTTCTTGACATAAGCATCGCATCCCCAAACTTTTAGAAACGACAGCTTATGTTTCTTTCCAAACCATAATACATACGGTGTCGTCTCCAACGGATTTAGAGCGGTGCCCTATTTAAAGTGAATGTAGCTGTCTCTAGAGCGTATCCCCAAAATGATAGCGGTAAATCGGTAAGAGACATCATAGATCGCACCATATCCAATAGAGTGCGACACGACGCTCGAACACAATCACATTACCGAGGTGTTCCAGCGGCGTGAGTTGTGAAACGATTCCACATTTTCTTAAGTGTGTACCAAATTCATGACTTAAATATTCTCCTCCACGATCTGATCGCAAGAATTTTATCTTTCGGTCACGTTGATTCTCTACCTCATTCTGAAATTCCTTGAACTTTTCAAAGGTCTCAGACTTGTGTTTCATCAAGTAGACATACCCATATCTACTCAAGTCATCGCGAGAGTGAGAACATAACGATATCCTCCATGAGCCTCAACACTCATTGGACCGCACACATCGGGTATTTATGATTTCCTATAAGTTGGTTGCTCGCTCCATTGTTCCGGAGAACGGAGTATTGGTCATCTTGCCCATGAGGCATGGTTCGCATGTGTCTAATGATTCATAATCTAGAGACTCTAAAAGTCCATCAAGATGAGGCTTCTTCATGCGCTTGACACCAATGTGACCAAGGCGGCAAAGGCCACAAGTATGTGGGACTATCGTTATCAACTTTACATCTTTTGGTATTCACACTATGAATATGTGTAACATTACGCTCGAGATTCATTAAGAATAAACCATTGACCATCGGAGCATGACCATAAAACATTTCTCTCATATAAATAGAACAACCATTATTCTCGGATTTAAATGAGTAGCCATCTCAGATTAAACGAGATCCCGATACAATGTTCATGCTCAAACTCGGCACTAAATAACAATTATTAAGGTTTATAACTAATCTCGTAGGTAAATGTAGAGGTAGCGTGTCGACGGGCGATCACATCGACCACGGAACCATTCCCGACGCCAGCATCGTCACCTCGCCCTTCGCCAGCCTCCGTTTATTCCGCAGCTCCTGCCGTGAGTTACAAATATGAGCAACGACACCGTATCAAATACCCAGAGTTACTACGAGTAATCGGTAAGGTACACATCAATTACATGTATATCAAATATACCTTTAGTGTTGCCGGCCTTCTTGTCCGCTAAGTATTTGGGGCAGTTCCGCTTCCAAAGGGCCCTTCCTTTGCAATAAAAACACTGCCTCGTGTGCTTGGGTCCATTCTTTGACTTCTTCCGGCAAGCTGGCTTATCGGGCGCGGCAACATCCTTGCCGCCCTTCTTGAAGTTCTTCTTACCTTGCCCTTCTTGAACTTAGTGGTCTTATTGACCATCAACACTTGATGTTCTTTCTTGATTTCAACCTCTCACGACTTCAAGATTGAGAATACTTCGGAATGGTCTTCACCATCCTCGCATATTATAGTTCATCACAAAGCTCTTGTAGCTTGGTGGGAGCGATCAAGAATTCTCACAATGACCGCCTCGTCCGGAGGTTTATGTCCAAAATTTGGGACAGGCGGTGATGCAACCTTGACATTTTGAGTATGTGCTCACCGACGTAACTGTTTTCCTCCATCTTACAACTATAGAACTTGTCGGAGACTTCATATCTCTCGACCCGCATGAGCTTGGAAAACTAGTTTCAGCTCCTCGAACATCTCATATGCTCCGTGTTGCTCAAAACGCTTTTGGAGCCCGGTTCTAAGTCAGTAAAGCATGCCGTGACCGAACGAGGGAGTAATCATCAACACGAGACTGCCAAGCCGCTCATAACGCCTTGGTTCTCTCGATGGGTGCTTCACCCAGCGGTGCTTCTAGGACATATTGTTTCTTGGCAGCTATGAGGATGATCTCGTGGTTAGGACTCCAGTCCGTATAGTTGCCGCCATCATCTTTCAAATTTTGGTTTTCTAGAACGCTGCTGAAGTTCATGGTGACATGAGCGTTGGCCATTTGATCTACAAGACATATTATGCAAAAGTTTTAGACTAAGTTCATGATAATTAAGTTCATCTAATCAAATTAAAATGAACTCCCACTCAGATTAGACATCCCTCTAGTCATCTAAGTGTTACACGATCCGAGTCGACTAGGCCGTGGTCCGATCATCACGTGAGACGGACTAGTCATCGCCGGTGAACATTCTCATGTTGATCGTATCTTCCATACGACTCGTGTTCGACCTTTCGGTCTCCGTGTTCCGAGGCCATGTCCGTACATGCTAGGCTCGTCAAGTTAACCCTAAGTGTTTTATGTGTAAATCTGTCTTACACCCGTTGTATGTGAACGTAAGAATCCATCACACCCGATCATCACGTGGTGCTTAGAAGCTGACGATTTAACTTTAGCAACGGTGCACGCTTAGGGGAGAACACTTCTTGAAATTGTTATAAGGGATCATCTTATTTACTACCGTCGTTCTAAGTAAACAAGATGCATAAACATAATAAACATCACATGCAATTATATAGTAGTGACATGATATGGCCAATATCATATAGCTCCTTTGATCTTCATCTTCGGGCTCCATGATCATCCTGTCACTGCATGACACCATGATCTCCATCATCATGATCTCCATCATCGTGTCTTCATGAAGTTGTCACGCCAACGACTACTTCTACTTCTATGGCTAATGCGCTTTAGCAATAAAGTAAAGTAATTTACATGGCGTTCTTCAATGACACGCAGGTCATACAAAAATAAAGACAACTCCTATGGCTCCTGCCGGTTGTCATACTCATCGACATGCAAGTCGTGATTCTTATTACAAGAACATGATCTCATACATCACATATATCATTCATCACAACTTTGGCCATATCACATCACATGACAATTGCTGCAAAAACAAGTTAGACGTCCTCTAATTGTTGTTGCATCTTTTACGTGGCTGCAATTGGGTTCTAGCAAGAACGCTTTCTTACCTACGAATAACCACAACGTGATTTTGTCAACTTCTATTTACCCTTCATAAGGACCCTTTTCATCGAATCCGCTCCAACTAAAGTGGGAGAGACAGACACCCGCCAGCCACCTTATGCAACTAGTGCATGTCCGCCGGTGGAACCGTCTCACGTAAGCGTACGTGTAAGGTTGGTCCGGGCCGCTTCATCCCACAATACCGCTGAAGCAAGATAAGACTAGTAGCGGCAAGCAAGTTGACAAGATCCACGCCCACAACAAAATTGTGTTCTACTCGTGCAAAAGAGAACTACGCATAGACCTAGCTCATGATGCCACTGTTGGGGAACGTTAGAAAATTAAATTTTTTCCTACGGTTTCACCAAGATCAATCTATGAGTTCATCTAAGCAACGAGTCAAGTGAGTGAGTTTGCATCTACATCCCACTTGTAGATTGAGTGCGGAAGCTTTCAAGGGGATGTTGATGAGGGGTCAGATTTTCGCCGTGATTCGGATCACCGACGACCAAGTGCTGAACGGACAGCACCTCCGCGCTCAACACACGCAGGACGGGACGATCGACGCCTCCTCCGTCTTGATCCAGCAAGGAGGAAGGAGAGGTTGAGGAAGACAGCTCCAATGGCAGCACGACGGCGTGGTGCAATTGGTGCAGCAGTACTCCGACAGAGCTTCGCCAAACTCGTACGGAAGAGGAGAGGTGTTGGGGAGGGGAGGGGCTGCGCCTTGGATTGTGTCTTGCAGCCCTCCCCTCACCCCTCTATATATAGGGGAAAGGGCAAGGAGGCCGGCCCTCTAGAGGGAAACCCTAGAGGGGCGGCAGCCAAGGAGAGGGAAAGAGGGTGGCTTGCCCCCCAAGCTAGGGCGCCTTTAGGGTTTCCCTCCCAAAACCCTAGCCGCATGGGCCTAGGTGGAGGCGCGCCCAGCCCACTAGGGGCTGGCTCCTCTCCCACGCAGCCCAAGTGGCCTCCCAGGAGGTGGCCCCTCCAGTGGACCTCAGGAACCCTTCCGGTGGCCCCAGATACACCGGTATGCCCTCAAACTTTCCGTGTCCATTTAACAACTTTCCATATATAAATCTTTACCTCCGACCATTCCGAACTCCTCGTGACGTCCGGGATCTCATCCGGACTCAACAACATTCGGTAATCACATACAAGTCTTCCTAATAACCCTAAGCGCCACCGAACCTTAAGTGTGTAGACCCTACGGGTTCGGGAGACATGCGCATATGACCGAGACGCCTCGTGTCAATAACCAACAGCGGGATCTGGATACCCATGTTGGCTCCTACATGCTCCTCGATGTCGTCATCGGATGAACCCACGATGTCAAGGGTTCAAGCAACCCCGTATACTATTCCCTTTGTCGACGGTATGTTACTTGCCCGAGACTCGATCGTCGGTATCCCAATACCTCGCTCGGTCTCGCATCGGCAAGTCACTTTACTGCATCAGTAATGCATGATCCCGTGACCGCACACTTGGTCACTTTGAGCTCATTATGATGACGCATCACCGAAAGTGGGCCCAGTGGATACCTCTCCGTAACACGGAGTGACAAATCGATCTCGATCCGTGTCAACCCAACAGATACTTTCGGAGATGCCCGTAGTGCACCTTTATAGTCACCCGCCACGTTGTGACGCTTTGGTACACCCAAAGCACTCCTACGGTATCCGGGAGTTACACGATCTCATGGTCTAAGGAAGAGATACTTGACATTGGAAAAGCTCTAGCAAAACGAACTACACGATCTTGTGCCATGCTTAGGATTGTCTTGTCCATCACGTCATTCTCCTAATGACGTGATCCCGCTTGTCAATGACATCCGATGTCCATAGTCGTGAAACCATGACTATCTATTGACCAACGAGCTAGTCAACTAGAGGCTTACTAGGACGTATTGTAGTCTATGTATTCACACATGTATTACGATTTCCGGATAATACAATTATAGCATGAATAAAAGACAATTATCATGAACAAGGAAATATAATAATAATGCTTTTATTATTGCCTCTAGGGCATATTTCCAACAACTAACTCATTAGTTGTAATGCTTGCAAGGCTTTAAGTGATGTGCATTACCGAGTGGGCCCAGAGATACCTCTTCGACAATCGGAGTGACAAATCCTAATCTCGAAATACGCCAACCCAACAAGTACCTTTGGAGACACCAGAGAGCACCTTTATAATCACCCGCCATTACTTGTGACGCTTTGGTAGCACACTAAGTGTTCCTCCGATAAACGGGAGTTGGATAATCTCATAGTCATAGGAACATGTATAAGTTATGGAGAAAGCAATATCAATAAACTAAACGATCATAGTGCTAAGCTAACGGAATGGGTCAAGTCAATCACATCATTCTCCTAACGATGTGATCCCATTAATCTAATGACAACCCATGTCTATGGCTAGGAAACATAACCATCTTTGATCAACGAGCTAGTCAAGTAGAGGCTTACTAGTGACACTCTGTTTGCCTATGTATTCACACAAGTATTATGTTTCCGTTAATACAATTCTAGCATGAATAATAAACATTTATCATGATATAAGGAAATAAATAATAACTTTATTATTGCCTCTAGGGCATATTTCCTTGAGTCTCCCACTTGCACTAGAGTCAATAATCTAGTTCACATCATCATGTGATTTAACACTAATATTCACATCTCGTATGTGATTAACACCCATAGTTCACATCGTCATGTGACCAACACCCAAAGGGTTTACTAGAGTCAATAATCTAGTTCACATCGCTATGTGATTAACACCCAAAGAGTACTAAGGTATGATCATGTTTTTGCTCGTGAGAGAAGTTTAGTCAACGGGTGTTGGGGATATTACTACTGGGCGTAAACCGGCCTATCTGGGCCGGGTTAACTTCATCAGTAGATCAACAGTGTAGAAGCCCAAGAGGCATGAAAGTAAGGGCCCAAGGCCTGTAGTCGATTTAGCACCTGTAGCTATAAACCGGCCCGATATGTAAACTTGTATCATAAGTTAGGAATAGAGAGATACCAACCCGGATGTGTATGAACCGGAGATTGGGACTCTTTGAACCGACTGGCGTCACCCATGTATATAAGGGGACGACCCGGGACGGTTCAAGGACAACAACTCGAGGCCTAGGAGAAGCTTATTTGCTCCCTAGTCATCGAGACCACATCAATCCCATCACAACTAGACGTAGGCTTTTACCTTCATCGAAGGGGCCGAACTAGTATAACTCTTGTGTCTTTGCGTCCGCTTTAACCCCTTCAAGTTAAACCATAGCGATGGCTCCATGACTAAGTCCTTTCATGAGGACATCTGCCGTGACAATTCCACGACAACGGGTCTGTCACATTCAGAGCCGTATGTATTCTGCAAATATTCTATGTCTACAATGCTCTGCACGGAGCTACTCTAGCTAATTGCTCCCACTTTCAATATGTATCCAGATTAAGACTTAGAGTCATTCGGATCGGTGCTAAAACTTGTATCGACGTAACCCCTACGGCGAACCTTCTGTCACCTCCATAATCGAGAAACATATCCTTATTCCACTAAGGATAATTTTGACCAATGTCCAGTGATCTACTCCTAGATCACTATTGTACTCCCTTGCCAAACCAGGGCAGAGTATACAATAGGTCTGGTCCATAGCATGGCATACTTTTATAGAACCTATGGCGGGAATGACTTTCATTCTCTTTCTATCTTCTTCCATGGTCGGGCTTTGAGTCTTACTCAAGTTCACACCTTGTAACACAGGCAAGAACTCTTTCTTTGAATGCTCCATTTTGAATACTTCAAAATCTTGTCAAGGTATGTACTCATTGAAAAGACTTATCAAGCGTCTTGATCTATCTCTATAGATCTTTATGCTCAATATGTAAGCAGCTTCACTGAGGTCTTTCTTTGAAGAACTCCTTTCAAACACTCCTTTATGCTTTGCAGAATAATTCTACATTATTTCCGATCAACAATATGTCATTCACATATACTTATCGTAAATGTCAGTAGTGCTCCCACTCACTTTCTTGTAAATACAGGCTTCACCGCAAGTCTATATAAAACTATATGCTTTGATCAACTTATCAAAGCGTATATTCCAACTCCGAGATGCTTTCACCACTCCATAGATGGATCACTTTGGAGCTTGCATATTTTGTTAGCACCTTTAGGATTGACAAAACCTTACGGTTGCATCATATACAACTCTTCTTTAATAAATCCATTAAGGAATGCAGTTTTGTTTATCCATTTGCCGATTTCATAAATGCGGCAGTTGCTAACATGATTCGGACAGACTCAAGCATAGATACGAATGAGTAACTCTCATCGTAGTCAACACCTTGAACTTGTCAAAACCTTTTATGCATAATTGTAGCTTTGTAGATAGTAACACTACTATCAGCGTCCGTCTTCCTCTTGAAGATCCATTTAATTTCAATGGCTCGCCGATCATTGGGCAAGTCAATCAAAGTCCATACTTTGTTCTCATACATGGATCCTATCTCAGATTTCATGGCCTCAAGCCTTTTTATGAATCTGGGCTCATCGTCGCTTCCTCATAGTTCGTAGGTTCGCCATGGTCAAGTAACATGACCTCCAGAATAGGATTACCGTACCACTCTGGTGCGGATCTCACTCTGGTTGACCTACGAGGTTCGGTAGTAACTTGATCTGAAGTTACATGATCATCATCATTAGCTTCCTCACTAATTGGTGTAGGAGTCACATGAACAGATTTCTGTGATGAACTACTTTCCAATAAGGGAGCAGGTACAATTACCTCATCATTTTCTACTTTCCTCCCACTCACTTCTTTCGAGAGAAACTCCTTCTCTAGAAAGGATCCATTCTTAGCAACGAATGTCTTGCCTTTTGGATCTGTGATAGAAGGTGTACCCAACTGTCTCCTTTGGGTATCCTATGAAGAAACATTTCTCCGATTTGGGTTTGAGCTTATCAGGATGAAACTTTTTCACATAAGCATCATAGCCCCAAACTTTAAGAAATGACAACTTTGGTTTCTTGCCAAACCATAGTTCATAAGGCGTTGTCTCAACGGATTTTGATGGTTCCCTATTTAACGTGAATGCAACTGTCTCTAATGCATAACCCCAAAATGATAGTGGTAAATTGGTAAGATACATCATAGATCGCACCATATCTAATAAAGCATGATTCACGACGCTCGGACACACCATTACCTTGTGGTGTTCCAGTGGCGTGAGTAGTGAAACTATTTCACGTTGTTTTAATCGAAGACCAAACTCAGAACTCAAATATTTTACCTCTGCGATCATATCATAGAAACTTTTATTTTCTTGTTACGATGATTTTCTACTTCACTCTGAAATTCTTTTGAACTTTTCAAACGTTTCAGACTCATGGTTTATCAAGTAGATATATCCATATCTGCTCAAATCATCTGTGAAGGTCAGAAAATAACGATACTTGCCACAAGCCTTAACACTCATCGGACTGCATACATCAGTATGTATTATTTCCAATAAGTCATTGTTTCGCTCCATTGTTACGGAGAACAACGTTTTAGTCATCTTGCCCATGAGGCATGGTTACGCAAGCATCAAGTGATTCATAATCAAGTGATTCCAAAAATCCATCTTCATGGAGTTTCTTCATGCGCTTTACAATCGATATGACCCAAACGGCAGTGCCACAAATAAGTTGCACTATCATTATTAACTTTGCATCTTTTGGCATCAATATTATGAATATGTGTGTCACTACGATCGAGATCCAACAAACTATTTTCATTGGGTGTATGACCATTGAAGGTTTTATTCATGTAAACAGAACAACAATTATTCTCTGACTTTAAATGAATAACCGTATTGCAATAAACATGATCAAATCATATTTATGCTCAACACAAACACCAAATAACACTTATTTAGGTTCAACACTAATCCCGAAAATATAGGGAGTGTGCGATGATGATCATATCAATCTTGGAACTACTTCCAACACACATCGTCACCTCGCCCTTAACTAGTTTCTGTTCATTCTGCAACTCCTGCTTTGAAGTTACTACTCTTAGCAACTGAACCGGTATCAAATACCGAGGGGTTGCTACGAACACTAGTAAAATACACATCAATAATCAGTATATCAAATATACCTTTGTTCACTTTGCCATCCTTCTTATCCGCCAAATACTTGGGGCAGTTCCGCTTCCAAAGGACGGTCCCTTTGCAGTAGAAGCACTTAGTCTCGTGCTTAGGTCCAGACTTGGGCTTCTTCACTTGAGCAAAGAACTTGCTTGCTGTTCTTTTTTTGAAGTTCTTTCTTCCCTTTGTCCCTTTACTTGAAACTAGTGGTCTTGTCAACCATCAACACTTGATTTCTACCTTCACGGATTTAGCATTGCGAAGAGCTTGGGATTTGTTTTCGGCCATCCTTTGCATAATAGTTCATCACAAAGTTCTACTAACTTGGTGATGGTGACTAGAGAACTCTGTTAACCACCATCTTATCTGGAAGATTAACTCCCACTTGATTCAAGCGATTGTAGTACCCAGACAATCTGAGCACATGCTCACTGCTTGAGCTATTCTCCTCCATCTTTTAGCTACAGAACTTGTTGGAGACTTCTTATCTCTCAACTCGGGTATTTGCTTGAAATATTAACTTCAACTCCTGGAACATCTCATATGGTCCATGACGTTCAAAACGTCTTTGAAGTCCCGATTCTAAGCCGTTAAGCATGGTGCACTTAAACTATCAAGTAGTCATCATATTGAGCTAGCCAAACGCTCATAACGCGTGCATCCGCTTCACGCAATAGGTCCGCTACCTAGCGGTGCATCAAGGACATAATTCTTACGTGCAGCAATGAAGACAATCCTCGGATCACGGATCCAATCCGCATCATTGCTACTAACATCTTTCAACACAGTTTTCTCTAGGAACATATCAAAATAAACATATAAAAGCAACAACGCAAGCTATTGATCTACAACATAATTTGCAAAATACTACCAGGACTAAGTTCATGATAAATTAAAGTTCAATTAATCATATTACTTAAGAACTCCCACTTAGATAGACATCTGTCTAATCCTCTAAGTGATCACGTGATCCAAATCAACTAAACCATGTCCTATCATCACGTGAGATGGAGTAGTCTCAATGGTGAACATCACTATGTTGATCATATCTACTATATAATTCACGCTCGACCTTTCGGTATCCGTGTTCCAAGGCCATATTTGTTATATGCTGGCTCGTCAAGTTTAACCTGAGTATTCCGCGTGTGCAACTGTTTTGCACCCGTTGTATTTGAACGTAGAGCCTATCACACCCGATCATCACGTGGTGTCTCAGCACGAAGAACTTTCACAACGGTGCATACTCAGGGAGAACACTTATACTTTGATAATTTAGTGAGGGATCATCTTATAATGCTACCGTCAATCAAACCAAGATAAGATTCATAAAAGATAAACATCACATGCAATCAATATAAGTGATATGATATGGCCATCATCATCTTGTGCTTGTGATCTCCATCTCCGGCACCGCCATGATCACCATCATCACCGCCCGACACCTTGATCTCCATCGTAGCATCGTTGTCGCCTCGCCAATCTTATGCTTCTATGACTATCGCTACCGCTTAGTGATAAAGTAAAGCATTACGTAGCGATTGCATTGCATACAATAAAGCGACAACCATATGGCTCCGCCTTGCCGATAACTCGGTTACAAAACATGATCATCTCATACAATAAAATTTAGCATCATGCCTTGACCATATCACATCACAACATGCCCTGCAAAAACAAGTTAGACGTCCTCTACTTTGTTGTTGCAAGTTTTACGTAGCTGCTACGGGCTTAGCAAGAACCGTTCTTACCTACCATCAAAAACCACAACGATAGTTTGTCAAGTTGGTGCTGTTTTAACATTCGCAAGGACCAGGCGTAGCCACACTCGGTTCAACTAAAGTGAGAGAGATAGACACCCGCCGGTCACCTTTAAGCAACGAGTGCTCATAACAGTGAAACTAGTCTCGCGTAAGCGTACGCGTAATGTCGGTCCGTGCCGCTTCATCTCACAATACCGCTGAACCAAAGTATGACATGCTGGTAAGCAGTATGACTTATATTGCCCACAACTCACTTGTGTTCTACTCGTGCATATGACATCTACGCATAAAACGAGGCTCTGATACCACTATTGGGGAACGTAGTAATTTCAAAATCTCCTACGCACACGCAAGATCATGGTGATGCATAGCAACGAGGGGAGAGTGTTGTCCACGCACTCGTGAGACCGAAAGCGGAAGCGTTAGCACAACGCGTTGATGTAGTCGTGACGTCTTCACAATCCGACCGATCAAGTACGAACGCACGGCACCTCCGAAGTTCAGCACACGCTCAGCCCAATGATGTCCCTCGAACTCCGATCCAGCCGAGTGTTGAGGGAGAGTTTCACAAGACGACGACGCAGGTGACGATGTTGATGTTCTACCGATGCGGTGGCTTCACCTAAGCACCGCCACAAGATGTATCGAGGTGGACTATGGTGGAGGGGGCACCAGACACGGCTAAAAGATCAACTTGATCAATTGTTGTGTCTACGGGTGCCCCTCGCCTGTGATATAAAGGAGCAAGGGGAGGCGGCCGCCCAGGAGGAGGGCGCCAGGGGGGAGTCCTACTCCCACCGGAGTAGGACTCCTTCTTTCCTTGTTGGAGTAGTAGAAGGGAAG
This sequence comes from Aegilops bicornis, assembly GCA_021605145.1. Taxonomy (NCBI): domain Eukaryota; kingdom Viridiplantae; phylum Streptophyta; class Magnoliopsida; order Poales; family Poaceae; genus Aegilops; species Aegilops bicornis. Next base: position 701,604,825 of record CM038669.1, read on the forward strand.
GGAGAAGGAGAAGGAAGGAAGGGCGCCCCTCCCTAGTCCAATTCGGACTAGTCCATGGGGAGGTGCGGCCACCCTTGGGGCCTTTCTCTCCTTTCCCATATGGCCCATTAAGGCCCAATATGAATTCCGTAACTCTCCCAGACTCCGAAAAATACCCGAATTACTCGGAACCTTTCCGATGTCCGAATATAGTCGTCCAATATATCGATCTTTACATCTCGACCATTTCGAGACTCCTCATCATGTCCTCGATCTCATCCGGGACTCCGAACTCCTTCGGTACATCAAAACACATAAACTCATAATATAACCGTCATCTAACTTTAAGCGTGCGGACCCTACGGGTTCGAGAACTATGTAGACATGACCGAGACATGTCTCCGGTCAATAACCAATAGCGGAACCTGGATGCTCATATTGGCTCCCACATATTCTACGAAGATCTTTATCGGTCAGACCGCATAACAACATACGTTGTTCCCTTTGTCATCGGTATGTTACTTGCCCGAGATTCGATCGTCGGTATCTCAATACCTAGTTCAATCTCGCATCGCAAGTCTCTTTACTCGCTCCGTAATACATCATCCCGCAACTAACTCATTAGTTGTAATGCTTGCAAGGCTTTAAGTGATGTGCATTATCGAGTGGGCCCAGAGATACCTCTCCGACAATCGGAGTGACAAATCCTAATCTCGAAATACGCCAACCCAACAAGTACCTTTGGAGACACCTGTAGAGCACCTTTATAATCACCCCGTTACGTTGTGACGTTTGGTAGCACACAAAGTGTTCCTCCGGTAAACGGGAGTTGCATAATCTCATAGTCATAGGAACATGTATAAGTCATGAAGAAAGCAATAGCAACATACTAAACGATCGGATGCTAAGCTAACGGAATGGGTCAAGTCAATCACATCATTCTCCTAATGATGTGATCCCGTTAATCAAATGACAACCATGTCTATGGCTAGGAAACATAACCATCTTTGATCAACGAGCTAGTCAAGTAGAGGCATACTAGTGACACTCTGTTTGTCTATGTATTCACACAAGTATTATGTTTCCGGTTAATACAATTCTAGCATGAATAATAAACATTTATCATGATATAAGGAACTAAATAATAACTTTATTATTGCCTCTAGGGCATATTTCCATTTATTTCAAGTATCCATTTCTAGTTATATAAGATCAGGATACAAGACTGAACATCCAGTACCGTGGACACGGTATTCAAATATATAACTTCCCTGCAGGGGTGCACCACGTTTTCCAACACACTTGATTACTCTGGCCGGACACACTTTTCTGGGTCAATGTCCGGCTTCGGAAGGTCAACACGTCGCAGCCCTACCTAGGCTCAGTAGAGAGGTCCCCGCCGGTCTACATCCTAAGCGCTCTGGGGTCTTGGTCCCATCGCCCATTGCACTCCAGGTCGTTGCGCGCAGGGTGAATACCAGCACCGCCTCGGATGGCCAAAGACGATCCGATCGTGCCGCAGACCGTTGAATCGACGTCGACAAAGCTTCGCTGATCTCGCTGACGCCGAGGCCCATAACTATTGTCGTGTGGTGGTTAATGCGTAAAGGCCAAAGGCCAACTCAGAACAAATACCCAAACCTGTTAGTGCATTGGGGGCTTGCGGAGACGAGCAGAGACTCACGATAATGTGACCCCGTCGCCCTGTCTCGTGGACTTACGGCAAGGGCACATAATGCCCGGCCATGCCTCGTAGAAAACGCGCAGGTGCTCTACGGGCCCGCCCGACTTTCACATCAACTCACGGGGTACCCCTCAGGACCGACCCGACTTCAACCATGGTCTCAAGTAAATTCAAGGTAGCCATGTGTCCAAACATCAAGGGGAAAACCTGAGGAATCACCCTCGATGGATTCCACTCGATGTAATCATCAAGGTGAACGTATGCAGAACCACCCTCGAGGTTCACACTTGAGGTGTTGCACGACAGAGCCATATCGAGAATGGTGAAGGAGGAACCACCGTCGTTGACCATGACCGAATAGCTACACTACAAACTTATTATCGGAGTGCGTCACGAGGTATCACCCTCGACACTCGATAGTAGCTCCGCAGAGTCGAGTAACAAAAAGGGCGTGATGTGATGTGAGGTGTCGGGCTACAGTCGTCGATCACATTGATCAAGCCGTCGATGATGAAGCGAGGGCAACAAAGACAAGGTGGGGGTCACCGATGGATCACTATCCAACCTATACTAAGCAGTTTAGGATAAGCAGGTAAGGTACAACAGCAGGTACAAAAGCAGGCTATGCATCAGAATAGGAGCAATCAATTACAGTAAGAAAATCTAATACAAGCATGAGAGAATGGAATGGGCGATATCGGGATGACCAAAGGGGGGGGGGGGCTTGCCTGGAAGCTCCGCTAAAAGGGAAGAAGGGTCGTCAGTGACGTAGTCGATCACAGGGGCATCAACAGCGGTCTCGGGGTCTACTGGACAGAAGAGGGGGAAGAAACAGTAAATACAGAGCAAACAAGAGCAATACTATGCATGACAAGACAAAAGTAGCACCAGGGTTGGTCTAACGCGGTGCTACACGATACCGACGAAGGGGAATAACGTCCGGGAAAGTTTTCCGAAGTTAGGCATTTCCGGACAGACGAACCAAACGGGGAAGGTTGCATGTTCGCTATGCTAGGGGCGTGTGACAGACGAACGGACTGCATATTCGGATTCATCTCGTCGTTCTGAGCAACTTTCATGTAGAAAACCTTTTCATCCGAGCTACGGATTATTTTCTATGATTTTTCAAAGACTTAAACAATATTCTAAAATTGTTATTATTTAAATTAATCCCAAAAACAGAAATTATGACGCCAACCTAACGTCATCATGACGTCAACAGTCAACTGTGTTGACCAGGGTCGAACTGACGTGGGGACCCACCTGTCATTGACTGTTCCTTAATTAGCAGAATTAATTAAACTAATTAGGTTGTTAATTAGTTAATTAAGCAAAATAATCAAGTTAATTAATTATTCTACTGATTAACTAATTATTTAGTTTTTTAATCTTTTTTAACCAGGAGGACTGGGCCCCGCCTGGCAGTGGCATAGAGGCCAGCCGGGCGGGTTATTGGGCGCGCGGGCACGGGCGTGGGCGCCCGGCGCCTATGCCCTGGTGGCCAAGCCGACGGGGAGCGGCGGGGCACTGACGCAGGGGGCCGAGGGGACGGCGGCCCTGGGCGGGGGCGGCCGGAGACGGGCGCAGGGGGCAGTGCCGCGCAGGCGCGGGTGAGGCTGGGCACAACAACAAGGCCCAGGTGGTAGTGGCGGGTGAGCGGCGAAGAAGGCGGTGGCTGCCCGGGCGAGGCTGGTCGGTCGCGATGGGCAAGAAGCGGCTGGCGGAAGGCGCCAGGCAGAGGCGAGCGGGGGCGGACGGGCGCTTCCAGAGGTGTGACCATGGCGGAGCGCGGGCGCGGGTGGCTACATCGACGGGGTCGAAAGGGGTATAGGGGACGGTGCGTACGGCGCAGGAGCTCACCTCGGGAGCGTGGGGTCTAGGCAGAGGGCTCGAGGAGGTCCGACGAGGGAGAGGACGAGGCGGATGACGGTGACAGGGACGAGGCAGTCCGACGTCGGCGCGGTCACGGACGGGGCGACGAGGGCGTACAGCGAGGCGGGGCTCTGCGGAGGAAGGCGAGGCGTTCAACGAGGTCCGTCGAGGGAGGGGAGGCCTGGCGGCGGGCGGCGCTTGGAGCGCCATGGGTCGAGCCCCGATCTGGATCGAGGGGGGGGGAGCGAGCAACGTGGGGAGAGTGGGGGAGATCGAGGGGAGTGGGCGGGGGGGTAAGTGGATCGGGGTATGCTAGGGTTCGGTTGGGATGGTGGTTAGCGGGGAGGAGGGGTGTGTGGGCCGGGGGGTTTACACGGGCGAGGCCAGTGAGGGATGGGGGCCTCTCCTTTTCTAATTTTTTGTTTGGCTCCTCCTTTTCTTTTATTTACTTTTTGCCTTTTAATTTAATTTTGAAAAAAGAAATCGAACGTGATTGAATCATTGTGAGGTTAAACAATAGGATCGCGTTGACGTGACACCATTAGCATGAGATTACCGTAGTATAATTATCCGGGCGTTACACACACCCAATACAATGGTAAATTGTATAGGAGCACAGATTCACGAAGAGATGGTGATACAAGTGTAATATGGATGGTATTGCAATGCTCAGAAACAAGGCCTAGGGTTCATACTTTTACTAGTGCAAGTTCTCTCAACAATGATAACATGAATGGATCATATAACAATCTCTCAACGTGCAACGAAGTATCACTCCAAACATCCTATCGCAGAGAACATAAGATGAAATTACCTGTAGGGCACGAAACCACCTCAAAGTTATACTTTTTGATCGATCTATTGGGCTATTCCTATAAGTGTCACAAACAACCCTAGAGTTCGTACTAAAATAACACCACATGACACACAACAATCAAACCCTAATGTCACCTAGATACTCCAATGTCACCACAAGTATCCATGGGTCAATTATACGATATGCATCACACAATCTCAGATTCATAATATTCAATCCAACACAAAGAACTTCAAGAGTATCCCAAGATTTCTATCGGAGAAAGGAATATGAAAATGCGTACCAACCCCTATGCATAGATTACCCCAATGTCACCATGGGAATCCGCAATTGATAACCAAAACATACATCAAGTGGATCAATAGAACATCCCATTGTCACCATGGATATTCCATCGCAAGACATACATCAAGTGCTCTCACATCCAAAGATTCAATCCGACATAACAAAAACTCAAAGGAAAAGATTCAATTCATCACAAGGTAGAGAGGGAAGAACACCATAAGATCCAACTATAATAACAAAGTTCGCGGTATATCATGATCGTGCCAAATCAAGAACACGAAAGAGAGAGAGAGAGAGAGAGAGAGAGAGAGAGAGAGAGAGAGATATCAAACACATAGCTCTCGGTACATACCCTCAGCCGAGGGTGAACTACTCCCTCCTCATCATGGTGGCCGCCGGGATGATGAAGATGGCTTCCTGTCATGATTCCCCCCTCCGGCAGGGTGCCGGACTGGGCTTAGATTGGTTTTTCGTGAACTCAGAGCCTTGCGGCGGTGGAACTCCCGATCTAGGTTTCTTTTCGGGGTTTTGGTATTTATAGGTATTTTTGGCATCGGTCTCATGTCAAGGGGTCCACGAGGCAGCGGCAAGCAATACAAAAAGTACACTTCCGTGATGATACATGTTTGTCACAAGAGGTTATGTTTTCTGTCATGCATGTACACCCATGACGCATTTTATGTGAGAATCAAGATAGTCATACCTGTGCTGTCATAGAAGTGTTCCACGTGTAAAATTCTCATTTGCCGGAGGATCCACGTGTCGGCTCAGCGTTGGGACAGATGTCATCCACTCATAGTACGGGAGGCACCTATGATTTGTCGGCACGTGGCAAGGCCCAACAGTGGCCCATTCCAGTGAAAAAGGCCGGCCCAGTAAAAATTAGTAGGCCGGCTCATATAAGGCCTACTTGTGTCAGGTCCATTTAAGCCCACGGCTCATACGAGATGTGCCAATTCGGCCCGTCAACGGCCCGTTAACGATTTGACACCATTGCAGCCTATCGTCAGTTCGAGCCCATTAACAGCCCGCTATATATTTGGGCTCAATATCGGCCCGATGTGGTTTCGGCCTGTTAACGGTCCATTCAAGGGATGGGCCAATTTTCAGAATGTACGTATTTCGGCCTTTTAGCGACCTATTTAAGTGTTGGGCCAATTTCCGGCACGGTGTGTCTTTCAGCCATCATTGTCCGATTCTAAAATCAATCGGTTGATTAGTAGCAGCGGCCTCTATTATTAGGTAAAGATAAAATAGTTTATTTTCTTTGTCCGATTCTAAAAAAATAAGATTTAACAAACAACAGGTACATAACTACATCACTTCTTCAAGACCAAGTTGACCCCCCCCCCCCCCTAAATGGTCAAAACTAACATGCATTTCAAGGCCAAGCAACTCAAATAATTGAAGTATACAAGGCCATTTTCAGCACTAGCCAGCAACCATCATTAGCCATCATCGGCCGATTGTTACTCACGAGAACACTAACTTATTAGCCTAAATTACAAAAGTATAACACAGACTTACGTAATGGGAAAGCCTTCTGTTCAATCGACCAATCACGCGGAGCGTTCTGCCACTCACGCAGCCGTTGGATCTCATCTGATCCAACCACCCGTTCACATCTGTTTTTGCATCTGCTGCGCGCGGTGACGTTTATGCAACAAGACCTATGTTGCAAAAACAAATCTGCAACAATACTTCTGTTACAAAAGAATCATTAAATAGACTTGCAATGTAAAAAATCCTCTAAAAATTCCTACAACACCTGTTGCAAAAAAAAAACTACAACGCAACCTTTGTTGAACATATTTTTGCAACAAGACATGTGTTGCAAAAGGGTTCTCCCAACACAAGTTATGTTGCAAAAGTGAGGACGATGCTCGGTCACGAAATCATGTAAGATCTGACAAGCTCCGTACCTAGCGGATCTTTAAAAAACATCCACCGGCCAATGCATAGCAGGCCCGTAATAGCCCATGATTACAAATTCCATGGCCCGGCTACGGTTTAGCTAGTTTGCTACAATTCAATACCTTATATGCTCTAGTTTCCTTTCCTATCCATCTGATATTATTTCTTTAACCTAATTTTCCGCCGCCGCCACCTTCCCGGGCGGCCTCAACCCCACCCCAACCCCGTCTTCCATGGTATATATATCTCATCATCTTGAGATTCGTGGCACTTCTGCATAACAGATGACCCATGTCCTTCATAGGCTTCTGCTAACCTAATTATCCACAGCCGCCACAACCTCCAATCGACCCCATCCACCCAAGCCATACATAGTTCATCTTGAGATTATTTAGATTATTGTATCGGCGAAAGGCACAATGATCCGAACCAACCCTAGAGAAAACCTCTGGCTGGGCTAATCCTCCTTGGGCCCAAGCTTATATACTTTTGAATTTATAGTGAATTATAGAGATACACATCTTTGGGTTTGTTTTCCTAGGCCTAGAGTGAAGACCTGAGAGTTGTGGGTTAAGTTTCGTACTTGTACTTGCATGAGACCACTCATGCGATGCTCGGGAGATGCAAAATATCCGATAACCAAGACTGCGCCATCAATAGAGCTCGCCCCAGGCTAGGCTGACTCTTCTTGGACTTAGGCTTATATACTCTGGAGAGTTCTCTTTGTCAAAGTATATTTGTATACCCGTGTTTCAAATTCATGTAAGCGTCACTAACGGATATATACTTTAGAACTCTTATAGACCATTACTATTGTAGAAACATCTTTTTTGTGTGTTTGCAATGAGGGCTCCTCGTGTACATCCATAAAAAAGGACCCTGATAAGTGCCACATGTGTAGCACGAAGCAATTCCGCCCTGACTTTTTTGATGGCAACTTTAGTTACCCTGGGATGGCAACTTTAGTTGTGAAGCATGGCAACTTTCTGTTTGGATGACAAGTTTCAGTTTTTTTCAGATTTTTTGGATGGTAATTTTAGTTGTAAAAACATCAGGGCGGTGTTACTTCGTGCCACACGTGTGGCGCTTATCATTTGGGTAAAAAATATATTATATTTTTAAACAAATTTAAACCTCAATTTATACATAAAAAATAAAAGCAATTAACTCTTGGACGGAACACATATTTTTAAGAAAGAAACGCACCGCATAACACATATATAATTTGGTCCAATTGATGCATACACATGTACGGAATGCAGTTAAAGACGCCGAATTACTTAAGGAAACTGGATCTGGCTAATCGATGGAATTAGCTAAGACATTAATGCTGAGTCTGGAATACACTGGATGCAATATACGTTGAATGCAGTGAAACAAATTCGAAGTAAGTCTGGTTTTCCTGCCATAATTAAACAAATAATTAATTGCCGCAATCTATTTGATCTCGAGATGAACACATTGTCGATTGCAAATTACACAAGGAATTAATTTAATCCCGTTGTGGTGATCGGGAAAGATATGCTATAGACGCCATAATCGGCAAGCTTTGACACCACCGTATCTCTGCTCTGTATGCATGTAAACAGAACAGCGGCGGCAAGTAGAAACTTCTTTCCAAAAACATGAAGATACTTTGATATATGCATGGGTGGCTCATTTAAATATTTATTTAATCGCAAAAGATACGCCAGCCAACACAATATTTGTTTTTTCTGGTGGAATTAGAACGCGGTGCAAGCTCGATATTTGCATGTGTGAGGCAACCTGAGTACGGCAACCCCTATAAATACCCCTGTACCTTCGCCTGGTACAAGGCGCACACCACCACCAAAGCCTCAAGCTGCAAGCAACAGAGCTAGCTAGATACATCCTCCACCATAAGCTCTAACTAAGGTTCATAGCTACTCTCCTTCCTCTGTTACCGCCTTGTTCATTTTTCTCTGGCCATGCATCTTCTACTAGTTGCATGCGTACAAGATTGATCGAGATTTGCTAGAGGCGATATACATGTGAAACTAGTGCACCTTGATAGGTTTCGATCTACGCAGCACAGTTTTTGGTTGTCGTTGGCAGCTATGTATATGCATTCATTTTTGCCATTTCTTTTCTTGTGTTCTTTGCTTTTTCGTGCTGTTTTCGGTGCTACATGTGGCAAAAAGAAAACATTGAAATTATCCATCCATGTCCATGTACTGTGCAGCTCTCTGTTACATGCTGTTGCCATCCAAAGTACACCATAGGCTCAAATAAGCTATGTTCTTTTGTTCCTTTTCTCTTTCCATTTTCCTTCTTCAAAGTATCTATGTCTTCCCTTTTCTCTTTTTCATGATGTTCCTTTTGTCCTCATAGGCTCACATATGCAATCTACTATTTTGTTTTTTTTCTTGTCCCCTCATTTCATAAATTACTAGACACCAATTAACAAAGTGTTCTTGTTGCACTGGTTGTTGTTAGCAGATGCCATGCATATGGATCTAACATGATGTTGCAGATTTTTTGTGTGTGTGGAGAAATTATCCATCCATGTGTGGAACAATCTCTACCATTGTTGTCATTGATCCAAATTAATTCTTTGTGATTTTTTTCTTCATGTTCTTTTATCCTCAGATATGTAATGTAGGTGAAAATCACCATCTCTTCCCCCTCATAAAGGATTCAATAAACTAGTAAATATAAATAATTTAAAAAGTGTGCATACCTCTGATCTCAGCTTAATCTGCATGCATGCATGATTTTGAAAACAAACATTTTACTGTATATCAGCTGAGATAAATGAAACGTGTGGATCAGAAACAACTAATCTCTTTATAAATTATGTTTTTTCGCAGTTCTTTTAGCTAGCTGATCATGGCAGCCTCCCTCAAGGCATTGCTTGTTGATGATATGGCAGTTGAACGCATAGTTGTCTCCTCCATGCTGCGCAAGTTCCACTGCGAGATCACCCTGGCGAAGAATGGGAAAGAAGCTGTTGATATGTTTCTTGAGGGCAACAAGTTTGATATTGTTGTGTGTGATAAGGACATGCCCATAATGACCGGTCCCGAGGTACATACTTTAGCTAATTTCCCATTTCTTTATCTTCCTTTTTTGCTTCGACGTAACACATATTGGATGGTCACCTCATCGACACAATATTTCTTGTACATGTTACTTGACAGGCCGTTGTGAAGATCCGTGCTATGGGAGCCACTGATGTGAAGATCGTCGGGGTGTCCGCTGATGATAACGCCATGGAGGCGTTCATGAGTGCCGGTGCCGATGACTTTGTGCCCAAACCAGTGAGGCCTGAGATTCTGCAGCCTATGGTTCAGGAGGTCATCAACAAGAAGAAGAATTAACGATGGTTTACGGCAATCTTTCTTGCTTGATCCAGCCATCAAGAAAATGCTAAATGTTCTGCTATATATTATAATTTTGGTGTTATCTTTAGTTTCGATGTCATGTTAAAGGTCGGACGTCATTAGCAAGAAGAGCAACAGAGTCTGCCAACAATTATATGCATGGGATTGATGTAATCTGTAGCACATTCAGTTATAATTTATGCTTCATATGGTGTGGAACACGTGCCTGTATGTGTTCCTTTCCAGAGGAAAATTATTCGCTACCAACAAGTGTTTGATAATTATTTTATTAGTTGGATTTCTTTATATGTGGTGTACACCAACGTATAAAGCTAACCAGTGGCCGCATGTAATGCTCTTTCTGTAAACATGGGAAAATATATGCTATACCATTAATCACAAAAGATATGCCAGCCAATATTTGAATTTTCCCGGTGGAAAATCACCAGCGTGATTTCAAATGGACTGTCAACTTTGAACATCGATCTGGCATGCATCAAGCAACCCTAGAGCTAGCTAGGCACATCCTCCACCACAAGCTCTAAGGTTCATTGTTGGTGAAAGCGGTTGGGAAATTGGTGCAGGACAGACCCACAATCTATATCATTGCTCATGAGTTTACCCAGATGATCGCCAGGTCAATGTTGTGAAAATTAGCAGAGAGGATTTTTCTTTTTGCGAATGAATTTTGTTTAGCAGAGAGGATAATGAGTCCCCTCATTCGTTAGCTGAGTTTGATGGTAGTTTGCTGGGTCAATTTATTTTCATGTGGCTCATTGTTTTTTTTAAAGGCGGCCATCTAGCCTTATACCATTGTTTGGGCACCTTTCTTAAACTTAAGAAAACACATGAAATGGTCCTCACTTTACCCCGAGAGAAGATGGCGTACTATCTGTCTTTGATTTATAAAATGAAGTGGTTATCACCTACGGTAGGAGATGATACTATATTGAATTTCTTATTTATGAACAATGGAAGATACAGGTAGTAAAATGGCAATGATTGTCCCTCCTACACCGATAATGCTTTAGTGACCACTAAAATGTAACGATAAACAAATAAAGTGTTCAGGTGAAAAATCAATGAAAATAAAGATTGCATTAAAATGGCACCTCCTCGAACTACTCCCATTTCATTGTGCTATGCACATTAACAATAGAGTTACTCCACTTAGATTAATTTTCATGCATAAAAATAGTATTCACTAGATGCTATGTTAAATGTGTGTTCTTGATGATGACACATTTTCACATTGTTAATATCCCTCCTTTGTAACCATAGCATTAATTTACCACTGGTTATAAGGGCCTATTTGGGACAGCTCCGCTCTCTAAAATTCAGCTCCGCTCTGGAAACCACAAGACAAATGAGGTAGCTTCATGGTATGCCGCTCCATAAAAACACTAAAATCTGGGTACAACTCCCTGTTTTTTGTGAAGCTCTTCAGGGGCTGCTCAAAAAATTGCAGGAGCTAGTGTTGGGGGGAAATTACCCACTGCTGCCACTAGTAATTAAGTGGATACTCTTTTATTTTCGCCACGTCATCTAGTCAAATAGATCCTTTCCATCATATTTCCCATTCTTGAAGCCGGAGAGCTAGAAACTCACGTATGAAACTGCTCTTTGGTGGAGGTGCAACTCTTGTATGAAAATGCTCCAAAGTGGATTTGGTAGAGTGAAGCTGATTTTGGTGGAGCAAAGTAGTCCCAAACACATATATACGGGACTTAGGTTTAACCATGGTTGTATTTATTAGCCATGCAAGTCACTTAAAATGGCAGGACCAGGGAAAATTCTTTATCTACTGTTCCAATGGGTGCTACTAATGCCATGTGATGGTTCTGAAGATGAGTTTTGAAAAATGAAGATGAAGTGAAGATGTTTTCTAAAAGGCATTGTGTGTGAGTGCTGCCAGTTACACCTACCTTACATGTGGAACCACACTACCCCTACATGGGACAAGGCAAGACTTTGTAACTTGGCCGGTAGAGAGCCTGCAATAGGCGAATACCTTTTCCGCTGTGTGAAAGTTGAAAGAACGACATCTCTTGGGATAGGCCATACTTGATTGAGGTTGGTCATGATTGTCTCTCATCCCGGGCACAATGATGGTCCCTTCAAGTGTTGTAATGAAGTAATAATAATGATGGCCTAATGGTCCCTGTATGGGGGAAATAAAGAATCAAATGTGGAAAATGTTGATAGTAAAGAAACAATGTATACATTTGAGTTAACTTAACCGAACTTGTCATTGTAAAGAAACAATATATACATTTGAGCATGCTGAACCATTGTATACCAGGTTTGTATCTTTGAACCATTGTATACTAGGGTTTGTACGCTGAACCACTTTGTGGATGCGGAGCATCCTATGGACATCACCATGTCAAGAGTTCGTTTGGCAAGTGACACGTGCCACATCTACTTCACATACATAAAGGTGAATCATCTCCTTTACACGTGTTCACTTGACCCCTTTGAGGATGGTATACTACTTGACATTCCTTACATGTGCATTCATAGGTATTGCTGGAGCTTAAAACATAGCGAGGATGAGTTCATGCGGAAGAGAACATCTACACCATCCAAGGGGGAAGCCTGGAAGCGGAGAACGAAGTGCCAAGAAGAAGGCAGCAACTCCCAGGCGACCCCGTGCGCACGGGACCCTCCGACCCCGTGCCCACGGGCCTCCCAGGCTGGCGGTCCTGAAGACCCCGTGCGCACGGGCGTGTACTGCGTGCCACGGGACCCCGTGTCCATGGGCCTCACGGACCCCGTTGCGCACGGAGCCCCTCAAGGCGAAAGTCTCTGGATACCCCGTGCGCACGGGCTCCACTTACCCCGTGCACACAGGGCCTCCTGTGTGATGCTGCGGGATTTTCCCTTGTTTTACCATTTCGCCCCACTTATCCCTCTCTTTGCCTAGGACTATATATACTCCTTCATCTCCTCCATTTAGACTTAGCTAAGATTAGTTCTAATCACTAGAGCTTAGCTCATGTATCTCCCTTGTGGGATTTCTCTTGAGAGAGACACTCCATTGGAGTTCAATGCCTCCATTGGAGAAGATCCCTAGTGGATGAAGACCCCCTTGTGGGAAGGATCTATCTAGATCATCAAGCCTCATCTCCTTCATAGGATTTGGGATGAACTCTACCATGTATCTTGTTTCCTTTGTTGTTCATGTACCTTGTGGATCTTGTGTGTTTGATTGTCTAGTGGATGTGTAATTGGACTTGTTCTTGAGTGTTCCTCTTGTTTTCCCTCTTGTGTTCATCTTGTTCTTGGGGATTCCCCCTCCAATTCGTGCCACCCTACATCATCTTGGTATCATGAGCCAAGGTTTCTCACGAAATTGGAGCCCCCCCTCTTAGTTTTCTAGCCTAATTTTGCTTGTTCTTGCCCAATTTCGAAAATCCCTACAACATCTTGGTATCATGAGCCATGGTTGATCACGAAATTGGAGCCCCCCTCTTTGTTTTCTAGCCTTGTTTTGTGTGATTTCGTCCTAATTTCGAAAATCCCCACCAAAAATAGCCCCAAATTTTTTTGTGATTTGTTGGTTTTGATGATGTTTTGTCGGATTTGATCCATGGATTTGCTTGGTTTCAAGTGGATCTAGACTTCCCCATCTTTTCCCCACCATCCATCCCCAAAATCTCCCCAATTTGGCCCAAGAAATCTCCAATTTCCGCCACGAAATCGCAAAAATTCCGCCCCACCCGTGCCCACGGGACCCTGCATCTGCAAGGCAAGACGGGCCCTCGAAACTCTTCTCGATTGACCCGTGCCCACGGGCCCATTTTGACCCCGTGCGCACGGCCCTCCCAGAAACAGCCGCGTGCACTTCACCGTTTCGGCCATAACTTCCACATCCGGAGTCCGATTTTCGCGTTCTTTAGCTCGTTGAGTAGCTATTGACATCCCCCATCCACCTAGATAGGCTCCAACACCATTTGACTCCATCAAAATTTTGACATTTTGGCATCTTTGCCTAGGCCTTCCACCATATCATCCGCAAAATCACCATAGCCTTCCGCAACCTAACTCATTTTGCTCCATTTAGCACTTGAGATTGTTTGAGTGGTGACTTGAGTCTCCTAAGGTGTTTAGGCTACTTAGGGACGGTTGCTTCTTCATCAACCACCGCAACCATTTCCACATAGGCTTACCCACCATACACTTCCACCATCCCAACTTAACCCAATTTTGTTTGAGTTGTGCGTTGTGTCTCCTAAGGTGTTTCGGCTACTTAGGGACGGTGACCTCCAACTCCGACCCGTGTATAGTCCACCACCACAACCTCCACTTCCGCATTGCCTAGCGCAACACCACCGCTTTTCGCTACCACCATTTGACTTTTGTCCTTGAGATTTTGAGTTCGCGGTTTTTCCGTTTCCTAAGGTGTTTCGGCTACTTAGGGACGAGTATCCATCATCTTGGTATCTACATCAAGAACACCTCCACTCATCATCGCAAAGGACGGTAACCTCGACGACACCATTGTACATTCCCCTTACAATTGCATTGATAACCCCTAGCCCATTTTGCGTTACTTGCCTATCGAGACTAGCCATTTGAGTATTGCCGCAACGTTACTTGTGCAATCGATATGTCTCCGTCGTATCTACTTTCCCAAACACTTTTGACCTTGTTTTGGACTCTAACTTGTATGATTTGAATGGAACTAACCCGGACTGACACTGTTTTCAGCAGAATTGCCATGATGTTGTTTTATGTGCAGAAAACAAAAGTTCTCGGAATGACCTGAAACTCCACGGGATGTCTTATAAAAAATAATAAAAATCCTCGCCAAAGATGAAGACCAGGGGGCCCACACCCTGTCCACGAGGGTGGGGGGCGCGCCCCCCCTCTAGGGCGCGCCCCCCTACCTCGTGGGCCCCCTGGACACCTTCCGACGCCAACTCCAACTCTATATATTGGCTTTCGGGGAGAAAAAAATCAGAGAGAAGAAATCATTGCGTTTTACGACACGGAGGCCGCCAAGCCCTAAAACCACTCGGGAGGGCTGATCTGGAGTCCGCTCGGGGCTCTGGAGAGGGAATTCGTCATTGTAAATCATCATCAACCATCCTCCATCACCAATTTCATGATGCTCACCGCCGATGCGTGAGTAATTCCATCATAGGCTTGCCGGGCGGTGATGGGTTGGATGAGATTTATCATGTAATTGAGTTAGTTTTGTTAGGGTTTGATCCTAGTATCCACTATGTTCTGAGATTGATCTTGCTATGACTTTGCTATGCTTAATGCTTGTCACTAGGGCCCGAGTGCCATGATTTCAGATCTGAACCTATTATGTTTTCATGAATATATGTGAGTTCTTGATCCTATCTTGCAAGTCTATAGTCACCTATTATGTGTTATGATCCGACAACCCCAAGTGCCAATAATCGGGATACTTCTCGGTGATGACCATAGTTTGAGGAGTTCATGTATTCACTATGTGCTAATGCTTTGTTCCGGTTCTCTATTAAAAGGAGGCCTTAATATCCCTTAGTTTCCATTAGGAACCCGCTGCCACGGGAGGGTAGGACAAAAGATGTCATGCAAGTTCTTTTCCATAAGCACGTATGACTATATTCGGAATACATGCCTACATTACATTGATGAATTGGAGCTAGTTCTGTGTCACCCTATGTTATGACTGTTACATGACGAACCGCATCCGACATAATTATCCATCACTGATCCGGTGCCTACGAGCTTTCCATATACTGGTTCTCGCTTATTTACTTTTCCGTTACTCTTTATTTGCAATCACTACAAAATACCAAAAACATTACTTTTCTTGTCTTTACTTTTGTTACCGTTACCACCACTATCATATTACTTTGCTACTAAACACTTTGCTGCAGATACTAAGTTTCCGGTGTGTGGTTGAATTGACAACTCAGCTGCTAATACTTGAGAATATTCTTTGGCTCCCCTTGTGTCGAATCAATAAATTTGGGTTGAATACTCTACCCTTGAAAGCTATTGCGATCCCCTATACTTGTGGGTTATCAAGACTAATTTAAAAGGCGCCGTTGCCGGAGCATATCTCTATTCTTTGAGTCACTTTGGATTTATATCCGCTGGACACTATGAAGAACTTGAAAGACGCTAAGACAAAAATTTATCCCTCAACTATGAGGGGAGGTAAGGAACTGCCATCTGGCTCTGCACTTGATTCACCTTCTGTTATGATTAAGCTAGAGACACCTAAACCTGCTTCTGCTATTCGTTCCGATATGTCGCATGTTATTGATGATGCCACTTCTGCTATGCATGATACTTATGATGAAACTACCTCTATGCTTGATACTACTGTGCCCCTTGGTGAATTTCTAGATGAACAAATTGCTAGGGCTGGAGAGAAAGAAATTATTGAATCTGAATACGATGATGAAAGTGATGATGAAAATATGCCTGTTATTCCTGAGGGTTATGTTTTTGATATGGAATCTTCTGCAGCTATTTTTGCTTGCAACGATAGATATGAGCTCAAGAGGTTATTAGTTAAATGGAACAAAGAATCACTTAGGGATAAAATGAAACCCGACCCTGCTTTTGCAACTTCACCTATTTGTGTTCCCGATAAGGATTATGAATTTTCTGTTGATCCAGATATAATTACTTTGGTCGAATCTGATCCTTTTTATGGCTATGAATCTGAAACTGTTGTGGCACATCTTACTAAGTTAAATGATATAGCCGCCCTGTTTACTAATGATGAGAGATCGCGCTACTTTTATATACTCAAAATATTTCCGTTCTCATTAAAGGGTGATGCTAAGATATGGTTTAATTCTCTTGATCCTGGTTGTGTGCGTAGTCCCCAGGATATGATTTATTACTTCTCTGCTAAGTATTTCC
The DNA here is from genome assembly GCA_021605145.1 of Aegilops bicornis. Classification (NCBI taxonomy): domain Eukaryota; kingdom Viridiplantae; phylum Streptophyta; class Magnoliopsida; order Poales; family Poaceae; genus Aegilops; species Aegilops bicornis. The sequence continues at coordinate 701,621,599 of CM038669.1, forward strand.
CTGCTCATAAGAAACAAGCTGCTTTGAGGGAAATATAAAACTTCGTGCAAATTAAAGAAGAGAGTCTCCCACAAGCTTGGGGGAGGCTTCTCAAGTTACTTAATGCTTTGCCTGATCATCCGCTTAAGAAACCTGAAATACTTGATATCTTTTATAATGGACTAACCGATGCTTCCAGGATTACCTGGATAGTTGTGCTGGTTCTCTTTTCAGGGAAAGAACACCGGATGAAGCTGAAATTCTATTGAATAATATGTTGACAAATGAAAATAATTGGGCACCTCGAGCCAGCTCCTGAGCCAATTATCGAGCCTATTCCTAAACCAACTCCGAGAAGAGAGGTGTTCTATTTCTCAGTCCTGAAGATATGCAAGAGGCAAAGAAATCTATGAAAGAAAAAGGTATTAAAGCTGAAGATGTTAAGAATTTACCTCCTATTGAAGAAATACATGGTCTTAATCTATCGTCTGTTGAAGAAACTTATGATCTTGATCCATCACCTATTGAAGAACCTCCTGATCCCGATAATCCGACACAGGTAGTAAAGGTAAATTCTCTCTATAGATTTGATGAAGGTGATATTCCTCACTATAAGTCTGCTAGACAATGCTTGGATGAGTTTGATAATTTTATTGTCAAACAAGATAATTTTAATGCTTATTTCGGTAGACAGTTGAAATATGATTCCGATATGATTAAACACTTGGGTGATTATATGGATAATATTAGAGGTGAACTTAAACTTGTTAGCAAACAAGCTTCTATGGTTACCACTCAAGTAGAACAAGTACTTAAGGCTCAGAAAGAAGTGCTTGATGAAATGAATAGTAAGAAAAATGATTATGTTGTTAGAGTGGCTACTAGAACTGGTAGAATGACTCAGGAACCTTTGTATCCTGAAGGCCACCCTAAGAGAATCGAGCAAGATTCTCAGAGAAATAATATTGATGTACCTAGTTCTTCTAAAAGAAAGAAAAAGAAAAATGATTGGACTTTGCAAACTTCTAGTGAACCTATTGCTGAACCACCTGAGAATCCAAATGATATCTCTATATGCGATCTTTGAAACACAATGCGGTAATGAACATGAACCTAGTGAAAATGTTAATGATGATGTTCATGATGATGCTCAACCTAGTAATGATAAGGATGTAGAAGTTGAACCTGCTGTTGATCTTGATAACCCACAATCAAAGAATCAACGTTATGATAAAAGAGACTTCGTTGCTAGGGAACATGGTAAAGAAAGGGAACCATGGGTTCAGAAACCCATGCCTTTTCCTTCGAAACCATCCAAGAAAAAGATGATGAGGATTTTGAGCGCTTTGCTGAAATGATTAGACCCATCTTTTATGTGATGCGATTGACTGATATGCTCAAAATGAATCCTTATGCCAAATATATGAAAGATATTGTTACAAATAAAAGAAAGATACCGGAAGCTGAAATTTCCACCATGCTTGCTAATTATACTTTTAAGGGTGGAATACCAAAGAAACTTGGAGATCCAGAGTACCTACTATACCATGCTCCATTAAGAGAAATAATGTTAAAACTGCTTTATGTGATCTTGGAGCCGGTGTTAGTGTTATGCCCCTCTCTTTATATCGTAGACTTGACTTGAATAAGTTGACACCTACTGAAATATCTTTGCAAATGGCTGATAAATCAACTGCTATACATTGCCGGTATTTGTGAGGATGTGCCTGCTAGGTTGCAAACGTTACTATTTTAACGAACTTTGTTATTCTTGATATTCCCGAGGATGATAGTATGTCTATTATTCTTGGAAGACCTTTCCTTAATACTGCAGGGGCTGTTATTGATTGCAACAAAGGCAATGTCACTTTTCATGTTAATGGTAATGAGCACATGGTGCACTTTCCGAGGAAACAACCTCAAGTTTGTAGCATCAACTCTATTGGAAAAATTCCATCGATTATATTTGGAGGTTTTGAATTTCCTCTCCCTACTGTCAAGAAGAAATATGATATACTTATTATTGGGGATGTCCATATCCCCGTTGAGGTAACATAGTATTATTCGAAATTTCTGCGGTTCCATGTTAGTCGGAATGAGTTTGTTAACAAGACCTGATCAACCTTGTTAGTGGATTCCTTTTGATGAGCATGAGATGGATGAAACTAGAAGCACAACCTTCTGTACCCTCTTTATATTTCTGTTATTTAGTAGAAATAAAGTAAAATAGTATTTTTCTGTCTGTCTCCCGACTTATCTGTGCAATATAAAAATACCCCGAAAATAAAAGTCCTCAGAATGCCATGCCAATTTAATATGATTTTTTCGGGAATATTTGAGGATTTATAGTGCAAAAATCACCGCGGGGGGAGCTGCCACCTGGCCACGAGGGTGGAGGGCGCCCTACCTCCTGGGTGCGCCTGCCTCATGGGCCCACGGTGGCCCTCCTCCACTTATCCCTGCACCCAACTTCTTCCTCTGCCTCACACAAACCCGAAAAGCCAACTCAAGCACGAGTTCTAGCCACTTTTGCTGTGATTTTCGATCTCCTTGCTCAAAGCACCTCACGCAAAACTGCTTGGGGAGATTGTTCCTTGGTATGTGACTCCTCCATTGGTCCAATTAGTTTTTGTTCTAGTGCTTTATTCTTTGCAAATTTGTGCTGCATAGGTGACCATGTTCTTGAGCTTGCATGTCAAATTTATATGGTTCCAAGTAGTTCTAATGCTTGATATAGGCTCTAGGCACTTGTAGGAGTAGTTGCTATCAATTTTATTGAAGTTGGTTCACTTTTGTTTGAAGTTAATAATAATTTCAGATTATTTCAGAAAATAATGAAGAGACTTTTGAGGGGCTCGTCCAGCCGAAGCTCGAAGGAAAAACAAAAGGAAGAAGCACAGAAGCCCAAATATAATTTGCCTCGCACCGCGGAGGTCCGGCCGTGTGAATGGCCTTCCGATGACTTCTTGAGGAGAGCCGGAATTTATGAGGATTTTTATTTATTGATTGAGAATGCTTGCCTCACCAACTTCCTCCGCGACCAACTTCATCAGTATCTCTTACTCACAAATACTTTTGTGCAAAACTTCTACTATTTCCCTAAGGAATCACCTCCATCGATGAGAGTTTCATTTATATGACGTTGTTAAGAAGATGCCATTAGCTGAATTTTGCGAGGTTTGCAAAACACCCTTTGAGGGTACCTTGGATGAACCACACCGTAATGAAGTAGAAGCTTTCATTAACACTATCACTGTGGGAGAAACCAGGAAGGTTTCTGATGCAAGAATTACTAGCATACATTTTCCTGTTTTACGCTACTTTGCCTTATTTGCTAGTCATTGCTTGATTGGTCGCGGGAACTGTGGAAACCTTAATGTTCGTGATATTATCATTTTGTTCCATAGTTTATACCGCAACAAAACTGTTAGTATGGGCGGAATTATTGCTAGACGGTTAAGTTTGAACCGTACTAAAGGACCCATCTTTGGAGGTATTTATGTTTCGCGCCTAGCTGCACATTTTAACATACCTATTAGGCATTTGGAGAAAGAAGAAACATCGTTGCCCAGTGCTTATTTAGATTATAAGAGTATGCTAGCGCATGACTTTCTTGTTAAGGGCAAGGAAGGGGAGCTTAAATATAAATTGTACTTTGATAAACATCACCCTGAGACTATTACTTTGCCTGCTCCCTCTTTGTTTAACTTGTTTGCAGGTCCTCACCTCGTTCCGTGGGCGGTCGTTCAAGCCTATCGGAATCCTGCACCAGCCCCGAACCGGAACCACAAGATGAGCCTCCATGACCAGTCTGTTTATTCTTGGGATCCAGAGGCGGTTGCGGCCGGTGGCGATCGAGTCCTCTTCATCACAAAGATGTTCCCAACTATTCTTCGTCAGCAAAGATGACCCCATTGACTACACCTACGGGTATCCGCCAGGCTATCCACAGCAATAGACCAACTTAGGCCAAAAGCCTAAGCTTGGGGAGTACGTATTTCTCACCGACATTACATTTATGTTCACACACACTCATTGCTAGATGTCGGTGCTCATACTCTTTCCTTTGTAATATCCATGCTAGTTTATTTTCTTTTTCCTGCTTTCTTCTTGTGTGTTTAATAAACCTTAAGAAAAACCAAAAAAATTAGTAGTAGTTTATTTTTCCTGCTGTAGTAGTAATAATTTAAAAGAAAACCCAAAAATATTTCCCGTTCTTCTTTTTCTTGTTGGGAGCTTTCCTGTGTAAATAGTTTTTATTGCTTTTCTTTTCTTTGGGGGTCAGTAGGAGAAGACCATGATTAAATTGTTGAAGTGGCTCTTATATGCATCATTGTTGATTTAACCAAGAGCCATATTGCCTTGTCTTCTCCTGTTTATTGAATGCTCGCAGATTCTAGCTTAGTCCAATGCACGTGCACTCTTATTATTATTCACATCGTTCGGTCGTGCAAGTGAAAGGCAATTATGATGATATATGATGGACTGACTGAGATGAGAAAAGCTGGTATGAACTCGACCTCTTTTGTTTTTGTAAATATGATGAGTTCATTGTTCCTGATTCAGCTTATTATGAATAAACATGTTTGCAGTGACAATTAGAGATCATAGTTGCTCGTGCCATGCTTGATTAGCTATGAGTTATAATGGTTTACCTTTATGCCAACATGCTATTAAAATGGTTGTGATGTGGTATGATGGGGCGGTATCCTCCTTTGAATGATTTAAGTGACTTGACTTGGCACATGTTCACGCATGTAGTTGAAACAAATCAACATAGCCTTCACGATATTTATGTTCATGGTGGATTATATCCTACTCATGCTTGTATTCAATGTTTATTAATTTTAATGCATGTTCATGACTGTTGTCGCTCTCTCGTTGGTCGCTTCCTAGTCTTTTGCTAGCCTTCACTTGTACTAAGCGGGAATACTCCTTGTGGATCCAATCCCTTAAACCCCAAAGTTATTCCATATGAGTCCACCATACCTTCCTATATGCAGTATCTACCTGCCGTTCCAAGTAAATTTGTATGTGCCAAACTCTAAACCTTCAAATAAAAATTCTATTTTGCATGCTCGAATAGCTCATATATCAACTAGGGCTGCCCTTATCTTCCGTGTTAGGCGGGTTATTCTCAAGAGGAGTGGACTCGCTCCTCACTCATTTAGAAAATGGCTGGTCACCTGGATGCCCAGTCCCATGCTTTATGCAAACTAAATCAAAATAATTGCAAACAAAACTCCCCCTGGGACCCGTTGCATGTTGGAGGCACTCGTTGTTTCGAGCAAGCCATGAATTGATGCTTGTGGAGGAGGGGGAGTATAAACTTTACCATTCTGTTTGGGAAGCGCCTATAATTTGTTTAACATGGAAGATATCGTCATCTTTTAGTTGTTATGTTGACAATGAAAGTATGCCGCTCAAAATTTAATTTATCTCTATTTCAAAATCGAGCTCTGGCACCTCTACAAATCCCTGCTTCCCTCTGCGAAGGGCTTATCTATTGTAAGGGCATCTTTAGCCCTAAGATGTTTATGTGATTGATGACAATGCTTTTGCGGACTAATCGTGTGCGCTGAGCTTTTCGTAGATTCATCCTTGGCACGAGACGATTCCCTCCTCGGAGTTTGAAGCAAAGACGGTGTAGTCTTTTCAATTTAGTTTGGTGGACTAGTTTCAGAGAGATCACCGTACTATCAAGAGGGGGTCCGCTTTGGAAAGGTTAGGGTGGAATCATCACGTACACATCCCGTGCACACCTTCCGAGCCTTTCCCCTTCAATGGAGAGCTCGTTCTTGTCCCCCTTGTGCCTGTTCTGGTCTGAGCGGTAGTACCGCGGGCTGGAGCGGTAGTACCGCTTGGGTGCTATAAGTGGCAGTACAGCTCCTCAGTGGTAGTACCGCTTGTAGCCCCAGCGGTAGTACCGCTGCGGTTTCGTGCTAGTGCCGCCTCGATTCGAAGGCCCGTTTTTCGTGTCGGACTTTCCGGTACTGCCAAGGCAGATCGGCCAGCGATAATACCGCCCTCGAGCGGTAGTACTGCTGAGGGAGGAAGCGATAGTACCGCTTAGGGCGATAAGCGGTAGTACCGGCCCAACCTAGCGGTAGTACTGCTCTCTGCGGGGCTGGTGGGGGGGTAACGGTTGGTTTGTTCCCCCCACTATATAGTGGGTCTTCTTCTCCAAAGTTGACTTACCTCTTCCCCCAAAAGCTCCATTGTTACTCCAAGCTCCATTTTCGCCCGATCTCTCTCCCTAGGCAATCAAACTTGTTGATTTGCTCGGGATTGGTTGAGAAGGCCCCGATCTACACTTCCACCAAGAGAAATTTGATTCCCCCACTGATCCCTAGCGGATCTTGTTACTCTTGGGTGTTTGAGCACCCTAGACGGTTGAGGTCACCATGAAGCCATAGTCCATTGTGGTGAAGCTTCGTGGTGTTGTTGGGAGCCTCCAATTAAGTTGTGGAGATTGCCCCAACCTTGTTTGTAAAGGTTCGGTCGCCGCCTTCAAGGGCACCAATAGTGGAATCACGGCATCTTGCATTGTGCGAGGACGTGAGGAGAATACGGTGGCCCAAGTGGCTTCTTGGGGAGCATTGTGCCTCCACACCGCTCTAACGGAGACGTACTTCCCCTCAAAAGGAAGGAACTTCGGTAACACATCCTCGTCTCCACCGGCTCCACTCTTGGTTATCTCATGCCTTTACTTGTGCAAGCTTATTTGTGTTATATCCTTCGCTTTCTTGTGTGCTTGTTGTTGTGGCATCATATAGGTTGCTCACCTAGTTGCATTTCTAGACAACCTACTTTGATGCAAAGTTTAATTTGGTAAAGAAAAGCTAAAAATTGTTAGTTGCCTATTCACCCCCTCTAGTCAACTATATCGATCCTTTCAATTGGTATCGAGCCTCGTCTCTTTTTAAGGACTTTACCGTCCAAAGAGTATGGTTGACGTCGTAGACGATGTGGGAGAGCATTCCGGTGTGAATCTGATATCGTCTACGGGAGATGGGGGTAACTCGATCTCACGTGAGGAATTCAATGTGGCGTTGGACACATTGAAAACCTCCATGACGACCGAGGTCAAAGACATGTTTAAGGATTTCTTAGAAGGGCTTAAACTTTCCACCGCACTGCGTGAAAGTGGGTGATCCCGCCAACACGATGACGGATGCTAACCCCGACAAGGGGGAAGCTACTAGTGAGAAAGCTCCTTCGTCTAGTGGTAAGAATGGCACCGGCATCTTTGCCCATGTGCAACCTCCACCCATTTATGGTGGACCGATTCCTTCTACTCATTTGAATCATGCCGGTCCTCCCCCCAAGATTGATAAAAAGGAGGATTTTGATTCTTGGGTCTATCGTTTTAAGCGTCATTTAAATCATGTGAACACTAACCTTTGGAGAATCATTGAAGAAGGTTTTTATCCGCAAGATCGGAGCAACTTCACTCCTAGAGAAGCCGTGGATGATCAATTTAACGAGAATGCTCTCTTCATCATCCAAGAAGCAATCCTTCCCGAAGACCTCCCGCATCTCCGGCCCTACTCATTGGCCAAAGATGCTTGGCTCAAAGTGGTTTCCCTCTATCGGGGAAGCGCAAGCATTCAACGTTCCAATTATGAAGTGGTTCAAGATGAAGCCGATGAGTTTGCAATGAAAGAAGATGAAGAACCTCGTGAACTTTATCGGAGAGTTACCAAGCTCGCCGTCTCTCTTCGGGATCATGGAAGCAAGGACACCGATGGCAATTGGATCAAGCGCAAATTCCTCAAGGCAATGATGCCCTACCACAAGTCCAGGTCCCCTGTCATCCGTCAAAGGTCGGACTTCCACACCTTGTCCTCAAGTGATGTGTTGGATGAGTTTGTGGCTATGAGCATATTGGACAAGACCGCCGACAATGCGGTGCTTCGCTCCCCAAAAGAGCAAAGAAGCCCAACCTTGCTTTGAAGGCCAAGGTTTGTGTCGAAGAAGAAGAAGAGTAGGAAGAAGAGGAGAGCAACCTCGAAGATACGAAGTATGCCTATCATGAACACATGGCCCTTGCTTCAAGGCAATTTTGGAGCAAGAAGAACTCAAGGTCCAACTTCAACAAGAGCAACTCAAGTGGCGCAAAGGGGAAGCAACGAGTGAGGACTTGCTTCAATTGTGGCAATGTGAGTCATTTTGTTATGAGTGCCCATATGAGAAGAGGGAATACAATGGTGGCAAGCTCATCCGTAAGGACAAGGCCAAGTCTTTCCCCAACAAAAGCAACTTCACCAAGAAGGCTCCTCACAAGGCTTTGGTGGTACAAGAAGAGTACAATGAGGATGATGATGATGATGAAGATTGTGAGTCGGTTGCCATGGCCTCCGTTGCCATTGCGACGACTCCTCGGTGTCTCTCTTGACTCACCCAATGAAAGCATCACCGCCAAGTGCCTCATGGCTAAAGCCACCAACAAGGTAACCCTAACATCAAAACTACCATCATCAATCATTCTTCCCTGACGGGTAGCATTGATGAGCATGAGGGAACTAATGTGGAGGAGAATGAGTTTGCGGCCTTTATGGGTAAACTCAAGGGCAAATCCAAGAAGCACTTCGTTGCTCTCTTGGAACAACTTGGTGAAGCCAATGACATGATCGAGGCTCACGAAGATACGATCTCTAAGATGGAGGGGCATAGTCGCGACTATGCCGATGAGATTTCGGATCTTTCCAATGCTCTTGAGGAAGAGCGTGGTCTTCGTTTGACTCTTGAGGAGTCATACAACGATGATCATGCTAAATTAAAGAAAGATCTTGATCATGCTCTTGTTGTGTCTCGTGTGCTAAACTCCGAGAAGGCAATGCTTGGGGTTGATCTTGCTAGACTCAAAGAGGAGTTTGACATTCTCGACAAGGCTCACAAAGTCTTGAAGGGGGTTCATGCTAGCTTCAAGGAGTCTCATGATCAACTTCAAGTTAAGCTAACCAAGGAGAAAGCCACCTTTCCTCATATGGTTTTAATTGATAATGCAAATGCTACTAACCCTTGTTGTGAGCATGAGCATCTTATTCAGGAGAATGCTATGTTGAAGAAGCAACTTGAGAAAGGCCTTGTGTCGTGCATACAAGGTGAGAAGAACCTCAACGATCTTTTGAGTAATCAAAAGGAAGTGGTTTATAAGGAAGGGATTGGGTCTGCACTCAAGCCCAAGAACAAGGAGAAGAATGACAAGACCAAACGACCTCCTCCTCTCAAGCAAACATTTGTGAAGGAAGGAGAGGGTGATCCCAAGGAGAAGAAGAACAATGAGAAGGGTGGTAATGTCAAGAAAGGCAATGCCACCTGTCGGTGTCAAAACCGGCGGATCTCGGGTAGGGGGTCCCGAACTGTGCGTCTAGGCGGATGGTAACAGGAGACAAGGGACACAATGTTTTTACCCAGGTTCGGGCCCTCTCGATGGAGGTAAAACCCTACTCCTGCTTGATTAATATTGATGATATGGGTAGTACACGAGTAGATCTACCACGAGATCAAGGAGGCTAAACCCTAGAAGCTAGCCTATGGTATGACTGTTGATGTTGTAGTTGTTGTCCTACGGACTAAAACCCTCGGTTTATATAGACACCGGATAGGTTAGGGTTACACGCAGTCGGTTACAATGGTAGGAGATCTACATATCCGTATCGCCAAGCTTGCCTTCCACGCCAAGGAAAGTCCCATCCGGACACGGGATGAAGTCTTCAATCTTGTATCTTCATAGTCTTGGAGTCGGCGTGGACGATAGTCCGGCTATCCGGACACCCCTAGTCCGGGACTCCTCAAGAGCCCTGAACCAGGCTTCAATGATGACGAGTCCGCGCGCATATTGTCTTCGGCATTGCAAGGCGGGTTCCTCCTCCGAATACTTCATAGAAGGTTTTGAACACAAGGATAGTGTCGGCTACGCAAAACAAGTTCCACATAACACCGTAGAGAGAGAATAATTTTGCACAGATCTGCTTGGCGTATTCCGCGGCGCGTGACATCACACCATGGCCAGGCCTTTATATGAATCGCTTTTTACTGTTCCACCTCAGCGTGTTTAGCGAGGCAGTTTCCTTGGCACGTCTTATCAAAGCATAGATCATGCCCCCTTATTCCGGGATTCTTATCAATACGGACGTGGGTAACCCATCCGCGCCATTGATTACGACGCTTGGAGAATAAGCGAGTTTTACCAGGCTGGTGGGTGACGCATAACTTCGTCCGTCCATATAAGGGGATAAGGATCCACCTTTTCACCTACGCCTTCTTCCTCCTTTGCTTATCCATTTCCGCTTTCAGAGCTCCAGCGCCCAAGTCCGAACATCCCACCTCGACCTTTCTCCAACCATGTCGAGGCGGGAGGCAGGTGGATGGCCTCCTCCGTCAAGGAAGGGCACATCACCAAGGCTGCGGGAGGCGGATACTTGTCCGGCAACATCACAGCGTCTGAGCTGCAAAGGCGGGGCAGCTCATTCCAACCCCCGGGCCCCATGAGAGGGTAGTGTTTCTACCCCACTTCCTCCGCGGACTAGGTTTTCCACTTCACCCTTTCGTCCCGGGGCTCATGTTCTACTACGTCTTGGACTTCCACGATCTGGCCCTGAATTTTATCCTCAACATTTCGGCGTTTATCGTCGTGTGTGATGCCTTCCTCTGCATCCAGCCCCACTTCGGCTTATGGCTGAAGATCTTCAATATCCGGCCGAAGGTAGTGGGCGGCCGTAAGCGGAGTGTGGAGGCGCCATGGTTGGCAAGATAGCCAAGGTCCTATGGCTCGAGGGCGCTTTTGTGGAGACACTAAAGGGGTGGCAATCGGGGTGGTTCTACATCACCGAGCCACGCGACCCTGAATGGGCGGCGGCCTCAATTCAGATCTGGCTTCCCCACACGGCTCTCGTCATGGAAAGAAACGGGCGGGCGTGGGGGGGTTCGGAAGAGCTATTCGACTCGGACATGCGCCCAAAACCTGGTGGACAAGAATCTCAAGCTTGTCGACGTAATCCGTGTGATGCTCATCCGCCGGATTCTCCCCGCCAACGAAGGGCCTTTAATTTGTGAGAGTTTGATCCGCACAAAGATCGAACCTTGAGCCGCTCTTCGACACTACATATGAAGATGCTCGGAAGGTCTTTGTTCAAGGGCGCGAAGCCCCAACATCCGCTACCAAAGATCGCGGGTACAGCCGCAAAGTATGCGTCCAGCCAGCGAGGTAAGTTATTTTACCCTTTACGGGACTCTTTTTCATAGATTGACTCTATGCGGGATCTAAAACTCCCTAATTTTTGACAGATCGGTCAAGACGGCCGAACAGATTAATCTGTCCGGCCTTTTGCGGAAGACCCGGAGGACGCCCAATTGATTTGGAAAGGTTGTTGGCTCCGCGCCTCATGTGGTGCCGGGAGAAGAAGGCCAAGAAGGAGGCCACGGAACTCAAGGAGTTCCCGGCCAAGTGCTATCAGGTTACAAGGGCGAATCTTCTCCCGAGGACGAGGAGGAAGAAGAATTAGCTCCTCCCCAAAGTGAGGGAGGAGAAGAAAAGGAAGGCCGCCGCTAACGGGGAGGCCAAGGGTCCAAGAAGGAAGAACCCTTCCTCCGGACTTCTCCACCAACATCGATTTACGACGAGGGAGGACTGGCCAACAAGGACCAAGCCCTGGTGAGATCGTGGTGTCCGGATACCCATGGTTTTTCATAATTGTATAGTGTTCTCTAATGCTTAGAACAATCATGCAGCCCGCCCAAGGACAGGCTCGCCAATTCATCAAGCGGGTCCTGGGCTCGTCGGAAATGGAGAGTGCCTGCGCCTCCGGCCGCCTCCTCGCCTCACGCCATGGACGACACTGCTGGTGGGGCCCCAAGGAGGGCTTGGTCAAGAGGAGGTAGCGCAGGGCGCCACAAAGGCGACCTTAGGACTCCAGTGGCGCTGGGGCAAGACCCCAGGGATCTAAGCCCGACCCTCGTCTGGACTCCATGCCGGAACCATCGGTGGTTCAAGTCCGAACAGCGGATCGCCATAAGAAGGATAAGACGCCGTGTCCTCCGTCCCAACCGGGAGGCGCGGATAACTCTTGGAGGCGCTCAACGGCGCCTCCATTGAGGAGGAGCACCGTACTATTACGAGTGCGGTGATCCGAGACGATTCGATCCGCCAAGCGGACTGTCAAAGCTAATACCGACCTTCTAACAGGCCTTGAGGTAAGTTTAAAACATATAAAAATGTTACCGCATAGACAGTAGCCTCTGATGCTTAGTTCGTGTTCGGAAAGAAAAGCCGGACTGAGGATCTAAAAAGATATACACAGAGTCTAATATAAGCATGTCAATATGGGAATGCGAGGCTGCATGTGACCGACTGCCGCTGACCGGGACCCGGAGGTCAATACATTGAAGCAAAACCTCGGCGTTCGAGAACGAGCTCGGACAAGCCAAGAAGCAGCTCGAGGACAAGGAAGGTAAGAAATGCCTTATTAAAGAAATACCTTATGGAAAAGGTTTTGGTTGCGAAAAATAACATAAATAACATGGGTACCGCAGGGGCCACGAATGAGGTGGAGACCCTGAGGGAAGCGATGGCCGTGGCCGAAAACAAAGCGGCTGCGGACCGCACCGAGCAAGAGAAAGGGGAGGCGCAGCTGGCGGAGGTGCGGCAAGAGCTCCAAATTCTCGTGAAGAAACACGATGGTTTGGAGCGTGACTCAAAGACCCGAGAGTCGGAGCTTGCCTCGGCTCTTGAGAGTGCCAAAGCTGCTAAGGCCGAGGCCCAAAAAGCCCTCCAAGAAATCGAAGCACTAAAGAAGATAGCGGCGGGTAAGGCATTCTTTATGCAAAGCAAGAATGTAAAAGTCGATTACCTATTACTTACTCCGGATTCTGAAGCTCTCCGGGAGCATTCGCAGATTTGCCCGTGGTCGTCTGCGATCTGCCGCGTTCTCTACCGCGCCGGAGGGGAGCTCCACGGAGAAGGTGTTACGGTCTCGGTATCTTTGAGGCCGGACAACCGGTGCCCTAAGCGACCAGCTGAAGCAGCTGGTCGAGCTCCACAAGGTCGTCGAACAGGCCATGAAGGGCCTGATAGCGCGGCTGTGGCCATTGGAAGCCATGCCTGGGAGCTACTTCGGGTTAGTGCAGCTGGCCGGTGGTGGATGCCTGTCATGACTTGAAGTTATCAAGCACTCCGTCTGCATTGAAGGGTCCGTGGGCCATTGCCCGTGCTAAAGTGCACTGGGGAAGCTGGATGCAGAGAAGCTTGTGACAGACGGGCCACCGAAGGGCCATGAGCATCGCACGCCCGAAATGTATTATGAGGGCCTCCTGAAGGGTGCTCGCCGAATAGCGGATGAGTGCTCCAAGGATGTAATTTTTGAATAGACTCGCGTTTGTTATTCTATACGCTAAAAACTTGTTCATATGCGCTAAGCAACGCTTATTAATTTAAAATATTACCTTCTGTGCAGCCGTTTATCAAGTTTGAGAGATGGCAAGTCGTTGGCTTCAGCCCCCACGCCACGAGTCTTTGGGGTGTTCGGGATAAACTTAGGCGCTCTTGTTCCCCATCCTTGGGTCCATCTAGGAGGCGCTCAACACAACGAACAAAGGCAACCGGACTTATAATGCTTGAACACTCTCACTTAGCCATAGAATTCTATAATTTTAAATTTAAAGTGAAGCCCCTAGTTTCGGAAGACCAAGTTCGAGGCACTATCCACGCCTTGGCGGATAATTCGGTTCCTCGCTCTAAAGCGGCATAAGTCTTTAGGGACCCGAAAAACCTCTCGAACAGCGACCGACTCTCGCCTTATCATGACGGTCAGTTTTGGCTTTCTCCTTTGAGGTGCTTGACCCGAGAATAATCGCGGCACAATCACGGTGGTTCTCCGGTGCTACCTTAGCCGATATAAGCGGGCGTAAGGTACCAAAACACGGAGCCGGGCAAACCCAACTATTGACCCAAGACATGATTCGGAGCCAATTCATATAATGCTATAAGTTCGGGGTGCCGCACTTGTGAAAGTGTTCGGACTTTATCACACCATAATTTTGGGATACTTGAGCCCTGGTGTATTGGCCGTACCAAAGTGTACGGTTGCAGCATGTCGTGAAATGAACATATGTATATATATAAAGGAATTAAAGCAATAATAAGCAAAAGCTATGTATTGTTGAAAAAAGGTACTGCAATGGAAGCAGACCGATACAAATAGTGCGGTAAGCAAGGGATGGGACTATCTAACATGTCCCCCTCCAGGGGTAAGCTGCGGGATGGTATGTAAAACAGGTATAATGCTCATAACAGAGACCACACGAGCACTTGGCGTTGCCTTCCGCTTCCCTGGCTGTTGCATCGTGAGTTCGGCGATTCAAGTGCAGACAGGACTGTTCAAGACGGAGTCCTGAAAGCAAAAAGAAAAGAAAAAAGGAAACAGGAAAAATAGAAATGACAGACGGTAGCCCCTGGGGCGGTCGAGCCGCACTCTTGGAGTGCCGTTGTCTTGCCCCTCCCCATATGCCCATGGTATCTCCAAGAGCGTAACTATGTAATGCGTAATACTGGGTTCGCAATTTCATGAGGGCTGGGGTTGGGGCCGGATTGCTACTCGTGCTTGAATTGTTCCAGGTGGTCTTGTTGCAGGTTACTCCGGGCGCGCGAGAATTGCCGTGAGAGGCTGCTTTGCGCCTCCGCCGCGAGGGCCGCCGTATGCTCCTCCGTCCGGAGAGAGCGTTCGGTGTTTCCATTGACCGTGATTACTCCTCGAGGGCCTGGCATCTTCAGCTTGAGGTATGCGTAGTGCGGTACCGCATTGAACTTGGCAAATGCGGTCCGTCCGAGCAAAGGCGTGATAGCCGCTGCGGAATGGGATGATGTCGAAGATTAACTCTTCGGCGGAAGTTCTCCGGAGATCCGAAGACCACTTGAGTGTAATCGAGCCTGTACAACTGGCCTCTACACGGTATGGCGCCTTTAAAGGTAGTCTATGTAGGTTTAATCCTTGAGGGTCAATGCCCATTTTGCGCCTTGTATCTCGGTAAAGCAGGTTCAAGCATTGCTGCCATAAATCCATCGACTCTAGTGAGGTGAAATCCGCCGATAATTGGGTCAAGAACCAATGCGGCGAAGCCAGCCGTGGCGGATACTAGTGGGGTGGTCCCTTTGATCGAAGGTGATCGGGCAGGAAGACCATGGGTTGAACTTTGGGGCGACTGGCTCCATCGATATACTCGTCCCTTAGTGCACGCTTCTGCTCCCTTTTTGGGTATGTGGGTTGCGTATATCATGTTCACCGTCCGCACTTGCGTAGGAAAACCCTTCTGTCCTTTATTGCTCGGCGGCCGGGGCTCTTCCTCGTCAATGCTATGCAGCCCCTTGTTATTGAGTTCGGCACCTAACTTGACTGCTTGCTTGAACACCCAACAGCCCCTGTTGGTGTGATTGGCTGGGTTTTCGGGGGTGCCATGTATCTGGCACAAGCGGTCGAGTATTCGGTCCAAGTTGGGCCGGGCCCAGGTATTTCTTTTGAATGGCTTCTTCCGCTGACCGGGTTTAGAGCCTCGAATCCGGCAAAGACGGCCGTGTCTTGATATTATCGCCGTTAACGCGGCGCTTTGTTCTTATTAAGCGTAGCGACCTGCCATTGCTGTCCTTGGTATCCGGACTATCGAGGATGTTTGGCCAAGTTGTTGCTTGAGCTAGCTAGCTATCCTCTCGCGCACAAAAGCGAGTCATGAGGTTGTGAGGGCTGCCATAGATTTCGGCTTTTCTGTCCTAGGTGCCGGGCAAGCCACTCGTCACGGATGTTATGTTTGAAGGCTGCAAGGGCCTCTGATCCGGACGATCAACGATTTGATTTTTCTTTGTTAGGAACCGAGTCCGTAATTATGCGGGCGATTCTTCCGCTGCTGAATTATGTGGCTAAGGTCATCGGCGTCGGTGGTCGCACATATGTGCCTGGAAGTTATCAAGGAATGCGGCTTCCGTGTCCTCCCAACAACCAATTGATTCTGCCGCATAGCTGTTGAGCCAATGCCTAGCTGGTCCTTTAAGCTTGAGGGGAGGTATTTGATGGCATGTAGATCATCACGCGGGCCATGTGGATATGGAGGAGATAATCCTCGATCCAGACCGCAGGATCTGTGGTACCATCGTATGATTCAATGTTTCACGGTCTTGAAGCCCTCGAGTTTGATGATCCATTACTTCATTTGTGAAGCATAGTGGTGTGCGGCACCTCTCATTGGGCTATATCACGACGTAGCTCATACGAGCTTTGTCTGCTGTGTTCAGCCCGGCCGGTTTTGCTGTATCCGGCGCGGCGGTAATCATCCCGTGTTGCTGGGCGCCCACGCGATCCGTAGATCAACCTTGTATGTTTTGCCTTATCCTCCAATATATCTCGCAAGTCCGGCACGTATTCCCTTGCCTTGGTACTTTTTGAGCGGCGTCGGGGTGTGGCTTGAGCGGAGGGCCGAGAGGCTTCTCTGTCGCGGCCACGAGGTGGCTGGTCTGCCATGTCGTGTACTGGCGACTTTTGCGCTTCCTCCTCTAGTCGAGGCAATGGCCTGCATTTGGGGTAGCTTTTGGAGGGGCGTTCGAGTTCATACTCTTCGGCTGCAAGGACTTCAGTCCATCCGTCAGCTAGCAGGTCTTGATCAGCTCTAAGCTGCTGCTACTTTTTCTTGAGGCTGCTTGCCGTGGCTATAAGCCTGCGATGTAAACGCCTCCTATTCAGCAGGATCCTCGGTACGCGACAAATTAAGTAGTGTCGTCGAGGCTTGCACCAAATCTTGAGAGGAGGCACGTAATTATCGATCCTCGACCTCTCTTTCTCACGCCGCCGTAAATGCGGACTTGCTTCTCCCTCCTCCCTGCTGAAGTCCTGCTTTGGAAGGGTTTTTCTTGACCTTGTCTGGAGTGCTATTATCTCCCGTGCCGGAATCACTATTTTTATTGTGACGGGATTTAGAGCGGCGCCGCTGACGTCGGCGCTTCGGCTGTTTCTTGGAGGGGTCATCCCCCGTTGTTCCATCGTCGTTCCCATCTTTCGGGATGTCCACCATGTATATGTCATATGACGAGGTGGCCTTCCGATTACTAGTGCTTTGGGTCTTGAATTGTCTCGGCGCTGCGTCGTCCATGCCGTCGATGTCTTCGAGTCATAGTCGAGCATGTCGGTTAAATCATCGGCGGTGGCTATAAAGTGGGTGGTGGGTGGGCGTTGAATTTCTTCGTCGTCCGCATCTCAACCTTCCTGTCCGTAGTCCGCCAGGGCTCTCCGGATAAAGAGAGAGACTTTAGTGAATTGTGGATGTCGCCAAAGGGCGAGTGCCGAAAAGATGTCCGCGGCGATTGAACTCCATGACCGGCGCCAATCGGATTCGATTGGCGGGCGCGAGGGTTCGGATTCGGAAAGGAGTCCGGCACCACTGGAGTCGAGGTTTTCACAAAGGGCGACAGGGATGGAGTTCGGCTCGATCGCCAGAGAGATTGTAGCCCCAGGCGGTGTCCAACCACTCGTCCTCGATCGGGGAATCCGGCTCCGGATTAAGGGTCGGAGCGGATCTTTGATGCGGCCTCCGAGGCACCGTTCGGCCGCAGAGCTAGATCATGCCCATCGAGACGGCGACGCTTGGCTGCGGCTCGAATCTGTCGAAGATCAAGTCTCCGCGGATATCGGCCGTATAGTTCAAACTTCCAAATCTGACGATGGCGGGCGTAGCTTTCGATCTGCTCCGGATGGCTGCTTAATTGGCCCGCAGCAAAGCCGCCGAACACGAAGATCTGTCCGGGAGAAAAGTCTCACCTGGACCACGTCGTGGTTGATGATCAAGGAGCCATCGGGCCTATCGGTGATGACACGGAGGAACTCTCAATGAAAGCACCAATGTCGGTGTCAAACCGGCGGATCTCGGGTAGGGGGTCCCGAACTGTGAGTCTAGGCCCGGATGGTAATAGGAGACAAGGGACACAATGTTTTTACCTGTGTTCGCCCTCTCAATGGAGGTAAAACCCTACTCCTGCTTGATTAATATTGATGATATGGGTAGTACAAGAGTAGATCTACCACGAGATCAAGGAGGCTAAAGCCTAGAAGCTAGCCTATGGTATGATTGTTGATGATGTAGTTGTTGTCCCACGGACTAAAACCCTCCAGCTTTATATAGACACCCGGATAGGTTAGGGTTACCTGAGAGTTGGTTACAATGGTAGGAGATCTACATATCCGTATCGCCAAGCTTGCCATCCACGCCAAGGAAAGTCCCATCCGGACATGGGATGAAGTCTTCGATCTTGTATCTTCATAGTCTTGGAGTCCGCCGTGACGATAGTCCCGGCTATTCGGACACCCCTAGTCCGGGACTCCTCACCACCCCTTCCAACCAAACCGCGACTTTAACCCTTCTTATGTGTTGTGTCATAGTGATGGGCATGTCTATGCCAAATTTGTTGGTTCTCTTTATGAGTACATTGAATGGTCTATTTGGGTTCCTAAGACCCTTGTCACTAACATCAAAGGACCCATTACAAAATGGGTACCTAAATCCAAGCATTGATCTCTTGTAGGTGTTTGCTTCCGGTGGGGGATCATGGTTGCTCGATAGTGAAGCTACAAATCACATGACCGGAAGCAAGGACTTGGTGGTGGACGTTCACAAGATTCCATCCATGCCCACCAATGTCGAGTGGGGTGATGCCTCATTTTCTAAGGTATTGGGACTTGGCAAGGTTGTCATTTCTCATGATCTCCACGATCGAGAAGGTCATGCTTGTTGAGTCCCTTGCATACAATTTACTTTCCGTTCGTCAACTTGCAATCATGGGCTTTGCCACTTTCTTTGATATTGATACCGTGGCCCTCTTGTGGAGCAAGACTCTTAAAGTAGCCTTTGTTGGGCATGTCGAGAACGGTCTATATGTGATAAACTTTTGGAGCGACCCACTAAGACCGCGACATGCCTAATGGCTAAAGTTGACGTGGGATGGCTTTGGCATCGCCGTTTAGCCCATGTCAATATGAGATCTTTGCAAAGTCTTCTCAAGGGGGACCATGTCCGTGGACTAACGAATGTTAGTTTTGCTAAAGATCGTGTAACTTGGCGGTGCTTGTATCGAAGGAAAGCTTCATGAGAAGGCTCACCCTCCCACGACTATCATTTACTCGAAGAGGCCTTTGGAGCTCCTTCACTTGGATCTCTTTGGGCCTCCATCATTTGATAGTCTTGGGGTAGGAAGTATTGCTTGGTGATTGTGGATGACTACTCAAGATATACTTGGGTGTATTTCTTCAAGAGGAAGAGCGAGACCCAACAAACCCGTCATTGACTTTGCTAATGAAGCACAACGTCAACACAATGCAAAGATCTTGACAATAAGAAGTGACAACGGCACCGAGTTCAAGAACTACACCTTGGATGAGTTTCTTAGTGATGAGGGGATCAAGCACCAATATTCTGCACCCCTACACCCCTCAACAAAACGGTGTCGTGGAGAGGAAGAACCGGATGTTGATGGATGCGGCAAAGACCATGATGGCGGAGTTCAAGTCTCCATACAACTTTTGGGCCGAAGCCATCAACACCGCATGTCATGCATCCAATCGGCTCTACCTCCGCAAGGGCTTGAACAAGACTCCATATGAGATACTCACCGGTATCGAAGCCCAACCTCAAGTACTTTCGGGTGTTCGGGTGTAAGTGTTTCATTCTCAAGAAAGGTGTTCGGTTGTCTAAGTTGAGGCTAGAGCTTATGAGGGCATATTTGTTGGTTATGCTACAAACTCTCATGCTTACAGTGTCCTCAATAAATCCACGGGACTTATTGAGGAGACGTGTAACGTGGAGTTTCATGAGAATAACGGCTCCCAAGTGGAGCAAAGTGGCACTTGTGATGTAGGTGATGAAATTCCTCCTCAAGCCATAAGAAGAATGGGTGTTGGTTTTATCCTACCCATTGAGGAACCCTTGTGGCCGAAGGAGAAGGACAATGCTCCACTCAAGTGGAGCCATCACCAACCCAAGGCCCACACGCTCAAGAACAAAGTGAAGGCCCTCAACCTTGTGAACAAGATCAAGGGAAAGATCAACCTCAAGATGGTGGTGAACCACCAAATGATGCCCAAGGTCAAGTTCTTCCCCTCGAGAAAGTCCAAGATCATGAGCAAGCTCAATATCTAGAACAAGCTCAAGACGGCGCTCAAGATGATCAAGTTACCCCTCCTCATCTCACTTCCGAGGAGGAATTGGAGCGTCGTGCCGTGAAGATTGCTTCCAAGCTCACCACCAAAGGTCATCTCATGGAGAATGTGGTTGGAAGCCTAAGAAAGGGGG
Source organism: Aegilops bicornis (assembly GCA_021605145.1). Classification (NCBI taxonomy): domain Eukaryota; kingdom Viridiplantae; phylum Streptophyta; class Magnoliopsida; order Poales; family Poaceae; genus Aegilops; species Aegilops bicornis. The sequence continues at coordinate 701,641,900 of CM038669.1, forward strand.
TAAGCACTCGTAGACAATTAGCAAACTATTGTGAACATCATGTGTTTGTCTCTTGTGTGGAACACCAAAAGGTCTACGAGGCGCTCGAAGATCCGGATTGGCTCAATGCCATGCATGAAGAACTCAATAACTTCGAGTACAACAAGGTGTGGAGATTGGTGCCAAGGCCAATGGGGAACCACAATGTCATTGGAACCAAGTGGATTTTCAAGAACAAGCAAGATGCTCATGGGAACATCATTCGCAACAAGGCAAGATTGGTGGCACAAGGCTACTCCCAAGTCGAGGGTATCGCCTCACGGTGAAACCTTTGCTCCGTTGCTCGTCTTGGAATCCATTCGCTTTGTTGATTGCATATGCTTCTCATCACAATTTAAGTTGCAACAAATGGATGTTAAAAGTGCTCCTTAATGGTCCTATTAATGAGTTGGTATACGTCAAGCAACCCCGGGTTCGAGGATCCCTACTTTCGATCATGTGTATCAACTCGACAAGGCACTCTATGGCCTTAAACAAGCCCCCACGTGCGTGGTATGACCACCTTTACCGAAGTTGTTACAAGATCGTGGATTTGAAGTTGGGCTAATCGACCCACTCTTTTTACTAAGAAGGTTAAAGGGGAGTTGTTTGTATGCCAACTATATGTTGATGATATTATCTTTGGTTCCCCTAACAAAGCTTTCTAATGAGGAATTTGCCGCTCTCATGACCTCCAAGTTCAAGATATCTTCGATGGGAGAGTTGAAGTTCTTCCTTGGTTTTGATATCAAGCAAAGAAGAGAACGTACCTTCATCAACCAAGCCAAATACACTCAAGACATGCTAAATAGATTCAAGCTAAGTGATGTCAAACCGGCTACTACTCCAATGCCTACTAAGTGCCAACTTGACATTGATCCCAATGGTAAAGCGGTGGATCAAAAGGTATATCGCTCCATGATTGGCTCCACCGCTTACCTTTGTGCATCTAGACCGGATATCATGTTGAGTGTGGGAATATGTACATGATTTCAAGTCACATTAAAAGGAAAGCCACTATGTGGCGGTCAAGCGAATCTTTTGATATTTAGCTCATACCCCAAACTTTGGCCTATGGTACCCAAGAGGAGCAAATTTCAAGCTTGAAGGATATACTGATTCGATTGGGCGGGAGACAAAGTGGACAGAAGTCAACTTCGGAGGGTGCCAATTTCTTGGTTGCTCTTTGGTGAGTTGGTCTTCCAAGAAGCAAAGTTGTTTGTCTCTCTCTGCCCACCCAAGCGGAATATGTGGCGGCCGGTAGTTGTTGTGCACAACTCCTTTGGATGAGACAAACTTTAAAGGAGTACGGTGTCATTTGTGACAAAGTGCCTCTTTGGTGTGACAATGAAAGTGCCATCAAGATTTCTCTCAACCCAAAGGCAACACTTCAAGACGAAGCATATTGAGATTGGTATCATTTCATCCGGATCATATTAGGCAAGGGGAGATCGAGCTCAAGTATGTCAACACCTATGATAACCTTGCGAGATATTTTCACGAAGCCCTTGGATGAAGCAAGATTTCATGAGTTAAGGCATGAGCTAAATATCATTGACTCGAGCAATGTTGCTTGAACCCATGCACACCCCACCCTACTCGACTTGTTATCTTGTTTAGGTGTAGGCATGGACATAGGGGGAGTGTTGTTCTCTCAATGAACTCTCCCTCCCCCCATTATGCATAAATCGATCAACTCTTTCACATTAGCCATTTTTATGGTACTTGTGTTTCAAAGACGAGTTTTGGTCATGCGGGCCCAAGGTTAAAATCTTCGATGTGCCATACCTCTTGACTCTAAACATAGGTGGCCTCGCCACCGCCTCTCTTGAAGGGGTGCTTTTTACATCCTCTTGCTAGTGTTCCTTGTGGGTTTTTGGTTTTCGGTTTGTCCTCCTTTGTCTTTTTGGCCGCGGCGTTTTTAAAGTCTAGTTTTGATGTGCGTGGCGGGTACTTACCTCGTAGCCTTGGGTACTACCGCTACGTTGTTAAGCGGTACTACCGCCTCACTTCACAGATTACGTCATTGGGGGACGGGTCCAGGGGTTAAGTCGAGGCGTGGGTGGTTTTCTCCCCCATACCCATTTGCTTCATTCCCCCGCTCCTCTTCTTCTCTCCAGCGCCATCTTGCTGCTGGGAGGGCTCCGGCAGCCCTCCGTCTCCGGGTCGTCCCTCTCCATTTCCTTCGGTGGAGTCAATCCCCACCTCGTCCTCTTGCCATGGATGCCAGTATTGCCCTCATTCCTCTTCTTTCCTTGTCTAGATTTCAGATCTAGTGTTTAGAGGCAATAGTGGTTGCATCTCTAGTTTTTTTGGCTAAAACTAGGCTTGAGTAGGTTGGAGAAGGCAACTAGACTCTTTGGATTGATGTTTGGTAGGTCTATTTTTGAATTTGGCATCTCCGGTAGTGCCGGATCTTTCCACGGTAGTAGGGAACTGTTGTTCCTTGTCTCGAGCGGTACTACCGCTACCGAGCGGTAATTATCACATGAAAGTGGCATAAATGACTAGAGCGGTACTCATCACGGAGGGTCGCAGACACTACCGATGCCCATTTCCATCATATATTCTACCACATATTGATCCTTGTTTGGTTTGTTCGTTGGTTTTGATCGCTCTTTCCGGTTGTTCGTGGTGTCCAGGTATGTTTGGTTCTCAGTGTGATGAACATCACGAAAAGCAAGCCCGCCGTGGTCAACCCCGGGCGTTCCATCGCCAAAGCGCCATCAAGCACTTCGAGTCACTGGTGGTTCCTCCAATGCTCCACCACCGCCAATGGGTAAGCTTCTTCAAGCACCAATCCCCTCACAAGACCAAGATGCCCGCCAACAAACCAAAGCCTCGTGGGAAGAGGGTGACCGAGATGTCTTCCAATGAATTTCGGGACAAAGCGCCGCACCAATCCTTATCTTGAAGACCAAGACCCCACCTTTGTTAATCGTCCATTCTAGAACCGCTTTCAGTATGCCACCTACTTTGAAGTGATCAAGTCTAAGAAGAACCTCTTTGTCAATGTTCACTCCATCAACATGAATGCTATGGAACAGGACCCTGAGTACTTTGGTGCATCCCTTCAGATGTGCTCTCAGCTGAACATCCTCAGGATCATGCAGTTCAACAAGGACTTTGATGCTGACTTGGTGGCTCAGTTCTATGCCACTGTCCATCTAGGAACCGATGAGAACAGGACTCTGACTTGGATGACGAATGGGAAGCTGCTATTTGTCAAGTGGAAGGCTTTCATGAAGTTGCTTGAGGTGGAACATCAAGGGCTTGAGTCTCCAAATGCCGGTTTCGTCCTCACCAAAATGTTACCTCCACTCACAAGCAAGCTCTTCCGCCCTACTGCATTAAGAAGGTTAATCCACGAGACTAAGAAGACAACCTATGAGCTGCCTCGCCTTTTCCGGACATCCTTCACCGTGTGTTACTGAGACTCTATTCCCTCAGATTGGGAATACGGATCAGGTTCATTCCTATCTTGTGGACATGCTTCTCTTCTGCCAGCATGAGAAGGAGGCAAACACTGGCGAGACCCTGGATATCTCTCATGTGATGTGGTCTGAGCTCCTTTCTGCTGTGTCTGAGCACAAGTGTCCGATCTATGCTCCGTTCATCATGTTGCTCATTGAGAAGGCCTGGAGACGCACCTATCCCGAGTAGTCACTGGAAACTGGAGAGTTGGTCTCTCATGAGATCAAGCGTCTGAGGAAGAAGGATAATTGGGGTACCTCCGTTCCCCAAACTGGTGTTCCATATTCTGCTGCTGCCAAGGAGACCGAGGGCGAGGCTGATGCCGGTGATGACCTTGACAATGAGCCTTCTAAGGTAGAGCCCTCTTGGGCAAGGAAACTCAAGCTCAAGATGAAGAAGCTTTTCTGTATGGAGTCTCACGGTCAGTACATGACTCATGTGGCTGAGAAGAAGGCAAGGGGCCGCCACAAGGAGCTTATGCGCCGCTTAGGCCTTGGCGATCTGTCACCAAAGTGGCTCCGAGGGTCGATCACCGAGGGAGGAGGAGGAGTGGGTCTAGCAGCACTATCCATGGGTGATTCAGATGCCGAGCAGTTTCCGACTGAGGATGATGGTGCAGACGTCTGATGTTCGAGATCTTCAATTGCTCACACCTGGAGCCGTAGGTTCGCTCTTTGCCCCTTTTGGTGTCTCAATGCCAAAGGGGGAGAGAGTCTAGGGATTTGTGTCGCTGAGTTGCGAGTGTGTCTTTGTGGTCTCTTTGGTTTCGTTGTGGTTGCTCGTCTTTTGCTTTGTTTGGTTTTGTGTCAGTGTGTCCTAAGTTCCAGTCATATGGTGTGAGACATATGCTACCCTATCTCTATCATATTATTATCCATGCCTCTTGGCATTTGGTATGTTTTGAGTAGTTGCATGCTTATTATGTTATTCATATACCCTGCTCTCATAGATCGTGCTTAGTTTGTTGATCTCTAAAATACAGGGGGAGTGTTGATCCTAGTATGTGTGTCGTGCAGTCCAAAGCACTCATCTTGATGGCACACATCTAGGGGGAGCTCTGCCTCTATTTTAGAGACGTGGGGTTTGCTTATGTTCTCAGATCTTTCTTCTTTTCATGCAAATCAGATTGTCATCAATCCACCAAAAAGGGGGGAGATTGTAAGGGCATATTTAGCCCTAAGATGTTTTGGTGATTGATGACAATGCTTTTGTGTGACTAATCATGTGCAATCGAGCTTTTTAGAGATTCATCCTTTGGCACGAGATGATTCCCTCCCTCGAGTTTGAAGCAAAGACGGTGTAGTCTTTTTCGATTTAGTTTGGTGGACTAGTTTCAGAGAGATCACCGTACTATCAAGAGGGGGTCCGCTTGGAAAGGCTAGGTGGAATCATCACGTACACATCCCTTGCACACCTTCCCAGCCTTTCCCTTCAATGGAGAGCCTCGTTCTTGTCCCCTTTGTGCCTGATACGTCTGCAGAGCGGTAGTACTGCTTGGCGGAGCGTAGTACCGCTTAGGTGCTATAAGCGGCAAGATTGCTCCCTCGGTAGTACTGCTTGTAGCCCCACTCGTAGTACCGCTGGTTTCGGTTAGATGCCACTCGACCAAGGCCCGTTTTTTGTGTCGGACTTTACGGTACCAGCCGCGGCAGGACTGGCGGTAGTACCGCCCTCGAGCGGTAGTACCGTGGGGAGGAGCGGTAGTACCGCTTAGGATGATAAGCGGCAGTACCGCTGGCCTAGCGGTAGTACCGCTCTCCGCGGGGCTGGTGGGGGGGGGTAACGGTTGGTTTGTTCCCCCCACTATATAAGTGGGTCTTCTTCTCCAAAGTTGACTCACCTCTTCCCCCAAAAGCTCCATTGTTGCTCCAAGCTCCATTTTCGCCCGATCACTCTCCCTAGCCAATCAAACTTGTTGATTTGCTCGGGATTAGTTGAGAAGGCCCCGATCTACACTTCCCACCAAGAGAAATTTGATTCCCCACTAATCCCTAGCGGATCTTGTTACTCTTGGGTGTTTGAGCACCCTAGACGGTTGAGGTCACCGTAGCCATAGTCCATTGTGGTGAAGCTTCGTGGTGTTGTTGGGAGCCTCCAATTGTTGTGGAGATTGCCCCAACCTTGTTTGTAAGGTTGTCTGCCGCCTTCAAGGGCACCAATAGTGGAATCCCAGATCTTGCATTGTGCGAGGGCGTGAGGAGAATACTGATTGGCCCTAGTGGCTGTAGGGGAGCATTGTGCCTCCACACTTCGCTGTAATGTAGACGATACTTCCCCTCAAAAGGAAGGAACTTTGGTAACACATCCTCGCTCTCCACCGGCTCCAATCTTGGTTATCTGGGTGCCTTTACTTGTGCAAGCTTATTTGTGTTATATCTTTTGCTTGCTTGTGTGCTTGTTGTTGTGGCATCATATAGGTTGCTTCACCTAGTTGCATTTCTAGACAACCTACTTTTGATGCAAAGTTTAATTTGGTAAAGAAAAGTTAAAATTGTTAGTTGCCTATTCACCCCCCCCCCTCTAGTCAACTATATCGATCCTTTCATCTATTTACTTTTATGTTGAGTCATCACCTTCTTATTAAAAGCACTAGCTCGAGAGCACAGCTATCATTTGCATTCATTACTGTTAATTTATGTCGGGTATGACTATGATTGGATCTCTTTCACCATGAATTACAATGTCTAGTCATCTCCCTTGATCTTTGAAGGTGCCTCAGATTTATGTTTTTGGCGGTCTCTTAAATGTATTAGCGTAGATACCATCTTGTTATATCATATTATGATTATTTTAAGAAAGTGTTGTCATCTCAGATTTATTATTATGGCTTAAGTTGATTATGTTATTGATAAGGAGTAAACATGAGACTCCAGGAGTTATTGCAAATGTGGTTAGTTATGATCTTTGGCTGGAAACTTGAATGTCAAGCTTGACATAGGACAACAACAACAAGAGCGTCAGTAGTTTTGTAAAGTTTTTCTTTTTTCTCTTTCAATTTGTCAACTAAATTGCTTGGAGGACAAGCAAGGGTTTAAGCTAGGGGAGTTGATACGATCCGCCAGATTCACTTCTCCAAACACTTTTGCCCTTGTTTTGGACTCTAACTTGTATGATTTGAAGTGGAACTAACTCGGACCCATTTTTGTTTTCAGCAGAGACCATGATGTTGTTTTATGTGCAAGTAAAACAAAAGTTCTTTGAATGACCAAAACTCCACGGGATGTCTTATAAAAAATAATAAAAATCCTCGCTAAAGATGGAAGACCAGCTCTCATTGATCTCGCCCATTTAGGGTGGGGCGCCTTCCAGGGCGCGCCTACCTCGCTGTGGGCCCTCGACACCTTCCGACGCCAACTCCAACTCTATATATTGGCTTTTCGGGAGAGAAAACCAGAGAGAAGAAATCATCGTGATTTACGGATACGGAGCCGCTTCGCTAAGCTCCCAAAACCTCTTGAGAGCTTGATCCGAGTCCGCTCGGGCTCGGAGAGGGGATTCGTCGCCGTCGCTATTATCATCAACCATCCTCTATCACCACTTACATGATGCCTCTTACCGCCGCAGTGTGAGTAATTCCATCGAGACTTGGTCGACGGTGATGGGTTGGATGAGATTTATCATGTAATCGAAAGAAGTTTTGTTAGGGTTTCGATCCCTCAGTATCCACTATGTTCTGAGATTGATATGACTTTGCTATGCTTAATGCTTGTCACTAGGGCCCGAAAAGCTATTATTTCAGATCTGAACCTATTATGTTTTCAAGCTGAATATATATGTGAGTTCTTGATCCTATTCTTTGCAAGTCTATATAGTCACTCTATTATGTAAGTTATGATCCGGACTAACCCTCAAGTGACAAGGGGTTAATCGGGATACTTCTCGGTGATGACCATAGTTTGGAGGAGTTCTGGTATTCACTATATGTGCTAATGCTTTGTTCCAAGCTTCTCTCGTTACAAAAGGAGGCCTTAATATCCCTTTAGTTTTATTAGGACTTCGCTGCCACGGGAGGGTAGGACAAAAGATGTCATGCAAAGTTCTTTTCCATAAGCACGTATGACTATATTCTCGAAATACATGACTACACTTACATTGATGAATTGGAGCTAGTTCCTCAGGTCACCCTATGTTAAGGATCAGTTATAATTAATCTAACCGCAAGACCGTATATAATTATCCATATATCATCGATCCTAGGTGCTCACGAAAAGCTTCTGTATAATCGGTTCTTCGCTATTTACTTTTCCATTGCCATTGTCGCTATAAATCACTACAAAATACTCAAAAACATTATTACTTTTGCTGTCTTTACTTTTGCTATCATTACTACCACTATCATATTACTTTTTGCTACTAAACACTTTGTCAGCAGATACTAAGTTTCCTGTGTGTGTGGTTGAATCTGACAACCCAGCCGCTAATACTTGGAGAATATTCTTTGGCTCTCTTTATGTCGAATCTAATAAAATTTGGGTTGAATACTCTAATTGTAAAGCTCAAGCAGTGATCCCTCATACTTGTGGGTTATCATGCACATTAGTGATCCAGACTTCCATTGCATATATACCACATCATATTGGTATCATCATATCATCTCTTGTGCTCACAAGATTGTTCCCTGATATACATAATTCTTGCTATCTTGGTTTGGTGCATTGTGCAACTACCATACAAAAAAGAATAAGCTTTTAAGCAAAAGAAAGAGAGCAAAGAAGTTTGTAAGCAAGTGCTATAGCATCATATCCTATTGCATATAAGATTGTCAAGTATCCGATCATTTTGGATCACCTTGAGAAGAACAATCGAACCATACATATATAGCATACTTGGGATAGAAGCTTATCCATTTTGCATCTTATAGTGTTGTGCACAAGTGTCGATCCGTTTATTGAGCAATCGTATAGCGTCTCTCTTGAGTTGTGCAACACTTAGCTGCTTTTCCGTGGATTCCAGCATTTTGTGCTCAATCCTTGGTTGCACGCACCCCCATTTATCTATCCTGTGTATGCCTTGCAGCTATTCATTGTTATTATTCTACGGTTTCTAAGGTAATTCCAGAATCTTTTTCCAACATTATTGACTCTTGCTAACATTTTGCATCAAATTTTTGTGCCACTATCCTCACCAAGCTACTCCATAAGTTTTACTTGATAGGGTGGAGTGAATGTCCGGCAATTATTCCATTATTCTCTCTATCTCACATTGAGTGAAACGAGATACATCCTCAACTTCTCTTGAAAAGGGAACTTGGTATTGTTTATCTCTATTTCCTACTCACCTCTACTCGAGTCTTGTGATGGATAGGGCAAGGCATTCTACCTTTGGTCTACAAACTAACACATTTGAAGTTCGATGCTATGAAGAACTTTATCAACGCCTAAGATGGACAAGCGCATTTACGGAGGAGCTCAAGGTTCATCAAGAACTGCAAGCGTCTTTCCTTATCTTCTTGGTAGAAGACGTCAAGTGCAAAGACTCCTTGTTTTACCATCTCCGGTGCAAGTACACACAAGCATCGACATCGATAAGACCATGAAGAGAATACTTCGATGAGAGTTTGCTTCTCCTCGCACCAGCGCCCACGGCCTTCGAATTCCCCATGCACATCAGAGACCCTGCGTGTAATACGGCCTCCAAAGACTTCACAAGCACGGGCTATACAGAGCTTTCAACATCGACTCATAAGGCTTCCGTTTCTTCAACACTGGCGGTACCTTCGCCAAGTGATTAAGAAGATATATTCGCTTTCTGGGACGCATTTGACATCTTTCACCTACTCCATCAGCCTAAGTCCACTACTCCTCGAGCTACTACGACCGACACGGGACCACAAGATTCCTTTCTATGGGATTTCAAGAACCCGAGGAGTACCTCGAGTGGGAGCGCTTGATGGATTCATCACTCTCAAGCCACATCAAGTCCTTCCAAGATCAAGTGAAGTGCGCGCACAAGGAACTTCCACGATTACGGCCCACATGGTGGTTTCACACC